>VZTH01017855.1:0-276890 GCA_013397815.1 Aleadryas rufinucha | reverse complement strand
AACTCATGAAAATGAAGTTTTCAGTTCCCCCTCTTCTGCTCAGCTGTAGCAGAGGAAAAAAGTAGATGCTTTTTTCATGGGTGCCTGGTGCTTAGCTAGCGTCAAATCATGACAATGGGTAAAGGGCAAAAATTAATGAGCTTAAATTAAATTAGACAGACTTAATAAAGGATTTCTAAAAACAAAGCTGTCACTGAAGGATTTTATGAACAAAGAGTTAAAGAAACATCTCTTAGGAAAGGTTCAGATTTAGTCTATTCATCCTTGGGAAAGAGCAAAGGAACATGGAACCTCTCAGTATCCTTCAACTGTACTTAGCATCATTCTATGATTTCAGATGTATTTGGTTAAGTAAAGTAAATCTCTTCATCCTACAGTCACAAGAAAATACTATTTAAAATGTATTTTCTTCAGCCAAGGAATATCTTCTTACCGAGGTTTGTGCTTTCTCTTGCAAAGCCACATACGAATAGTCTTTTGTATTTTAATGCAGGCACTGGCTCGATATTTTATCTTATTTTTCACTGTAAACACACAGAAGATAGAGTCTTAATGTTTTATGCAGTTTAACACCCATCTTCCTCACACATTTGACGTCTCAAAACTGTATGCAGACTACATGTGTTTGAGAGCTTGTTCTATATTGGAACCACAACACTTAAGACACAGAACAGCAGAATTCACAATCTTGGGCCAGGTATAGAGGCTCCCACCCAAAACCAACAGAACAACGAAATGTGTGCAGGCCTTTCCCCGTCTCCCAGACACCCTTACTGAAGCACACCACAAGTGCCAGTCTCTATTCCACACCACTTTATTCCTACTCTGCACAGTAAACTTCAAGATCAGGTTGGATTGGACACTCAGTAACCTGGTCTAGTGGGTGGTGTCCTTGTCCATGGCAGGGGGGGTTGGAACTAGATGATCTTTAAGGTCTCTTCCAACCCACACCATTCTATGATTCTATAAAGTGGGCAGGCCAAGCACTTAGAAACTGCGTATCGACAGCAACAGGGACTTATTTGCTGATGAGCAGTAATTCCTGGAGTGGAACTGTTTGCCCTGTAGTTTATGTCAGTACTTTGAAACATGCAGTTTCTGTCTGAAGATGACAGCCTTTGGGCAGGCACTTCCCAGAACTAAATGATTCCATGTTGCCAGCTACAAGTGGAACTACTCTCTCCTGCTGAAGTCTCTTCCTGGCAAGACCTGTGACAGCTGGTTAGCTATGTGCATGGGATTAGCTAGGCTCAGCAAGCACCCAGGCAGCCTGGACACAGGAGACTAGTGCTGGCCTGTAATGCCCCACTTTGTAAAACCTCTGCTGTAACCCCTCCCCACATATCTAACACACAGCACAAAAAAGAAAAAAAAGGAAAAAAAAAAGGAAAAAAGAAAAATCTCACCAACCTTGAAATCAATTACTCAGACTTCAGTATGTAACCATCTGCTATACATATCCTTGGCCACATTTCAAGGTGATAATAATTGCTTTGCTGTATTTTTAACAAACATTTTGATTTAATAAAACATAAAATACATACATTTAATCACTGAGAGAGAACACCACTGAACTTTTTTCCAACGACTGCAGATAAGCCAGCGATTCACTCGTTTAACCAGCTCTGCTAAGTGATCCGGATCAGACTTCATTATCTGATCAAACTCTGCAAACTAAATAATAAATAAAACAAGTTTTACATATTAGGAGGACAGAGAGTGTTAGACATTATTATTTAAGATCATGCTGAGTTAAAATGTTAAAATATTTTTAACATAAACTGTATGCCATTATATCAACTTTCAATTAAAGTGAGCAGATAAATTTTATTACAATTTATTGTTTAATGATAATAGAAAGGACAACTGCAGATTTTTTGTTTGTTTTATCGATGTCCAACACTTGGCATTTTGAATAATCTAACCATTTACTAATCACGAAAAATATTTATTCCCAAAATTTTTAAAAATCAATTCTTTTTCTACATCTTGGAAATGAACTCTGGCCTTCCACAACTTCAAGACACATCTAATTATATACCTGTGGAAAAATATAAAAGCTGAAAGCACTTGTCAATTTTTAACCTTTGTATAAGGTTCCTATTGAAGGCAACGTTTTCTGAAAATCTTGCACATCTGCTTTTCCGTAATTATATGATAGGAAGAATATTCTTCTGGGATTACAATAGTTTTCCTTTCTCATCACAGTAACACTCTACTTCATCTTCTTTCTCTGAATAGCAGCAGCAATGCTTAGAATCACAGAAAGATTTCAGGTATAAACAGATTTTACTAGAAAATATTTCTTCTTGGCTCTGACTTCCTCTTTTTAATAGTCAACATAATTCTTGGAAAACAAAAATTGCATTAGAAATACTGTAGCATCAGCAACAAGACTATGAAAACAATTGTATCAGTACTAACAGTGTGGTTTATCCAAAGAAAATTAACAAAATTATTTACAAAAATCCTGGGCAACCTTATTTAGGTTGGCCGCACTTTTATCAATGTGTTAAACAATGTCACCTTCAAAGGTCCTTTCAAACTGAAATTATTCTAAGATCCACCATAATGAACTCCAAGAAAAAAATTACCTTGCCGGGTCTAAAAAACACCTTGGTTAGCCCGAATTTGTAATCATTTTCATTCAGTCCCAGGGCTTTAAACAGGGCCTGAAACACAGAAAACAGGAAGGATTACATTCTGCCTCCTTCGAAAAACCACAAAAAACAATGCTACAATGCATTTTCTCTCCTGGATGATACAGAAGAATTAATTTCTTTCTTACTTTGCAAAAAAGCCTAGGGTCCAGTCGAGCCAATTTTTCAGGCAAGTATTTCTTGTACATATTATATAGTTCATGAAATGAAGCTCGTGATGGGAAACCACCTTGCATCAAATCCAGAACTGACACCATCCCTAAATTCACAGAGACACATGCACAAAAGCTGGGATCAGTAACATGCAAATTAAGCAGTGAATTTTATGGTAACCAGTAGGTTTATGACATAAGATTGAAAGACATTGTTCAGCGACTAAACCACAAAGCTCAGCTGGGACTTGATCAAACCTCAAGCATTTTTTAATGATGTGATCAGCCACAAAAAGTTAATACTGAACACATGAGAAGAGACCATAAAGTTTTCTCCCTATTTGAGAGGTAAGTAACACTCAATCATGCATAGGACTTTTTCCTAATATTTCTTCTAAAATTTTTTTTTCTTTTTCAGCAGATTTGACATTTTCATTTTTAAAGGGAAGAAAAAGAACCCAAACCCCAAACCACCAAATAATGCCCAATCAGGCTTTTATTTTAATCATGTGAACGGTATTTGTGAGATGTGGTGCAGATGCAACCTCAAATACATATGCAGTATTTAGAACATTTAGTGTACTTGAAATACAAAGTATCAGCTGCTAAGATGTAACTTTAATGTCCTGAATAATGTTATTACATTTTGGCTGCTACTAGGACACCAGTAAAGCCCAGACACAGTCAGTAACATTCAAATTACTTCAGCAGCACAGGCCATACCAGTTTTTACCTACTACTTTACCTAACCCTATCAACAGAGGCTGCAGGTAAGTTTTTAAGTTAGTCCTCAACTTGTGTTTGCTGTCTTAAAACTTAATCTTTTGCATATTTGCTTTAAATAGAAATTTAGTTTGTTTAGACTAAGTCTTTGTTTTTCAAAAAGTTCAGGGGTGTGAGCAAATAAAGCTGTAAATCTGGAAAGCATCTAGCATTTCAAGAATAATGAAGATGCAGCATTGTGTCCATGTTGGATGTTCAGCTCCAAATCAAGTTAATAGTGATATAAAGAAACGTTTGAGACAGTAAACCAGTATGATTAAAGACTATTATAGTATCTATAAAACCAAAGAACACTGGTGTGCTTCAATTATTAGATATCTCAGCTAACACTGACTGCCTCTAAATGCACACAGAAGTTTCTAACACTTCAACTGCCACAGAAATTTAAAATTCTATTGTTCCAGACTGAACTGGTGCCCTATTAACACTGTGGGCAACACAAACAGATGGATTCAGCTCCAGGTCAGGAAATCTAAATTTATGTACCCAAAAAAGGCTACATAGCTTCTTACATATGCATCTGATGTCTGACCTCTCATTATAATAAAAACAGTCGGCAAAAATTGCATCAACTCTTCTTGCGAAGAGATCTAACGGCAGTTCAGATAAATTATTTCTAGTGTTCTATTGACTAAAATAGAAAGTTACTAAAAATCTAAATAGCTGTTCATAAGGCATAAATAACCTATGAAAACAGTTCAAGCAAGGAAATACTGCTTTCATCCCACATGTTTCAAACTCAGGTTAATATATAATCCCCAAAGTAAAAAACAGAGGGAAAAATACCAGACGCATACATTACCTGAACACTGAAGCTGAGAGAGGATCTGTCCTCCTTCAAAATGGTGACTTGTCATCTTTAGATTAGGTTTGATACAGCGAATAAAGCTGGACCCCTATGATCAAAGCAAGAAGTTAGCAAAATCTACACATTTTTAAAACTCCTAAAATAGCAGTTAATGANTTTGGGGGGGGGGGGGGAGATACAAAATAATAGTATTCTAAAAGAGAAATTGCTGACATTGTCATAGAATCATAGAATATTAAGGAATTGGAATGGGCCTTAAAGATAATCAGTCCCAGCCCCATTCTTTTTCTCTCCTATAGCAGTTTTGTACTGTAACCTTGGTCTTGATACAATTGATCTCAATGCTCAAGCTATTAACTGGATCCTCAATTTTGTTGAATTTTCACTCAACTATTCTCCTTAACATGTATACAATCTAAGTATGATTGATGACTCTAGATTCTACAACCCTCATTATCTTCTACAGTCACAGCACTAAAATGCCTCAGTCCTCCAGAGTTCACATCAGCAAACAAATATTCATTAGGGGCTCAGGTTCTTTGACCATCTGTGCATTTACAGCCTATCAAAAAAGCAAAATGAAAAAATATGTTTTTAATGGCTTTATGGAATTTGGAAACAGTAATTGATAAATTATTTCCTAAATAACTTACTTCTAAGTAGTATTTCTAAATTTTCTGCACATTAGTCATCAGTGATAACCAATGCACAGAAAGAAGTAAGAGCGACAAAAAAGGAGACTGCACCACAGACAGATTTCATATTGCTTATTCAAATTGTTTAACTTTCATTCTACAACTTTTTGAAGGTGGTGGGTTTTCCTTTTCCAAGTAAATCAGTAACCATCACATGCACAGGAAGATGTTCCCAAAGTGCCATGTAGATGCAAACTCCAAAGCAATTACTAATTACATTTATTGTAAGCCATAATATTGAGATAATCTATTTTGCCTTACATCAGAAAACTGTGAACCTCTATCTGTATATATACTTACAGTACTGTGAAGTTTCTCAAGAAGCAAATTTAACTGAGTCTGTAAAACAAAACAGTTATTTCAAGAGCCTTACCATGGCAAGTACAGAAATATACACAGAAATAGAGGTACAGCATTACTGCATGCATGTTCATTGTTAGTGAGACAGAACTGATAAACCAAACATTCACAAAGTTTAATAGACAAAATCATGCAAGTGTGCATGAATGGCCCTGAGGAAATTTACTGTATTTAGTTGTACAACAATACTGCATGGACTAGTCACTTATTACAACACAGTTATCAAAAAACATGCATGTCCATTTGGAAAAATAAAAAATAATGACTATGTAATACAATTATTAAAAAAATGAGACCAATCAGAAATCATTTTTTAAAAATACACTGAAAATTGGTGAAATCCCAAATTTAATCTATAACAAGCATTATTTGTATGTTAAATAATTAACACAGAAAATATATTCTCAGGGTTTTCTTATGGGATTTTTTGAAGCTATGTCAACATTTATCTGCAATGATCTATTTTTATTTCCAAACTTCCAACTTTTTAATTCTCTGTTGATGACAAAAAACTACAAATTTAAAATGACATTTACTGAGGTTGCATTTAAATATACCATGATGAGAAAAGACTGCAATACTACTATTATTTGGAATCAAGTCTTCAGGATAACCAGAGACTTAAGGCTATCAGAGAAAACAAGTTAGAGTTGTTATTGAAGTAATTGTTAGGGACCTGAAATATTCCAAAACCACATCAGGACAATTGCAATATTTTTACTTTAGAGATGTGTCTGTTTTGCCACATAGATTACTGCTGGGCCAGCCTTTCTAGTTTATTAGCAAACTTTAAGTATATAGACTGCAGCAATACAAAATTCAGCACTGGAAGCAAAATTCAAAGGATCTGACTTCAGACTTTTTTTTTTTTTTTTAGCCAGATCTTTCAATTACCTTGAATCCAAGAAACAAGATTTGTATGGGTAGTGTGCATCACCTACAGCTGCCAGTTGTCCTTCTGGTAGATAAAACTGGTTTGGGATTTTTTAACTTAACATGGATATGGTTAGGAAGAGTGCCACAAGAAGCATGACAAACACTAATAACCTCCTGCTCAGTTCTCACACATACTCTTTATACCTCAACTTGATCATAATAATTATGTTTTCTTAAGTTCGAAACACTTAAGTTTGCAAGGGACAGACTAATTTCCATCAACAAAATACATTTCTGCTTGAGGAAAAATACCCCTTCCTTATACTCTGTGATTTGACAAGAAATAAGCTAGAGCTATTCTCAGGTGAATTTCTCCAACAAAATGTGTACATGAGTAAAGCACATTGCTAAAACTACTGCTCTTTGAATTGTCACAATTTAATTCATCATTAGCATACAGTAAAATCATTTCAAATAATCTTGAAGAGATCTGATGATACATTAATCATTATTTTCTCAACTGATTTATGAGAATTAATTTTAATTAGTTATAAGGAAGGGATGTGTGAAGGATTTCATAACGAGAAGTCCCTGCAACATCATCTAATAATTGATATAATTAGAAGAATTTCTAATTTCAGTAGTTCAGAAAACTGATTTAGAAATTAATGTACTAAGAATTCTTACTCTTAAAGAGATGAAATATCTAGTAAGATAAAAGACTTTATTTTGATGTCATCTGAAGTGAAATTTTCAAGGCTATTAGTGTTCATCAGCATCACATGCTGTGTCTGGGAAGGTAACACTAAATGAATTATTGGAAGTAACACATACATTCAAATGGCATTGAACTTGAAAACATTGAAAGAATTATAGATTGATGGGCCAGATCCAAAGAGGACATTAGTTGTGTTCTAGGTGGAGGGGTGAACACCAAAGTTCAAAGGGAAATCCCAAAAAGTTCCCCACTCCATTGCTGCTTAACTTTAAAAATGCCTCCATTTTAATTCATCTCTCCTTGGACAGTGCACAAGTCCATATCACCTGAACATGGGGTGCTAAATTCAAGAGAAATTGAAAATCCAGATGGAAGGAAGTGGAAACTATCTCAAAAGATCCCGCAGTTGATTTCATCTAAAAAATTGTGGATCCTAGCTTCACTTACAGCAGACTCATGGCTGCAGGGTTTGCTCAGGACATGGCTTATCTGTATGTAATTTTTCAGTCTACCTGATGATCATGTATTTTATATTAAACCAATTGCTACATTAATTCAACAACCACTATAGAATAAGAAGGAGTTAAAAAGAATCATCAGAGCAAAACTCAAGAAAGCAGTCTGCCCAAATCCCAGCTAAATGCCAATACCACTACCTTACAAGTCAGGCTCTGTCTCCTACTCTTCCTGGTCCCAAGAAAATTTTATTTCTGGCTACCTAACCAAACTCCAGAAGGGTGTAATGAGAACACTCTTTGTCAGACTGACCAATAACTTGGCGCTCACTACAGGAATAAAATAGCCATAGAACACTGAATACAGTATAGACCTGAAGCAGAATACTATTGCTATAAAAAGCAAGTGTGCTGCTACCATATCCTTCCGGCTCTTCAGCCCCTGCATCTTTAGAGAACAGTTACAAATGCTGGTTACAATATATGATTACGCAAAAAAGAATTCTTCTTGCAGTCCTGATTCAGTGCTTAACCTTGATGTGGAGCAGAAATGTAGAAACACTCTTCTGCTACTGGCAGTGTCTCACTCTATGCGAAGGTTTTTCGGATTATCTAAAACACCTGCGTTCCCTAGGGACCATGTAAGGAGTCTAGCTGGGAACATGAGTTGGGTTTTTGGTTGCCCTAGGTAAGGTAGCATACCAAAACTGTTTCAGCACTTGACCTGAAGGCATACAAATCCTTCATTGGATCTGGCCCAGACGTGTTGAAAAGAGCTCTTGCTGAAATTGCTGCAGCTCTACCAACTGTAAATCCATGAGACTGAAAAATTTACCTGCAGCCCACGATGTGCCTGCTTTTCATCTCTTAATTCCCCTATTGTTCTCTTTCTAGCCATCCTGAGCTGGAATAGTCCAGCTAAAATAAAACTGCTGAATGAGAAAAGGATGCAGAAAACATTTGGAGAAAACAAGGTTTGAAGGTCAGCTTTATAATATCAGAAGAAAGGAGAAAATGAGGAGAAGCATCAGATTAAGGTACTGAGAAAGGAAACATTCAGCACAATGAATATCTTCCTGTGTAAGCCATGACTATGTATATATTTCAGAAAATGAAAAACAGTGGTTAGGTTAGCTATTGAATTTTGAGAGCTTGGCCAACTGTAGTGAATCAATATATCTTCTAGAAGGCCCAATTACGATAGGATGGAAGAACACATTCTGTCACATCTAGAACCTCTCGAAGTCCACAGAATCCAAATTTAAATCTCAAAGCCTTTTGAATAAAGACTTGCATGTGGCTTTGCAAGATTCTGACTTAAAAATCACTGTATAATCTCTGGATTATTAGTCTAAGGACTTTTCATAATAGTCCAAGGACTATTATGAAAGACAGTTTTGACAGACATGCATAGCATGTAGCTTGAATATACCAGTTTCTTATAATTCAACAGAAGAAAACCATCTATTTAACCAAACTTTCTTCTGGATCTCAAGTTACTGCTAGTTCTCCCAACCTTACATTCTACTTAATTCAAGGAACTTAAAAATGGCATACGTTACAAGAAGATAAGACTCTTTGCTATATGATGTTACCTTGAATTTGTTTCCCACGCTGATGAAACTGAGTTTCCCAGCTTTTTGTTTGGGATCCTTGTTGTTGTTAGTGTTAGTTTCAAACAACTGTCGAACAAACTTGTCCTTGGATTCACATATAAGAGATTGAAGGGACATGTGCAAAGCATCATTGTTTTTTTCCACAAATTGCATCTGAAAAGACAACCCAAGAGATAAAAGCACATTTGTTTTACTGTTAAGTTACTTTAATCCAATTAGAAAACTAAACGAAACTAAGTTACACACTTAATTCAAAAATCAGCAAGAATATGTGGGGCAAATATTCATACATTATTTCAAACAACTTTTCAACTGGATACACAAAACACCAGAGAGAAAAGACATTCTTAAATTTGAAGGGTGTTGTTGGAATTATGAAACCCAAAGAAGGTTTGGTGCCTTTAAAGAGATCAGTTGTTTTTTTGTCAATGACTATCCTCCTTCCATTTCCAGCATCCAGCACATCATCAGCACCTGAAAGTTCTGAGAAGCTTAATTCTTCACTGCTTGTAATTTCACTTTAGATCTGTTGTGAAGTGGGAATTAACATGCACAGTTTAACTGGCACATCTACACTGTTTGGAAAATGAAATGAAAAGAGGTTATTTTAGTAGTACTATGACTATTTATGAATACTTGATTAATAAAACATATTGTCCCTTCCTACAAACTTTATATATCTGGTTTATTTGAATTGGATCACTGACTTTGAGAACTTAAGAACAAAACATTACATTGAAACTCGGAGATCAATACATTAGTATCCAATTTCACATTAACAAAATCCTCAATAGCTTTTGGTGCAACTTAATAGAGACTTTGATATTAATGAATAGAAGAGGCCAAGACTACTTTGAAGAAAATGCCAATTTGCCAGATATCCCATAAAAGAACCTTAATGGTGATAAGAATCAAAGGAAAAACACAGGCCTCCAAAGTTTCCTTCAGCCATGAAGACACAAGACAGGAAAATGAATGCAGCCAAATAAGTGTCCGCACCCCAAATCAGACTGTGAGAACTGCCGAAAGTGCAGTGAGAAAAAACAAACAACGAATAACAGAAGTACTACAAGGCAGCTATTGTCCAAAAGTTTTAAGGCCCAAGCTAAGAAAGTCCCTCTGAGGGAGAGGATAAGTCAAGCATATTAACAGTTTCTGGACCTCATATCTGATTAGCTCTGACAGCAGAGTTCATGTGATCAGATCTGTCTTGTCTGTTCCTGAAGACACTATAAGGCATTATTAGTGTATCAGGATGAGGTGCACAGTTAAAAATAGAGCACTTGGAACAAATAAAAATTGGCTCCAATTTTACTGGAATTCCAATTTCATTTATTATTTTGATACCTAATCTGAGCAACCTCAGAAAAATCATGTAGGTAACACAGAGGCTTAAACTTTCTTATTTGCAAAATGACCTACAGAAGGCATCTATTTCAAAACAGCACAGCAATCATTACTATTCTTGGAGTATTTTGAAGTAAATAAAGACAAAGCCCTCAAGTACATTTTTTCAACTGACAAAAAAAACATCTTTGGAAGTAGCTTCCTTCATACATGCTGGAGTTATACAGACCAGAATAACAAAGCATTATGGATCTTCCTTTTATTAAACCCCTGTTTTTGAAAACTGATGGTCTAGATACCAGCTTCAGGTCTTACAATGTTTTTGTAGAATAAGTAATAGTCAAAAAAAGCACAAGAATCTGGAATGTATTTTGAGGGTAGCAATTCCAGGTATTTTGTATTTTTACACAAATGAATCCATTGTGAATAGAAATGGAAAACACAAAGTGTGACAGGGACTGCATCACTGGACAGGATAATCATGCTTCCAAAGAGGTACTCTTCAGTTTAACAATACTTTTATATCACATAGTTTATTTTGTTCCCCAGGATTTAAACACCTTTTGATGCAAGAGTTGCAGCAGATTGTGAATCAATATATGTAATATTAACACCATCACCTATAGATTTGAAACAAACTTTTACACAAAACATATGCCACTAAAACTGGCTGTAACCTGAAAAGTTAAAAGCAACTGTCAAATACTCGAAAAATTTGTTTCAAAGTTAAGACCTATCGACTTCTGAATTTCTCTTCTGATCAAAGGAAATTTTGTCATTTAAGTTAAAGGCACTGAAAAATATAAATATTCTACAAAACACAATAAAAATAGTGTTCCATAGGTAAAATTACCGTCTCGTAGCATACTGCTCCTGCAAAGTGTCGGATAATAAAGCCTTCATCATCTCTGATATTTCTGTGAACAGCCAATTTTGACTTTCTAGGAATCTGGAATTAAGAAGTTGAATTACAAAGAAGTATTACAATGGAGACTAAGAAATAGTTTTGTCTTAGAACACCACCATGGTCTACTAGGTGTTAAAAATCATGTTTCCTGTAAGTACAATCATGATGATCATCACCATTCCTGTCCAAACCATAGTATTCCAAAAACCTAATTTCAAACTCTTTCACACTCTTAAATACATTGCATTCAAAATACAAGTTGCCAGGATTGCTAACACCAGCCAGTTGATTTTGGTTTTGCCTTTAATCAACATTTTCTCTGTCATTCATTT
The DNA here is from genome assembly GCA_013397815.1 of Aleadryas rufinucha. Classification (NCBI taxonomy): domain Eukaryota; kingdom Metazoa; phylum Chordata; class Aves; order Passeriformes; genus Aleadryas; species Aleadryas rufinucha. The sequence continues at coordinate 265,181 of VZTH01017855.1, read as the reverse complement.
GACAGCTGATGAACAGCCTTGTTATATGAATAGGATTAGACAGAAGTTGAAGATATGGCTTTAAGTGGTATCTCTTAATACACAAGAACCCAGCTGATCACATATGTAACACCAAAATGTTTCACTGCACAGCAATTCAGGTAAGCAGGGGTAAGTGGAAACTTAATGAAAGGTAAATGGATGACAATTTTGGTAAATGGATGATAAAGGATGTCTTCCTTTGCTTGCATTTTTTCAGCATTTTTTTAATTTCAACAGAATTCATGTATATAAATTGCAACAATTTGCATTAATCTTCCACACAGCGCTCTATGTTAAAAAATAAACAACAAAAACATTTTCCTAGTATGATTCCTATTTTCATCTCTGAAGTGCTTGCTAGACACTAGACATGAGTCAAATGTTCTCCAAACAAGCAATTTTTGAAAAGAACAACAAAATAACTCATCTGATTTGAAACAATCTAAATTAAAATATGTTTTTACTTCCTTTTCATGCTTTACATGTTAACAGGCTTCAAATGTAAGTGAAGAATATGGCTTCAGTTTCAGCAGGATATTAGAATTGCTTGAAGCCTTCAGTGAACTTTTCATCAAATTTAATAAACAAACTTGTCCTTAACAAAGAGGTACAGATTGTGCAGACTGGGTGGTATGAGATTTCTTACGAAAGGTTTTCATTAAATTGAAGGGTTACTATCAACTGTTCCAAGAACTATTTCATTAAAACAAGACAGACAACAAAAATAAACCTACTGAGAGCCTGAAATGGTCCTTGTGTTTTTGATGCACAACTGAAGTAAAATGCTGGTCACTTGGCTGGGGAAGACGATTTTCTTCATCCAGAATATCCAGTACACCTATTAATTTTGCTTCAATCAAATCTATTAATTAAAAAATATATATTTACAAAAATTGAATAGATCAAGTCATATCAGAACTAAACATTACACATCTAAATGCTGCTGATCTGATTCTGCATAAAAGTACTTAGGGAAAGCTGTTAAACAAAATACAAGAAGTCATGGCAAATTAATTCTATATATCTTAATTCGTATGTATAGGATATCCATCAAATCCACAAGTTCTAACTTGTGGAACATGGGAGAAAAAGATCAGGAAGCAATTGCTTGATTTTAACTCTCGGTCTCAAGCTGAAATTAGTTATCCAAAAGGTGCTTAAGTCTTCCTACAGTATGATCCTAGGTCTTTATGCGATGATTGCTTCGATTGCTGAGGGAGTTCTTTAAGCTTTTCATCCACATTTCGCCACATGTCAAAACTAAAAGGTTAGTATTTCCATTTTATAACATGATCCAGTGAGAAAGAGAAATGTGTTTAAGAAAAGGCAGACCAGACTTGAGCATACAGTGGTGGTTTCACAACTTTTAACAAGTGCATTGCCTTGACCTCTCACATGCATATACCGAAGCCTTGAAAGCTGACACAGAAATTCATGCTCTTGAAACTTGAAACCCTTGAAATTTGAAACACAAACTCACAGTTTTGCAACTTTTTTCCATTCTCTATGAAACTGTTCTTGTAAGAGGAATTTTTACTACGTACTTTTTTCCTGTCGAAAGGATGAAACTGCTAATGCTTGTACTGCAGCAATGCCTGTGAACTCTTAAGATTGTGAATTGAATGAGGCTATATATAAAACCATATAATTACTCATGCTACGCATATTTTGCCTCTTCTACTTGAAGCTTTTTTCCCCATGACACTAACAAAAAGCTTTATAATTCAAGAAGTACATACCTATACAGTCCTGATTATCTACATAACGAACTTCATTAACCCCCAGGCCTTCCTTCTGGTAAAGTTCTTGTTCCTAAAGTTAAAAAATAAGTAATTGAAAAGAGAAAACACCACTCTTAATTTTTTTTACTGACCAAATAAGAATTCTTTTTTAGTAAAGATAAGTAATTTTAAAAAATATAGCATGAATCAACACACATTTGAGAATTTCCTTACACAGTTTAATATATTCCAACTTTATCACCTAAATGATAAGCCTGTTCAATTAAATATTCCTATTAGGTATTAGCGATTATCCAATCTCTGGATACCTCATTTTAATGAGTGGTAAAAAAGAAGAAAAAATATTGTTGGTTTTCAAAAATCCATATTCTTTTGTGACACAACCAGATGCCACACAGTATGGAAACAGTATGTCAACTGATTTTTCTTTTTAATTCAAATATAATGTGTAATCTTACGAAAAGAGGTGCTACTTTAAGTATCCCTTCAGCAAAACCAAAAGAAATTCCTCAAATATAACAGTGAAAAACCAAATCCTCAAATATAACATTAAATATATCATACCTCTTTCAGAATTCTTTCATTAAAAAATTGCTGCAGTTTTTCATTACAGTAGTTTATACAGAATTGTTCAAAACTGTTGTGTTCAAAGTACTCTGAAAGACAGAAGTTAAACTTTTATGATAAAACAGCATTCCAAGAATTTATATTAAACAGTAAACAAGAGAAGCTTCACAGTGCTAATATTTAAAGATGTGTTCAGATCCATAGCCATTTTTTTCAGCAAAATGAAATCTTTTACAGATGTCCAAGTTGTACACAAGACATCTAAAAATACTGCAGCAGATGATATTTCTAAGACAAATGACAGACAGTTGGCAGCAAAACAAAGCAAGATGCTACCATACAGGGAAATTCTACCAGTGTATCCTCATGCATCTATGTTGCAACACGCTGGCACAGGATATTATAGCTCTAAAGACCTGAAAACCAAAGGCTGTTCCCCTGGACAACCTTAGCAGGACTAGAGCACACCACAAAACATGCCCTATTTTGAATTTCAGTGAGCCAAAGACAGCAAAATCTTTACAGGAACCATCAACACCAAAAAGAAAACCCTCCCACACTTCATTACAGAATTTATCATTGAATCATTGGTGGGAAAAAGGGACAACTAGAAATTATTTTAAGTATACTTACCAAAACCAGCTATATCTAGAACTCCAATGAAGAAAGAAGACGTTTCAAATGGAAAACACTGGTTTACTCTTTTCACTACATGATCAAACAGATGACTATACACTGTTTTAGCCAAGGCATCACGAGCATTGTTTGCTTGTTCCACTTTCAAGGGTACCCTAAAAAAGCAAAATACAGACCTTGTCTTTCAGAATTCCTTACCACGAAATGCTGAGATTAGACTCTAAACTTAAAAACAGCCTTTCCAATACTGTAAATTAGGACCTAAAAAAAAACCCTGATCTCTAGGCCAAGGCAGAAAACATTCCTGCCAAGTTAGACTATCTTACCTGTAAAAAAAGAATAATGTTTTGCTACTGTCATTAGAAATGAGATTCAGATGCTTTCATAATTGTTTATTAGATAATTAGAAACTCTATTGACAATTTCCAGAGAAAGATATTTAAAATATATACATCCCCATCTACAAAATATATTTCAACTATTTATGACTTGTTTTGTTTAGTTTTTGCACTGACGTTTTCTCCACTCCACACCCCATTGCACCAGTGAGGAGGCTGAGGGTCAACAAGAAGCTCAGAGGGGACACAGCCGGGACAGCTGACCCCAACTGACCAAAGGGACATTCCGTATCATATGGCATCATGCTCAGCAATAAAAGTTGGAAGAAGAAGAAGGAAAAGGGAATGATGTTAAGAATTTGAAATTTTGTCTTCCCAAGTAACCATTACACCTGATGAAGCCCTGCTATCCTGTGGAGCTGAACACTGACCTTCCAATGGGACGTGGAGAATGAATTCCTGGTTTTGCTTTGCTTGCATGTGCAGCTTTTGCTTCACCTGTCACCTTTTTTGCTTAAACTGTCTTTATCTCAACCCACAAGTTTTCTCACTTTTACCCTTCCAATATTTTTCCCCATCCCACTGGCAGAGAGTAAGCAAGTGGCTGTGTGGGGCTGGGTTGCCTGCTGGGGTTAAACCACAGCAACAGCTTACACATATTGCATCATTTCCTTCACTTCCCAGTATTCAAAAGCACTAAACTAACTAATTTTTTTATTATTATTATTTCTTCAAGGATAACACTTTTGATGCAGAATCATTAGAGTGATGGAGATCACTTTCTACTGTGACTGGTAAGGCACAGAACCAGAGACTCCATTCCCAAAGGACACTTGCAGCTACATAACATTAGATAGTAATTAGCTTTAACACACAATCTTGTCTTCCACTAAGTATCTATCTTATCTTAAGGTAATTAATACTGACAGAAATCTTAGCTTATAAATAGAAGGGAGGTACCTTTGCATTCTGTTCTGATACGTTTAAGAGATCAGAATACTAATTCCTACGTCAGCTGCAGACCTATTACATAATACAATACATTAAAATCATTTATGTTTTTCACTTACTTTTTTAAACAACATGAAAAATAGTTGTACTGCTAGAGCATGTATTTACAAAATGGTCCTGGTTTTCAAAATAGCAAATTCTGCCATTATTAAGTACAATTACAAAGACTGCACAAACCCTTCTTGTTAAATTTCATAGTATGCAGCAAATACACATGGAGAGAAAATGTAACTCTGCAATGCATTTTGCACAACTGAAAGTTGAGAACCACAAAATAATGCTAAAAATGCACTGAGGCAGTAGAAACAAAAGAGCCCTATCACAGAACTGACATTCAGAACAAGTAACTTTCTTCTCACAAACTTGTTTTCCCTCAGCGCTTCCTTTTATTTGGTCTTCACAAAGACAAATGAATCTCTTTCCTTCTCTTGTTTCTTGCCTGAACAGGAAAAGATAAATTGTCCTTCCTCCATTTCACTTTCTTCCACTTGAATTCCACCAGCTACTTGAATGGAATAGAGAAAAATTTGTCCAAATTCTAAGCACTTTGTTAAGCCTGCAAGAAAAACCCTTGTTGGTCTTCATGCTAATTTCTTCAGGAAGGTTTCCATCGATCTAGAGTCTGAGACCTAGGGGAACGCACTGATGCGCTAGATTTAGCCTGTGGACAAGTCCATGCAGTTCCCAAACATATTCCAGAACAAAAAACTTCAATTAGAAATATGTATAATTTGCCCATGATTGACAACAACTGAGGGAGAGAGAGCAGGTGAAGCAATATCTATCAATTACTGTCACCCAATATGGTTACTGGTTCATAAATAAAGTAGCCTGGATGAAATAAGCCTACCTAGTTAAATACTCCACATAATTAAAGAATATAAGCAGCACATTTATAATTTGAGAAAAGCTAAAATTCAAAAAAATGAAGAGAAGTATTTTTTGAAAAGGCTTTTCCAACAGAGGCTTCAGTAGCACCACTAAAAAAAAATGCATTTTGGTAGAAAATGTACTGCAGAAGAAGCTGGAGGACCTGAAATGACACAAGTTAATTTTTTCACCCTGTAAAATAATTCAGTTTGTGATGATGGACCCTTTGAATGTCTTGGAAAGGAAGAAACTGAGCAAGAGAGTAGCACAGTAGCACATTTACAGTCTAGGAGAAGCACTAGCTTTTGAATCCTAACATATTATTTCTCTCTGTAAACACACTTCACATGGATGGCAAAAACATCATCCAACAAGGTAATTATTATGGGGTTTTGGGAGACAAGGACAGATAGACGTAGTGCAGCTGTCAAGCCCCTCTGGCAGTTCGCTGCACATGAGTATTTAATAAAATTCCGAGAGATTGCATTTAGCATCACCCTCCTACTGTTCCTTGTTGGCTCCACTGCACCCAGCAGAACAAAGCCTCTGTTATACTGTGAGCACAGTAATTTCAGCCGAGCTATTTATTCACTGTGACCTATTAGGACTCACATGATCTACTTACACACAAAAGGTCCCTAAGAAAGAGAGAGAAACGACTAGCTCTTTGGGTTGTTGGAACAAAATAAAAACAATGTACTTGTCAAAACTCTAATACTGATAGCAGTCAAGTAGTTTCTAAACCACACTACCATAGAAAAAGTGGTGTCTATTTAACAAATATCTAAAATATTCCAATCCACTTTTCTTGTACATGCAGTAAGCCACATGAGAAGATGATATTGGTGTATTTATTAAAGTATGTTTGCTTTCAGATGCACAAGTTTAGAAAATGCTAGTGAAAGGGACTTAATGCATTAATCATTGAGATGTTGTAAGGAGTCTGCTGAACTCATTTTTGACACCCCCAAAATAAAACACTGGAGTAAAATAAGATCTGCTGACACAAAAACATAGCTCCTTGTGTTTGGAGACTTTTGAAACGGCACACTGCTAATAACGCCCCAGGCTTATCAGGATAAACATGCTGATCAGAAAATCTTTACAGTTTTAATCCAAAGTAAACTTTAAGCCATAACAAAAATTAAGAAACCTTCCGTGACAGTGTCACTTGAGAAGTGGTGACAGGGTGTGCCTCATAACGGTGGTAGCTTGATATGCCCCATCAAACACTCTCAAAAGGAAACTATACAGACAAGCTTTATCACTGTGTTACATGTACAACAGCCAAAACTAATCTGTTCTCAGAGGCTGAATCAGCAGTTCACTGAGAGCATTTCCAGTGGGGCGCCATCTGAATCTGACATGGATACAGTTTGTTCAAAGCCCTTTTGCTTCTATTTAAAGCTTTCACTTAAAAGGAATGTGAAATTAAGGGTATTCTCAAAACTGGGCTAATAATACTGAATTAAGAAAGCAGAAAATCTTGGTAACAAGATCAGCATACAAATTTATTTTCAAAAATTCATAATGTAAAAATCCATATGATATATCTCAGTAAAGGAGAATGGGTGGTGGTAAGTAGAGGAGAATTAAAAAATACAAATGCAAGATGAAGAATAACCAGGTAAGCAGTAAGTCAACAGAGAAAGATCAGCAATTATTGTGCATCACAACCTGAATTAAGTGAAAAATGGTATTGACTTTCAAAACCTGCAATGCTCATATTGACATGCATTACTATGAGTACCATCTGTACTGTATAATACATAATTTTCTACTCTAATGTTTTCCATAATACTGATAAAGGTGGTCCTGCATGAATATATCAAGGATTTTGCTGTCAATTTAGACATGGTCTGGAAAAGACCAAATAGTAAAAACTTCGTCAATATTTTTCACTGGAGACACTTTTTCCTGCAAGACTGACATCTTCCTACACATAAAGGTTGTAATGAAGGGAAAAAATTACTTATAACTCTCCATATCATCTGATAAGGCAGCAAGATGACAATTACCCAAAGTCTCCAATTTCTAGTAACTGGTGGGGGAGAGAGAGGAGGAATTTACACTGGGCAGGGAGAGAAGAATTTACTCTCCAGAAATGGACTACTGAATACACTACTAAGAGGTGTAGATCTTGAGCCTTTAACCGAAGGCAGAAAAACACATCACCCTCCCCCTAACATTGCTTACCATTTGTCACTGCATTAGAACTTTTTCCATAATAATAATTTCCGTAACAAATTTCCAAAGACTAAATATGCAAGGAACTTAAATAAACCACATTAATACAGGTAATTATGAATTTCGTATACTAAACTACTGGTGTAAAGCGAATAAAGTATTTCCAATTCACTAAAATCTGTTTCTGTAAGGCAATAAAAAGCACAAGTGTATTCTTCCAAAGAGTGAACATTCATTAGCTTCCTAAGTAAAAGACTGAAAACGTTTAGCTGAACACTGAGAATTACTTTTAATGGGCTCAAAACTGCTTAGTCCAAGTTCAGTTTTTGATGTGGTGTTTCCTTGAACTCCAGAAAATACACAACACAGAAAACTAGATGTTAAAACACACAGTTCAGTTGCAGACAACTTAGTTAGCATCCTTGACAGCTTGTGTGTTAGGATTGATGTCAGCAAGAGAAAATTTGTGGTGGAAGCTAGAGGTTTTTCATAAATAAAAGGTAACTGTACTGTCATTTTCATAAAACTCAGTTTCACAAGAGTCATAAATTTTATGGTATTGACATGTTATCACTGGTACCATGTTTATACATGTTCTTTGTCATTATTTCTACTCCATGTGCATACAGAAAGAAATCACTATCCTGCTTCTGTGCCTAGGAAGTTACCTTGATAATAGCTTCAGAAAAAAAGAAACTTTCTAATAATGTTTTTGTAGAACATTATTAACATTGCAGTCAAGATTAAATGGGTGTTTACCAAAAACAGCACAAAGCAGCACATTTCTGGATTACCATTTGCAGCAGTGTTTTTAAAGCTGAAACTTGATTTCAGAAGAACTAGATGTGACAAACACAAGGACACTGATCACCCAGACATTAAGAGGGGTGGATATACTGCCCTCTAATTAAAGCATCCCAGCCCTAATTATTACAGGGCAGTACTCACGGGAGCACTGTACAGCCCTCATGACAAAGATTCAAGTGTCTTCTGAAAGACTTTAGGCACCACATTAACATTCCTTGATACAGCATATCTGTTACATCTTTTAGCATATCGAATTTGCTGTGTAGTCTGTGGATTTAACTGACTGACTGCTATACTTTCTTTGGCCACACAGCGTACTCACTGACACATGAGAGATTTTATACCACGCAGGAGTTATTCAAAGTGACTAGCACGGTAAGCCTGCCAGCCTTCGACACTCTCATTTCTGTAGGACCATGGGGGTATACTTGTGCTTGGTAAACCATTAAAGGAAGCGCTTTAGACAGCTGCGCTAGGCCGAGCGCACCTCAGTTCACACCTGCAGCTGGTTAGGCGGGAGCTGGGGAGCTGTGCCGGTGGGTAGGGAAGGGGCAGCGCGGGCGCTCCCTCACGCCGCGGCCCCGGCCCCGGCCCCGGCCCGGCGGTCCCGTCACTTACTTGATGACCGTGCCCTTGGCGCCCCCTGCCGTGGTGAGCATGACGCGCGAGGTGAGGCTCCCGCGCAGGTCGTCCTCGTCCAGGCCCAGCAGCGCCGCGCAGCGCTGCAGCGCCGCCTGGCTCCGCGCGCGCGGCGTGCAGCCCCCTGCGGACACATCGTCAGCGTCAGCCTGGAGGGAATCAACCTCTTGCCTCTGGAAATTACTTCCGATCAGTTAAGTGGGACGAGTCAGTTCTCAAAACCTAAGGAACCCCCTTCAAAACAAACAAAAATAACCCCCCGCCCAAAAACTACGCATGAAATTCTGTATTTTTTAGAACACTGTCCAGGCTTTTCAAAGCCCATCCTGTTTGTAGGGAAGAAATATCCCAAAATGCAGAAGTGCTAAGCCCTACAAACTAACTCTAGTGACCTAAAACTTTTGAACCTAGATGTTCCTGTAATCCTCCAGGCTTCCTTGCTATGCAGCAGAAGTGCCTGCTAGGGCAGACTCCTGGCACTTGGATTTTTCAGATAAGGCTCTGTACCTGTCCCAGGTAAACAGCCAAGGGGTGCACTCCTTGCTGCTCTGCACCCACCTCGGCGCCAGGGCTCAGCAAGCAGAGATATTCAACTGGAACACCACCTACTTTAGTAAAATCTAGCACTTATTTACATGTATTTCCTGTTGCTCACAGTAGAGCAGCAACAGAACTTCAGAGGGTCTCTGCTAAGAGACTGCCTGGAGCAATTCAAATGCACACCCTGTGTGAAGACACACAAGGTGAGAGAAGAACAAAACCTGTATTTACAATTTAGAAGTTCAGTACATTCATTTACATTTTAGAAGTTCAATAATTTATTCCAGAAAAAAATGGGTCTGAATTTCAATACTTAGAGGACGTAAGTTTTCTGGTGACATTCTGTTTTCTAAACCCTGACTTTCCTCACCATCTGTGGTTCCGACTCTTCTTGTTCATTCACCTCCTCAAACTGCCTCTCCACTCACATTTGTGCCTTTTTCACTGTTCCGCCTTGTCAATGCCTAAGTCACATTTCACAAAAGGCCCAAACGGGGAAGCTCTCTGGGAAGCTTACTGCTGAGCTACATGAAGCCACTACCTTTCTCTACACCTGCGTCTTCCCAGATTCATTCACATTAATCATATTCATTTCAGTCATCTTCATGAAGATGGCAACAGCATAAACTGACACCGGGGAGGTTCTGATTTGATCTGTGGAGTAGAGAGATCTAAAAAAACTAAAAAGAGGAAAAAACCCACCTCTGTGCCAACCCTAAGCTACCCCGTCTGAATTCAGCACTGGCCCTGCTTTCACCAGGAACAAGAGCCCTCCCATGATCTCTTCTGAACAGAATGTTTTGTACAGTTCTGTGCTGATTCTGTACTTGGGGTCAGGAGCTGGTGAACCTGTAAGGTTAGTACTCATTTAATTCAGAACACCTTTTAAAATGTTCTTTGGTCTGCTCTTGCAAACAACTGCACCAACAGCTATACATACTTGAAGTAGGACCAGGAGGAACCAATTTCACTCGATCTTGCAGCTCAAGATAGACCTACATACTTAAGTTTTCTACTATAGTTCTATTTGTAGTACATGCAGACCCAGAGGAATCAGTCCTTCTGGAATATAGAACAGCAGTTCTCAATTTAGGGAGGCTGATTTCAGTAGTAAGGTAAGAAGGACAATTCCCAAAACATTAATTCTCCTTCATCAACCTTCATGCACATTCTGCAGTTAAGTCCCAGCTATGCTTGCGCTACTTCATCTTGTGAGTAACGTCTTAAAATTAGGAAGTTATATTTACCTAGAGTTTTTGCTGTAACTTTTTTTTCCTCATGTCTCAAAATACTAACATGATGTTAATTTTGGAAGCCAAAGGACATAATGCCTTTCCCTACAGATGGAATTGCTAATTTCTAATTTTGAGATATTTTCATGACATTAGACAGAAGTTGGACTTTAAAGCTATCATTAAAATACAAGTATTGTTTTGAGACACAAAATGGCTCTTTATACTTTTTACTGAACAAGTTCTTGAACAATTTCAGTGAAAGTTTATTTGCTTTCAGAGCATGTAAAGTACAACTTTAAAACAAACAAGTAAACTTGACTTCAAAATTGGGCAAATTAAGATTGATTACCCATGAACACAAAGAAGTTTTCTAAAGCAGTAATTCACATGGAAAGGAACCATCTCTAATCAAGAGGCATTTTCAGTATTTTTATGAAAAATAATTTATATTTCATCTAACCTGAAGTACTCCCAGCTTCCTCAAAATCAATATTTCCAAGGTGAAGGACACCAGCCACTACTCTAAAAAGATCAAGTTTTTCTTCATCATCCAGTCCAATCTTTTTCATTGCTGTGCACATTCTGTTGAAATCTCCATGATCATCTAACAGTGGATCCTTCAAAGAACCTTCTTTAAGATACTATAATAGAAGAAAAAACAAAAATTCTGTGTAAGTGTTGTAAAGTAAATGTAAGCAAATATTTCCAGTCAAGAATAAGTCATAACAAAAAGCATACAAAAGCATGCCAAACTAAGTAGAGATTCGAGCTCTTCCTACAATATAGGCTTCACAAGAACCTTCATTTATTTTAAATTGTTGATACTTGGAAGCATGATCTTCAAACTTAAATTTCAAAGCAAACTTCAGACTATCTTCAGAAAGTAGATGCTAGAGACAATGTGATTGCTAAGGACAGGGGAATGTGAAATAGTGACCAGGGGAAAGGAAGACTTTGGCTAAGGGAGTTATCAGAGTATTTAATACAAAGGAGTCCTTCTAGCCCCAAGCAGCTGAAAGAAGATGGAGGTCCTTGCAATAGGATGACAGAATGGCAGGCTGTGGGAAAGGAGTATAGGACAAATCAGAGCCAGGACAGTTATCCCTATTCTAAACAGACTTATTTACAGAAATATACTTGTTAACTTTTGCTGGTAATTAAGAAACAGAAAAGTTGTTTGCAGTGCTTTATGGGTTACAAGAACACTGGCTATGTTCTGAAACACCAATTTTAACATTTTGCTGATTTTTCTAATTTAAATACATTGAAAGCTATTTTAGCTATAAACCAGTTTAAATAGTAGAAGGTAACACATCTGCATGCAATCAAGAAACTACATGAACATGCACAGACTGAGATACATTTCTAAACTTATTTTTAAATGTTTTCAATTAAAAAGAATAATTAACTAAATAAAAGCCTTGTTAATGTCAAATAAGCTAACATGATTTTTATCAAAACAAAACACCACATGCATCTGAAAAATTCACTTCACACAACATGTAGGCACATCAGTAACATTAAACTACATGTTAATTATGTAAAATGATCACCTCATCTTCCTGATAAGGAAAACACAAAAATAATTGAAGTATTAATTGACTATTCCAGCTACTTTTATTCAAATAAACAATCTTAATATTTTTATAAAATGACAGAGCAAATATTAAGTTTCCAATTTAAAAACCTGAACAAGGCAATATATTTCCTCTTTAAATGGCTATACTAGGTTTAAATATCATTTAAACTTGATCCTTTATTGAGCCTTCAAGCAGATATGGCAATTACATACAAGTATTATGGTATCATATGTTCTGTTACTTCATGTCTTATATATATTTTCAGAACTATTCTCTTAGAATGTTTTAATTTAGACAAGCACTTATTTCAAATCAAGTCTTCTCTTATTTCAGGTCCATCAGAGAACAAGTTTTATGACAGAACACCCACCTGTAAATCACATCAATAACAGAAGATTGCACAGGTTCATCTTCCAGTAGCAAAAATAAGTGAATGTTGATACTCTATGCCTACTCACTACAATTCTTCATTAAAGGCAAATTGGGTAAACTGTGGCAAAACTCCCCAATGCTAGCCTATATGCTTGGCAAGAATGAAATATCTACCAGTTTTCTGCCTCACAGTAATGTCAAATAAGTATTTTTGTACCTGACTTTCCACCATCCCTGATTATAGAAAATAGCCTACATTTAACAACAGAAGCCAGCATTACATGCTCAGTGTTACAATAACATATCCACTAGAAATTCAGGGGTAGACTTGACAATGTTGACTTGAGCAAAGGAAGTATCTATACAGTCTCTGATAGCTGAGCATGAGCTTCAAGACAAAGTTATGAAAGAGATGGTATGGCCACTTGGTGGAAAGAGGCTCTTGAGTAAAGCTATTTCTGTATTTTTGTCAGATATATATGCAGCTTACCCTGCTTTTGAATCACAAATATGGATTTGATTAACACTTGAAATATCTTCCAGTTACACAAATGTAAATTTCATACTCTAAGTATGAGTAGATGAAAATTTTATTAGAGAACAGAGTAGAAGTTTAATTAAGTGTTTTAACAACTTCCAATTCATATATACTATTAATTCAGAACAAATTCTTTAGTATCCTCATATGAACAGCTCAAAGGTTTAAGTGCTACAAATTCTGGTAATTCCAGTTCTAAAAAATGTAAACAGAGATGGAGCAAGAAGATATAAATGTTTTGAAGCTTCAGACTCTCATCCAGGAAATGCCATGCTCTGGCATAACTAGTAGTTAATAGCGAAGAGAAAACAAAAACATTTAAAACATACCGAGGAGAATATAGTCATGGCTAGAAGTGAGGTTGCAGTAGTGATTTATAGAACAGTTTAGAGCATCATTTTAAAACTCCTGGTAGGAAAAATGGCTCCAGAAAAACACATTGCTTCTGACCTTTTCCTACCAGTAGATAAGATTTAAAAAAAGAATTACAAAAAGTCTTAGATTTTCATTTTCCACAGAAGACAAGCTGCATCATTAAGTGTTACATTATTGTAAGAATGAAGAGGAAACCATTTTATGTACACTGTTCCATTTGGGATTTTATGATGCATGTTAAAATGTATTTCTCGGACTGAACTCCAAAGCAGAGTTCTGAATACAGCAGCTTTGAGAGTACCCTTTTAGACCTATAAAGATGTGTAAAATGAACATTTCATTCCACACTGTAAAATTCTAATCACTTTCAACTCTATCTCCATTACTTAATAATATAAACTAACTGAACATAAAAACATACCTCAGGACTCTTGCGATTTTGCAAAATCTGCTTGTCTGTTTCTTTGTTGGCAAAGAATCTGGTACAGCCTCGATTTAAATACTGCAACAATAAAAAAGTGGAAATGCATACTTACAGACAGAAGTAAGGAAAACATGCTTTTATTTAAGGCTTGCCCTACATAGCTTGATTTAACCATTTGATACAAACAACATAGGAAGTGCTCATAATTCATTCCTTGAAAATGTATTTATTTACATCTACAAAGTTAAAGAATTGCAACAGTACCAAACTTCTATTGAAAGTTTCTTGATTTTGACAACTAAAATATTTTTTGACACAATGGGATATTCATTAAGGTACACAGTATTTGCTTTATTTTGGTTCTATTAAACCTATTCAAGGAGTCCAGGATTACAGAAAAGACAACCAAAATTAGGAACCGAAAGAATTAATTTTCTGGCCTACGTGTAATATGAAACTACTAATTTTTCCTCACCAGTGAAATACTTCTATAGGTAGTAGGAGACATAGGGTTCAAAACTCTGAAGAATATTTGAAGCTTACAAGCATGGTCTAAGCCAAAGCCTTATTTAGAATCTGGCTTCTGATGTCCACCTCATGTTGTATAGTAATCTCAGATTTACTGTTCAGTAAATCAGACTGAATTTATATTTAAATAATCACTGTTGCTTTCAGCAAAATGAGATTGCCAGCTTTTTCTTTCTGATTTGTTCAGCTGAATGTAAGAACTCTGTCCAAAAGCTTGGACAGAGCCCTTTGTCTGAAGGAAGTGAACTGATTCTTTGCTCTTTGATTGAACAAAGATGTTTTCTAATAGGTGAACACAGACAATTCTACTCTCTGATTAAAATGTGCATGCAAAATTCTAAAACCTTAAAATATTCTTCAAAGCATTTCTAACAGCAGAAGAAAACTTGGTGACAAATTTAATATTAAAACAAAGTGACAACTGTTCAAAGTTATCTTGGTGTTTAACAAAGTACTGAAGTTTTCTTTATCAGCCAGTAAGAATGCAAAGCACAGCGTATTTTAAACACAATATATCCCTGTATTACAGCATTAGTAACACAATCCCAGAAACTGGGGATGAGAAGTGAAAAAGGTCATACTTTTCAAAAAGAGCGGGTGGAAACTTATCTGACAGGCTGAGAATGTGAACCAGCATGGTATTCAATGATAACCTAGCAGAAGACATTTAATCACAAGATAATGGCTTTCATTTGAAAGCTGAAACCTTGAGTAAATTTATATACTAAATCAGGGAGAAATTATATTTTTAGAAGAATATAAATGCACAGTTTCAGGTTATCATATAGTACATCTAAATACCATTGTACTTGGGTTTTGGTTTGTATGGTTTGATTTTTTTTTTAGTGAAGTACAACACCCCATTATAACTTCAATAACCCAAACATAAGGCAATCTGACTTTTCTTCATGAAATTTAGATCTGAAAGAAGTTCAGCTTCTCATCCCCATCACCTATACTCCAGGTACAGAATTACAGATTTACTGTGCAGCTTTACTTTCACAGCCATGTGCTTCAGTCCAAGGCATAAAGACCTACAAGGTTCAGCACAGGGTTACCTCATGACCTTGAATTCCTGAAAGCTTCTGCAGGGCAACCTAAAACACGAGCACCCAGGACTGGCGGCTTTCATGTGGGTGTGCTGGAGAAGGGTGAGTAAGAAACCTGCAGAACTGCAGGACTATTTGCATAATCCTTGGCAAGTAAATTCTCACTTCCCCAGCGAACCTGCAGGGGAAGGATGAACTAATATAGAGGTAATGCCCATCAGTGCTGCTGAAATCCAGGACAGGTCAGGCAAATGCAGCCAATGCAGTATATCTTGGTTTACATGCTCAGAGCAATGTGTCCCTATGCCACAATGGCCAAATGTATGGTGAGGAAGATTCCAAGGGATCACTTAAGTCAAAGGGAAGCAAGCCCATGGGGTAAAGAGAATTAAGTTATCCTTTATCTTTTAATAATGTTTTGCTTCTGTGAAAAACAAAACGAAAGGACCTTAAATTTCAGACAGTCCTATTTCCAACAAAGTGTACTTAAGAGAAACCAGGCTCGAGTCTTAGAACTCAAGCTGGCCCTCATTTGGACTTTGACTTGATAAGCTAAAGGGCACAGGACAAGGGGCACAATAGAGCCCATGCAAAACTGTGACTTAAGGGATGAGTTTTTCTAAATAACTAATTTTAGAGTTTTTTAATGAATATCTTTCTTGTAAAAAAAATAGTATTGATAGGAAAACACTGATCAAGCATCAAACCTTGCCTAATATAATATCACAATCTAGTATCAGAAGCTTGAAAGATGGCATTTCTATGAATTTTGAACCAGACATGCAGTCAACAAAATGTGGTAAAAAAATGACACAAGTGTGCTTATTCAGAACCATTCTGAAGCAGCAAACGAGAATAAAGAACACAAAAAAAAAAAGGAATCTTGACAAAAGAAATGCAAATTTAGGAGGAAAATTGATCTTTTACAGTTTTGTTTTCTTAAAAATCTCCTATAAAGTGATACTTAATGAAAATTTAGTGCAATATGGGTAATAAACTTTAAGAATATTTATATTCATTTACAAGCTTACAACAATGAAAATTATTCTAAGGTTTTGTGGGTTTGTTTGTTTGATTTTTAATTAAAGATAATCTTCTTTAAGGGAGAGAAAAAACTGTTAGAATTTTTTAATTTAACATGTACAGTGGACCTTTCACATGCAAGGAACTCAGAATTCAAATACTAACTTATGGTAAACCAATAAAATCCTTAATGGAAATTAGAGTGTCTGCTACAGTCTTAGTAGCAGTCAAAAAAAAAGTCACAGTGTGATAAGGCTGGTGTGACAATAAACTCTTTATAAATGAAATATGCAAGAAAGCGTCCTCAGTAAAAGAACTCGGTCTGTTAAGTACTGTACTGCAGCAGCCTGATTTTAAGAGGGTTTTAAGTCAGACCCTGACATCTACAACTTTGGGTGCTCTTATGAGCAGAATTCTTGATTTTAAAAAAATCCCCAAGAGGGGGTAGGCAGCATATTCTAGAAATAAAAATCTGTTAACTTCAAGAAATAAATTTTAATGGAAAAGTGGCTGCACAATAAAAACATGTACTTCAAAATCTGTTCATTATTTTAGCCTTAAAACATACTAGAGAATAATGCACAAAGCAACTGCAGAGTAAAGAACAAAGTTTCAAAAACTAGCTCCAAATTTGACAAATATAAATGGTGTTGGGTGTTTTTAAGTATTGGTGTTTGTTAGATGTTTCAAAAGAAAAAAGAAAAACTTTCCTTCTAGGGAATGGAAGCAGTTCTTTCCTAGTAAGCATCAACTCAAGTTTCCATCACATAGATTAGTACAAATAGACAACATATAAGATCACCTTGATACCACAGTACAAATGTAGAATGCACACAATATAGAAGTGCAGTTCTGTGCCCATTTCCTGGCTCATCCATAAGGAGAGACTGACTTGGCCAAGCCAAGAGGCAGCAGCTGCCTGTTTGGTGACCAGTGTACCCCACCTTCCACACAGCGAGTGCACTAATTTTGGTCCCACCTGTGCAACCCCTGCTTTGCACAAAACTGGTAGGACATTTGCACATTTAAAGCTTCTAGCCCTCTGCTGAATTGATGGAACTGAGTACAAAAGGGAAAGCAACAGATAAGCACAGCCCAAGTTTTATTTAGAAATCCAAGTAGGAAGATAGACCAACAAAGAAAACAATCGGCACAATAACGTAATTCTTGGTTAGCAGTGCTTCTCATCTCGTTTAAGATCAAGGAAGTCTAAAGAGATGACAGTCATTTAGCTTATGTCCTTGTAATTCCACACTGTTGTATTACAAAACCCTTCAAAACCCAAGAGATTTGGTCTGCGTATTTTAGGAATACACAAAATTCCACTTCTTTGATGTTCCAAGCCAAACATGAGGCAAGAAATGGTGAGAGATGGAAACAAATGACAGAACACAAGCAAAGAACTGACTGGTATTGACCAGGAGATTTGTTTTGCACTGAAGAAATTCACACTTTACATCTCTAGAAGAGCTTGTAACAACATTACTAACAGCTGGATATGCAACAGTACATTTTCTGGAAAAGCACAGATTCCTCAATTTTAAGACAGAGAAAAAGTATAGGAATTCTTCCAGTAAAGAAAAGTGTCAGGTAACTTTATTCCAAGATCAAATAGATTTAACAAAAAAAAAAAAAAACAAACCCTGATTTTTTTAATAGGAATGAGTCTGTCAAAGATAATAAACAGAGATTTTAATATGATCTATATGAAAAATCCATGTATGACGATATGACAAGCTTTACAAATGCTGACTTTGATACTCACCCTAAAGTTGTCAGGAGAGCTTAGATATAGCTTTTCCCTAATGTCCTCTGGAGCACCAGCACAAAGCCTGTAAAAGATATGATAATTCCTCTCTTCTTTGCCTTGCACACAGATCCTAGATTTCTCCAGAAGGTAGTGTGACACAAATCCACCAACCACTGAGTTCTAGGAAGAAGAAATATTTTTCTGATTAGCTGAATATTTGTTGGATTATTTTGAGATTCAGGTTTTCAATATACATTTGCTGGATCATGACTCACTCAATAGAAACTGCTCCAAAGACGATTAAAATCTATCTATACCTAATACATATTAAGCCTAGAAAATAAACCAGTGATTTTGCCATTACTTCTCTCCCCAGCTCATGTATTGTGTATACATACACCCTTCTTAAAAGAAGGGTCTTCTTCACCCCAAAAAGCAGAAATCCATAGCAGAAACTCACAGCAAAGAGCATGGCTACAGCTATCCTTACACTTTTTGGATGACAGTACTATTACAACCTTCTCTAGTTGCATTTCACTGAGACTCTTGTAAAATAAAAGGAAGGGTTAAAATTATAGAATACATATTTGGACAAGATCTTAAGCAAATTAATTATGACACAACATTTTATTTCCAACACTTGCACTTCTTTTCTGAGAAGGAATTCTAACACAGATTTTGAGAGTCATTTGTTATCTGGCCTACGGTAAAATTGGCTGTGCCTAGAAAAATCTTAATAGGAAGGAAATTCCTGAACTTAATGGCCATTACAGGAACTAAGAAGGATTTACTGACTGACAAATTTGACTACAGTTATGCAGTCATTCACTTATTCAGGAGGTCTCAGTCTGTACTCATAATCACTTTGAGAAACCAGACCTAATAAGGTGACCACAAAGTGAGGTGTGATGTCTTGTAAAAAAAGGGGCTCAAGTAAACAGGCTGATCTTGCAGTGGAAAGCTGAAACAAGCTTTGAAGCAGTTTCTGAAGATGCTTGGAGGGCTATTTGCTTCTGCTTAAGTAATTAACCTGAAACATCATGAAAGTGTTAACGGGTAAATTGACAGATCATGAATCCATTATTTCAAGTAAAAATTTTGATCCCTTCCATAACTTTATTAACACAAACCAGACCAACAGATAAAGGCTCTCTACACAGGAAGGAATTTTTTCGTTTACTATCTAAACTATTAACAAAAGCTCTGAAGTTAAATTACAAACCAAGTGATGAAAACTTAGGAAAAGACCTAAGTTTTCAAGACCAGATAATGAGCTTTAACTGTGAAAGAAAAGAAACAAATTCTTGCAGTTGGTCTGTCCTCAGTCAGAAAGCTGAGGAAGCATGTATGTAATCTCCACAGAGATCATCAACAGGAGTCTTCAACTTGGACATACTGGCCAGCCATACCGTCATCCTTAATTGTGGAACGTGTGTAGACATACACAGTTGAATAGTATTTTTATCAAAAAAACAATTCCTTGACTTCTGACACATACAGATTACTACATGAGGTCCCAAAATTTCATAAAAATACATTAAAAAATCAGTAATTCATTTGAAGTTGAAATATATTTATATCTAACATGCAACTCACACTTGTGCATTAAAGGAATGCATGAATACCTAACAGCAAGTTAGTCTTCATATAGGCTTTTTTGCAATGAAGGGACCCATTTTTGATCTTTTGTGGGTGGAAGCAATTTTCCTACTGACTTGCCACTGTGTTCCAGTAATGAGACAGTACAGTGTGGCTCTGTTTTTTCTTTCAAGGTGACACAACACCAATCAAATCTGTAAAGTAGGACAGTGGCTATTTGCTGCAAGACTAATAAGTACATTCAGCCTTCTGCCAGTCTAGCATTTCCATTTTATGACAAAAAAATCATCACTGGTTATCTGTAACAAAATTCTAATACCTTTTCATTGAAGTGAATTTCAACAAATTTCCCAAAACGACTGCTGTTGTTGTTGCGAACTGTCTTTGCATTTCCAAAAGCTTCTAACAGGGGGTTTGCTGTTTAAAAAATTAATTTTTGTAGTGTTAAAATTCAATCAAGAAACTACCAAAAAGAAGGAGAAAACAAATATATTATAATTAATCAGGGAACTTATTTGGAATAAGGTTTGAAAATTAAAGGAAAAATATTACCTATTAGGAACAATCAATTTTGCAAATTATACTGGATATATTGTGGTGGAACATCAATTAAGTACTTAAATATCAGGTAACACTGCAAAGTACTTGAATCAATACTGCAAGAAATTCAGACAAATGCCAAAAATTATTCAGTGATGTAAGTAAATAACTGATACATAAAACTACATGAGACAACACAGAATTTGACACTTCCCAATTAATTGTTATTCATGAAATCTAAACTACCCACTTATCCCACAGACAGAAATGCCACTTAAATGTCATGCATGCAATGTATTAGATTGATTAGGGAATTAATAAATATAATATTAGAAAAGTGTGTTGATTTCAAAAACCACTTAAAACTGCCCTTTCAAATTAGGTCAATTAA
Organism: Aleadryas rufinucha; assembly: GCA_013397815.1. Classification (NCBI taxonomy): domain Eukaryota; kingdom Metazoa; phylum Chordata; class Aves; order Passeriformes; genus Aleadryas; species Aleadryas rufinucha. Next base: position 244,419 of record VZTH01017855.1, on the reverse strand, counting down.
GTGACTGATTTTATTTTTTACTAGCTGCTGCTTTTCAGCACATTAAAGCCCATACAGAAAGAGTGGCAGCAAGCAATCTAATTCTCATATACGTATATATACACACACACAAACATCATGAACAGTTCAAGGAGTTTGAAATTGCTTATTAGTTATTAAATGGAAGGCCTCTGAAAGACTGCATTTTACTAGCTTTGAAGATCAAAGAAAAATAGTTTACTGAATCATGTTAACAATAAACCACTAAAAATATCTGCAAGATATTTTAAGGCTTCTAGCTAAAAATAAACACTGGAAACTAAGTGAGCAGAAACTCAGATTTAAAACTCCACTGACAACAATTTAAATATCTGCTCCTACAAAAATTAAAGAATGAAGAAATAACATCAGTGCTTGGATAAAGTATGGATGATAGTACATCATGTAATAGGACATGACAATTAACTTTTTTGGTTTGGCTGTATTTTAATTTTTTTAATACTTAAAGCTTATGAAAAATGCAAATCTGACTTCTTACAAGATCTCTGATAACTATTCAGGCATTTTATGTAATATTAAGTTTTAAAGAAAGGATTATGAAGAAAACCAAATTGCATGAGGTGTTTCAGCTAGGTTTAAGGTTCCTCTAGCAATACATATGCCATAAGTATACTTGTTTAAATCGTGCCTAAAAACCTTCAGAATTCGTGCATCAGATGCTGTTCTAAATTAAAAAGCCCAAACTCTGAGGAATACCTACAAGTACCAATCAATTTGCATCAGGCATTATCCAACTCTTGCCCAGTTTCTGAGTTCCTTTAACACACAGTGGATTTAACTAAGAAACTGGTTTAAGCAGACCTACAGCAACAATAGATTAAAGCCTGCAGTACTTCTCTTGAATAAGTGGTTCAAATTTGAAAACAGAAAAATTTAAAGCAAAAGTAATTTTTTAAAGAAAAAGACACAGAGTCAAGAAATTTCAAATTTACTATATGCTATAGAGGACTAAAACTGAGATATGAGGCTCTATTAGATTGGCTGAGGGTTGTTTGTTTTTGTATTTTCTCAAAAAGCTATTTTCAGTTCAATTAGGAAGTACATGCAACATTAAAGAGTCTCAACGAGGATGATCAACACAGTCTCTTTTCACCTTGTTTGGGAGTCTGTTGTAACGATAGATAAAATCAAAGTGCTAATTGAATTATGTGATTTCTGACAAAAATGATGTAACAGAAAAATGACCCAGAATCATAATTTAAAAGAACTTCCCTGCTTTATTTGACTTTGAGAACTTGATGGTGAGGAGAAGGAATTACATTTTCCTGGTACTAACAGATAGTAATGAAAAAGCAATCTTGTCCTTCCAGATTTTAATGCAGTTTAAAATTCCACTTTGGGTACCATCTGGAGTACATTATGTGTGTCAAGTTCAATTCAAACACACATGTAAACATTTTCTAGATCAATGACTGTATGATACTATAATAAATAAAAATAAAGTGAATCACGAATAAAAAAAGATAATTTTTCAGAACCTAGGATCAAGGTCAACTACCTGTAAATTATGCCCTAGAAAGTCTGACAGTATTTCTATGCTAGCCTTTATTCACTTGCTGTTGACTCACATTTCTGAAAAAAAAATAATGTTGGAACCTTTAGTTAAATGAAAGAAAATTCATTACCTTCTACGATTCTATCATCAATATCTTGGCCACTACCATAGGATTCTGTCAAATACCTGTAAAGCAAGATAAAAATATCAGTATCATTCATGCCAGGTTACCTCAATTAAACAGGGTTTAACATGGCTGTGCAAAAATACTAAGCATTTACTTTAGGGAAAGCATACTGATTTTAAGTTTCAAATACCTATGCACTTTAAAATAAACTTTAGTTTTTCTTTAGACTTTAATTTTTCTTTTTTGTTAAAACAAAAATATTCTTGCACGCTTCAATTTCTTTTTTCAATACTCCAAGGCCTGCTAGAAATTTCTTTTAGATGTGCATATGGAAATTACAGTTCAATAGAAATATAATCAAACTATTACCGTATTATCTGTATTTATTAATAATCTTAGTAAGCACATAAGGTTTCATGTCTGTTTGCTGAATTTAAGACTGCTTCCATGCATACAGTTTCTTATTCATAACTATCAGTGTTAATAAAAATCCACACAGAAATGGTGAGGATAAGAATTTGCAGGTGTATAGTTAACACAAGACTCAATTTAGCAGCTGAAGAAAGAATTTGAAAATAAAACCACAATGTACTTGCTCCAAAGTTCCAGTCTTTTTTTTAATTTTTTTTTCCCTGCACACAGAGCATGCTTTCTGGAAATTCACAGGTGAATATGGGAAAAGTTAAAAACAGTTCTTGAAAATGGAGCCTTCCAAAAATCTTCAGAAGCACTAAAAGAGCTGTACTAGTACCTTTTACTTTCTAATCACACAAGGGAAAAATCTTCCAGCTTTTAAAACTCAGTTATGTTTTGTACATGGACTCTATGGTGGAGGGTGGTGGGGGAGAAGCAACAGCAATGATATTCATCTGTTGTGTAATGAGCTCTTCCTTTGCTGAGAAGCAGAAGAATAATCTCCTTTAAGAGCATTTCTTGTGAGATATTCTTCCAGTGCCTGCTGTCTTTTTTTGTTACTCTTATCAGGAATAAAGTCAGGATGTCCCCTGTAAGAAATCATTACCAGCACCTTGCAGGAATTCTCGCAGCTATCTATGAAAGGCTGCACAGGGGCAGAGCAGAGCAGTATGAAGGACAGACAGGCAGTCGTGACAATTCTTCACGGGATGTGGAAGATAATACCTCTACTGTACATAAATACTAGAAAATACATGATATTAGGGAAAATGCAGTTAAAGATTTAGAGGGAAACAAGTCCAAGGCAGGGGAAGGGAGCGTATTTACACTGTCTGCATTGTGCTTCCCTGCATGATCAGGCCACCTATGACATAGGTGTATTTAAGGGAGCAGTTCTCTCCAGTTACAGTGTTCCAGAGTGATAAAAAACCATTAAAGGATAATGCAAATATGGAAGCAAGGCTGATATATATCAGCAATATGGCTTCCATGTAGTTTAATACGCTTAAATTAATGATTTAGTATTGGTCATTAATGAACATCAATAAATAAATAAATCCCATTATTCAGTCTTATTCAGTGAACTAGGGTAAAGTATATTAGAGTTCAAAACCCTGGATACTCAAGCAAACTAAAAAAAAAACAAAAAACCCCTAAAGGAGAACACAGAAATACACATTTATGGCAAAACCAACAGTGTCTTGCAAGATACAGTTAAAATGTCTAGTTATGTTTTTTAATCAACCACAATAGCAGATGTGCAATACCAAAATGACTGCATCATGCATCATAAACCATAATAACTACATGATGTCACTGCAATTGAGTTAAGGTTTCTGTGAGTATGTAGCTGTTTCTGCACATTATCATGTCAGCATTTAAGTTCAACGCAATTTCTTGTAATAAAGTGTGTGTAGAAGATAATACGTGTCTTACTGAACTGTATCTTAAACCTACTGATTACCTTAGTTTGCTCTGCCTCTATGTCAACCAAATGCATAAACACAAGAGATTCACGTAATAACTTCGGTCCAAACACACAAACCTCAAAACGAATTTAGTGTTTTCTGTCTTGCCAGCTCCTGATTCTCCAGAGACTATGATGGATTGACTCATCTTAAGCACTTTCATGTCACGGAATGCTTTATCAGCTTAAAAAGAAGAATACAGTTAACATGACAAAACTTAATACTCAGCAGAACTGCAAGGATAAAATTAAGCTACAAAGGAAAAATTAAAATGTAACATTTTCAGGAATAAAAACTAAATCTCTGCAATTGAATGCATTACAGTTTATTAAAGTCTGTTTCCCTTTAATTTATACTACAGTTGTAGTTCTTCCAACACTGACATGTAAGAATTCCAAGTCTTGAAAACAAAAGCCTACTAAACTATGTCCAGGATAAAACAAAACAAAATCAACCATCTAGAACTAAATCTTTTGAATTAAATGTATTTACAAAATAGTAATCAATGTTACTTTTATATATTTTTAAAAGTGAAACTTTGAATTGTACTTGGCAACAAGTAACATCTGAAGAAACTTGGAAACTTGGAAAACACCTTGTCATGCAACAGGTACTAAAACCTCAGCTCTTTATACTTTTGATTTCAAAATAAAATACAAAACAGTGAGAAAGCTTTTAACGAGTCAAACTGTGATTATAGTTTCCAATTATTTTTTATTTTCAAAAGTGACTGAAATTGGATTTATGCCATAAATAACATTTCAATGTACTTTCTGTCTATAACACAAGCATATAAAAGGAAACAGTGTATGTGCTCTGGCAACATAATATAAGGCAAAGAAAATTACTACATTGAAAGACAGTGCCAATCATTATTATGCCTTTTTCACTTAAAAAATTTGAATTTCTTTATTTCATTTTTAGGGGTTTTTTTTAATGGTTGCAAACTATATTTTTGTATTGCTTAGACTTAAAACACTGGAAGTGCAGAAGAATCCTAACAGGGTTAGGATTAAATTTGAATTAAAAATAAAAATTTGAATTCCTTTATTTCATTTTTAGGGGTTTTTTTTAATGGTTGCAAACTATATTTTTGTATTGCTTAGACTTAAAACACTGGAAGTGCAGAAGAATCCTAACAGGGTTGTCACGGTTGCTAATTTCCAAGTTCTTCAAAGGCATCTCAAAGATGAGAAGATTTGCAATTTTAGCCATTAGTGGCTTTATTTCATAATAGTTCAAAATAAATTAATTACTGCTACAGGTGGCAATTTGCAGATAACTCTGAAGTATTCAGTTTTTTTTTTTAAGAGACAAATACAGGCTCAATACATACCAATTGCAAAAACATGTGGTGGCAATGTTCCCAGAGATCTACCCTGGTACTTTTTAATAGTATCTGAAGAATAAAACTTAGGTATATCAAAGTATGGATTGACTGCAATAAGAATGTTGGCGACATAGGTCTGTGAAAAAAAACAATGAACAGCAAATTATTAGCCAGTATCCAAGCAAGTGGTTAACAGCAATTGTCTATTATTGGAGACTACAGCCTCTGTATAACAATTGCGTTTATGATTCTCTCTAGCTAATGCAAATACAAGACAGGATATATTTTTAGAGTTCTTTTAATTATCTTCTCAGCACTTCTGGGAAATTATCCTGGGAAAATTTCCTAACCACCAAGCTGTGGAGTATGTCCTGAATCTGACCTTTCTCCCAATCTCCTTTTAAATTATTTCCTATTGTCTGCATTACTGGATCAAGGACAGGATGCCAAAGCCTCCTGCTCAAAAGCGAATAAACTAAGCTCATGGATAGCATAACACACTGTCCTCCAGTGAGGAGGATAGCTTTTCAATATCTAATGGAAGCAACTCAGCAGGAAGGACTGACAGGATCCTGCCTGGGAATGCATTCAAGCCAGGCAATAAAAGCATTCAGCCAAGACTAAATTAGCTATAGCTGCTTCCACAGAGAGAAATACAGAATGCAAATGTTCTCTCACAGAGAGAAGAAATTTGAGAAGAATCTCAGACAAAGGCTGCTTTTTACCTTTCCATAGGATAAGGAAGACTGAAGAGAGGGTGTTTTTAAAATGTTTCTGAAAAAAACTCTCATAGCTTGGTTATAATTGCCAGGTTACATACAGGGAAGAAGAGGGGTCAGAATCAAATTAAAAATCAGATTTGCAGGAAAAGATCTGAAGAAAATGAGATAAACCTTCAGCTTGAATACCTTATTTGCTTTGTTGTTACTGAGAATGACCCTAGAAAATTGAAATTTGGATACTATGGTGATACATTAATAGAAGGCTAGATCACACATGGTTCTATTTTCAGCACTTATTTCAACGAAGGAAAACTTTTCTTCAAGAGTTGCAAGTGCTAATATTAATTTTCCTTTTAATGACAAGATAAATATTGTCAACCAGGATTTAAAAAAAAAGGCATAAAACTTTCTACAAGGGAACGGTAGTTAAAATATAAACTGAAAAAAGAGAAGTTTTGGTTTTTTGTTTTTTCCTTCAGAAAATACACACATTCTGGACAACATATTAGTAGTACTTATTTACACTGAAGAAAGGCTTTATGAACAAAAATCTATCCTACCCCCTTGATCAGTTCATATTCCAAATATTACTTCCTTGGGGGGTTTTATTGTTTGATTGGGTTTCTTTACGAATTATTTTTCCAGAACCACATTCAAATGGCCATTTTTATTTATTTATTTATTTTAAAGCTGGTGCTTGATCTTGAGCCATAAAAAATTTAAAGCTATGTAAATTAACTGCAACAGAAGAAAACAATTATACTTTCCTTTACATTTATATAAAAGGGTTTAGCTAAATTAATTTTACAATAGTATGCTAAAAGAAAAGTTGATTATTTTAACATAGACACTTAAAAATATGTAGAACTGTTTTGTGTTATCCCTAGACAGCTTACTATTAGGAAAAAAAAAAAAAGAAAGAAAGAAAGAAAGAAAACTCTTATCTTCTGTTTCACAGCTGTCAGTGTCTGGGCAGATGGCAAGGACAAAATGTAATTTAGTCAGAATTCATTAAGTACAATTAGGCAATTTGATAGCAATATAAAAGATTAAGATGGACATCTGAGCTAGGAGGTGTCAAAGACAGCACCTGTTTGCTTCGTTCAAAAATAATGAAGAAAGAAAACCATCTTTGTTAACAGTGAAATAAGTTACCTGTAGGAACATTTGCGATGCAATGCTATGCTATGGTTGCACATTAACAATCACGTAGAGAAAAACCTATTGCTCTGCCTGCTAAAAATTAGCTGGCAATAATGTGATTCTGATCTCAAAGTAAAATGTAAGGGAAAAAAGGCAAAAAAAAAGGCTTACAACCTCAACCTTTCCATGTTAGCACTTCTGTTATAGGGAAAAAAAACAGAATTGGAAACACTTGGTGAGTTTTTGAAAGGACATCTCCATCAGACTGGTTGTCATGACACTCAATACTTACGTAAATTCTGTCCTTACTGTACCGAACTTTGATATTGTGAAGGAGAGTGGCTTCATTTAAATACATCAGAGAACCTGCAAGTGAAAAACAATCACACACCATTAAGAGCTCAGGACTAACTTCATGTACAGACAAAAAACTAAATCTTGAATTAAGGAGAATTTTCTTCCTCTCTTTTTGTTTGCAGTTTAATGCTATCATTTCTTTACACTGTCTTGAGGCAGACGTACTGACTCAATATACATTTTAAAAACCCCAGACCTGCTCTTAACTGTACAACTGGAGTTACAGAAAGCTGCTGAACAAAGAGTCGGACTGCAGGAGCCTCAAATACAGGTTCTGCTCAGTGTAAGCTCCTTTAACCAGCCTGTCAGTCACACATGGTGCATCTGCCTTCATACCAGCCTCTAAGCACAGAAACTGGTGCCTACCAAAATCGCTACCAACGACTGTTTCCTTCCTTCCAGCACCCCTCTCCGATCTCAGCCACAGTGTCCCCAGGGTAATGCCACCCAACTGACATTTGGAGTAACAGCTGGCTACTGGTGATTTTGAATTGATGAATATAAACATCTGATTGGGGTCTGGAGGCAGCAGCAGCAGCTTCACAACACCAGGCACTAACCCAACCTTCCCTGCTTCAGTTCTGAATTTTGTTAGTACTAGGCCTCCTCAGAGAAACTGTTAGGGGAAAAAAAAAACCCCACACTAACACACCAAAACCTAGCTGTATTTTTCTCCTTTGTTCTTTAACATAAAACACCTGACCCTAAGATTAGCTCAGCTGGTTAGAGCATGGTGCTACTAACACCAGTGTCGTAGGTTTGGTCCCTGTATGAGCTATTATTCATTTAAGAGTTGTACTCAATGATTGTTGTGGGTCCCTTCCAGCCCAGAATACTCTGTGATTCTGTAACTGCTGAAATGTTACAGGGTGGTGGCACCCACAGAAAGCTTCAGACTGTACAGGTTCACATTCCAGCAAAGCTGGTCCTTGTTTTCAGCTATAAAGCACTGGAAAGTGTCAGCAGCCTTAATTACAGAGGTCATTTCCAGTTCCCACTGTAACACCGTTAAAAATATTATCCCTAAACCAAATGAGGGCACTACTCACCACCCAGCCTCCATTTTCAAATATCCTCAATCCTTTTTATCTCACTGCTTAAAATTCAAATGCACATCATTATTTTGCATAGTTACAACTGACTGACTGCCATAGTGATAAAACTTGGAGTAATACAGTATAAAAACTTGCATACATCCAACTACTGTGGATGGAGTAAGCACTGTGCCATTAATGTCTTTTCTTTTTAAGGAAAGGCTGGACATGGCACTTAATGCCATGGTCTCATTGACATGGTGGTGTCAGGTCATAGGTTGGACTCGGTGATCTCAGAGGTCTTTTCCAACCTAATTGGTTCTGTGATTCTGTAATAGTAACCGCTACCTTGCGCCTCACACAAGGGTAACGTACACACCTCTCATCTGTAATGACCAACAAAGTTGTTTCAAGTTGAACTGACGCCCTTTCTCAAGGGCTGCAGCAGCAAAAAAATATTCTAACTTATTTACACAAATGTGCAAGAAGGGCTGCCAGTTTGTATGACCTAAAGTCAACCTGCCCAGCCACTTTCCCCCACAAGGACACCTGAAGTTCAGTAAGCAGCTCTTAACATCTCCTTCAACACTCCTCCTGCTGAACCAAAATATACTGGCAAAGGAAAATGGGAGCTTCTCAAAAACCTCTGTGTTTTTGTTTTCCATCTTTTACCCTTCCTCCCGCCGTGGACTGAGGAGTGGCTGTGGCTGTCCCCTACTACCTGCACTACACTGGCCTGAAGCAAAGTCAGGTTCACCAGCCAATTGCAGCCTCCCTTTGGCTTGCATAGCTCTGCTGAATAACAGCCCTTCCTTCCATTACATGACTAAATATAGCTTTGTTTCAAATACCTGGAATCATTCACACTTCTCAAAGGACCTTGTAGCTTCTGGTTCGTTCAGAAGAAACCACCTTCCTCCATAAAATCCCTTGCACTCATATTCCTGTGTTGGCAGAGGCACACAAGGCATACTTTAGCTCTACCCTAGGTAAACTCTCCCTTTGGATCACAACAGCCTTGAAATCGTGGCTATGCACAATTCATTTGTGAAACAGCAGGCTGGCCCCCATCACCACGGTTCTTCCTCTGCCACCATAGCAAACACACATTCCCCCACAACCCCACAGTCACTGGTAGCTGCCGCAACTGAGCACAGACACCCAGCACTGCACAGCAGGATTCGTCCTCCCCTCCCCAGGCATTCTCGGTTCACATGGCTGAGAAAATGGCACTGGGACCACAAATTGTAGGTCTGCCTTCACCTCTTTTATTGGGGTCATCCCAAGAGAAAGAGACATTAAAAGGAAATGGGCCAGAAACAGAAACTCCTGCTTGCTCTAATGAAAGCTGAAGTCTCCTTCTGCCCCTGTATGTGCCTGGGAGGGGACAGGGTGGTAAAAAATTAGCAAACTTGAATTTGAAGCAATTTAGATTCTCAGTATTGAGATAAAAAAATATTACATAGTAACTGTCTATCAACAACTTTGACTGTATCTTTGTAAGAACCTCTCAGGGTTTGCAGTATGTTTTAAAGGAAACAGTTAATCATCAACTTTTTATTAGGTTGTTTATCTAAACAGCAAAGGACCCCAGATTTCCTTGTGTCCCCAGTACTATCATTGCAATTCCTCATAAAAGGAGCTATACCTGCAGACTCAGTGCTCAATGGGAGCTTGCTCCCCGAGGGAATGTCACCACCTCAAGACATGCAAACTAAGGCTTATGTCAGCAAATTCAAAATGCATCTTCTTTAGAATAAATCCTTTAGAAGAGGCATCCATATCCAGAGGCAAAGGAAGTCACTGGAGAGAGAGAATTCTGAATATTCATATGGCTCATGTCTAAATATAACCAGTGTATGTATGTGCATTTAGTTGTCCATATATTTACTTACACACAAAGTTCACACGAGTCAAGTGAGGCACTAAAAACTGGGAAATGTCAATGTCAAATTTACTCACACTATCTCTCCTGCACATACCACGAAGCAGAATTTCTACTGAAAATTATTTTATGAAGTAATGGCAAGGCTCTGCATCTGTAGATCTGGGCTTTTTTTAAGAGTCTTATCCAATACTCTATCCTCATACCCACCTTTCAGGATTTTTTAGAACAGTATTATCAGCACTCAGTATAGTTATTTTTCTTAAAAATCAATGACACCCAACACAAATGCTCTCTGACAGAGAAGGAAAATGAATTTGGGATTCATACATCCCGCAAATGAAATGCAACTTGTGAGCAGAAAGGCAGAATATGTTAGGAAAGTAAAAATAATGTTCAACACAGAAAGGATTATTGAACAAAGTATTTTAAAGTTTTATCTTCTACTCAGGAAGCCAAAGAAGACATTTTCTCTGACTAATTTAGTTGAATAGTATTCTGCTGGAATCTCAAATTATTTCCATAATCTCATTCCAGATTTCAATTCCCTGACAAGGACATGGAGGTGTCAGGATATCTCAGTAAAATCACTGGGACAGATGCACACATTAAGTGCATTTCCCTAACAATCACCATGTACAGAGAATACAGATGCCAGCTTCGAAAAGTTTAAACCCACATCCTGTTTGCAAAAATATAACCAGCTGGAAGCAAGGCTACCAGCTTGGTTCTAATGACACTGCACCATCTAAGTCAGATATCGTAAGACTCAGATCTCATCTTTTTGTTTCTTATGGAGAAGCTGTAACAGCTGTATTTCCTGTCATGGGATGTAAACACTAAACCTGGCTCCAGGACAGGAACTCGGGTTACATCACCTAGACCACACCCCTAGCCTCTATTTTAAATGAAGAACAATAGAAGATACTTTTGCCCACTATTTACTAAGTCATCAGTATTTTCACCAATCAGTAAATACTGGAAATGTTTAAAAGACTTGCCTTCATCAGTGTTCAAGACAGGAGAGGTTCTGTGATTTGCTCATACAGTGCAGCAGCAGCAGCGAAATATTTGTTTAATAGTTCCTTAATAGTTAATTAGTTTAATAGTTAAAAGCTGATCACAGCACTCACTCAGCTTTTTCAGTATTCTCTCCCCTCTCCCCAGATTTGAGAACCGTTTCCATCCACCTTACTATAAAATATTCAACAAAATGAAAGCCCTGCAGATCAACACTGATGCTTATTACACAAGCTCACCTCAAAATTCCTTCTCCACCAGCACTCCTGTATCCAGTTCAAGTCTATCAATTTTCAGAGATCCTGATAGGACCAGATTCCCATCTCCAGTTTTGGGAAGGTAATCTAAAAACTTATTTTCCATTACCTCTACTTCCACAGGAATGCTATCTGAAAAATTCCTTAAGTGCAGGAAAATGCTATACAATACAGGTGCTGATAAAGACACTGAGTCTTTGGCCACACTATAGAAAGTACAGTTATACCCATAATGCTGAATGGAGTATTTCTGAAGTCAAGTAACAGTTCTATATGGGAATTATGTAACTATCCATTTCTCTAAAGTGTTCAAATGAAAACTAAAAACCACAATAAATTATATTTAAAATGGGCTTACTTTAAGAATTTTAAAGGACTAGCAAAGGTCATACATAAATTCAAACAAAGGCGACAAGGAAGAAACAGGAAGCTTGTAAGGAAACAATATTCATTTCATTGCAGATATTTTTTTTCAAATGCATAATTTATTTTTAAATTCATAACTTACAATTATCTTCCACATCCTTTTTGCTATCCTCCTCTGCAGGAAACACTTGATTGATAGCAGCCTGGAAAGTCTGTTAGATAAGAAACATTAACATTGTCAGAATTCCATAAAATAGAATTTTTAAAGACATCTCATGCAATCATACAAGTGAGTGCACTGTAATTGTGCATGATTTAAAATCAAGTCACCAGCTTTATACTTCAGAATTGGAAATTTTACTGAGTTACAAGATGCAGACAAAAAGCTGCTGCATTTATATTACTACACTACATTATAAAAATGAATTCACTGTAATATATATTTTACTGCAATAATATTTGATCCTCAGGTCAAAAATTGCATGTCATACTGTGCAATATAAAAATGAGATTTAAAAAAGTACTGCAAAGATAACAGCATTATAAATGACACACAATTTCCTCAGTTTTGCAAAGAAGAAAGAATAAAGTGCAAGTCATTAGTTCACTCAAAGGACTGTGCTGTCATTATCATATGCAGTTTTAAAATATTCCGACTTAAAATATAGTGTTCAATATGTAACATCCTCTGTATCACCAAATATTGTAGAGCTTTGATTGTTTATTGGGGTTTTTTCTTCAATAAATCAATACTAAAGGAAAACAAGACCTTCCTTCAACCCTTGTATTCCAGTTATACAAAACAACCATTTATCAAGTGTTCACATCCAGCTGGAAAAATTCTTAACAAAAGCAACTTTGTTTCTTTTTTCATCTCCAGAAATCATAATTTATATTACTGTAAAAAGGAAGGAAAAACATCCAAGCACACATGCATTACAGCATCTGCACAAAAATACCTATTGTACAAGGCAGATTTTTAATTATACTTTTTTGTTTACTGTCGTAATAGCTTGTTTGAGCTAGCAATGGATGAACAGAACCCCTGTTGTACCAATTAAACACGACAGCCACCGTGCTGCTGCAGGCACAGGCTCCTTTTCCCCATGGAAATGGAGACAAGAAGTCTAGTCTAGTATCTGAAAAGGCAACCAACTGGATCTAAAGAATGAACTTAATAAACAAACATGTTTGTTAGTTTAACATTGTATTCAGCAAGGTAGTCCCATGAGAAACATCTCACAGGGAAATGTAGGAGAAAGACAGCAACTTGTTTCATATTTGCTTGAGCACAACAGTATGAGAGCTCCTGGGGCTTAGACCATCATTAACAGCCACAAATTCCAAATCTCTTTAAAGTGGGAAGGGTTAAAAACGTCTCAGAGCAGAACTAATTGCTGCCAGATGGAAAACATTAAATCTACAATATCCCTTCCCTACCAAGTTATCATAAAGTATGCAATTTGTAGCCATAATAAAATATATTTTGTCATCCTCTTATCAAGATCTAATGCAGAAAAATATGTACAAGATGTTTTCCTAAGGCAAACAAAGCTGCTCGATGCTGTTGGAACATCTGAACGTCCATCACACCAACTTCCTCCAAAATATCCTTTATCAGAGTTTGTCAGGGCCATGGAAGCCTTCAATGTCTTTACCTACCTCAGAAAGATCCCTGCTGCTATTCAGAGTTTTAGCAGGGCAGAGACTCGCCACACCCTTTCCTCCCTCTCACAGTGTTAGAGTAACTACATATTATCATCATAATTTTCTCTACAAGTTTGTCAACAGTAAAGGCAAATCTTGTTTGGTAAAGATGTATTTGAATACAACAGTTCCCCATATAATCAGTTCCCTGTGCGTGAAACAGTGGGAAAGTTTAAAAATACTACTACCAGGTTTGCAAAAATGTAACTTCACTTCTTGTTCTTGTCTGCTGATGTGTAAACCCATTAACCACTAACAAAGGAGAGAATGAACACTATTCCCAGCTATTCTGTGAGACTCTTCATAAACCTCTGACACTTTAACATTTCTGGCACTAAAGTAAGCCATGCTGAAACTATCCCAGAAGAGGAGGGGCTTTTTCAATGTCCTCACCATTCAGCCTTCTGATTAAAGGTAAATTTAAAGGGGAAAAAAAAAAAAAAACCCAACAGAAAATTGATGCTGTATCATCTCCATTTTTTCACTCAATGTAAATTGTGAATTAATATCCAGAATATTTCAGAGATGATAAAGCAAAATGAAGACTTATCTGAAAACTAATGTTTTTCTGTTGAACTTTTTTAGATAAGAAAACATAAGTATAGTTTCAACTATGTAAACAAAAAAAATTCACTGCTGTATGTCACAGTTGGAATACTGCTTTACGTATGGTAAGGTACTTGTTACATAGGTAAGCATGATAGCTAATAGTCCAGAGCTCCAAGTATTAAAATCTAACAGTTTAAATAGAAAATGAGCAAGGTATCCCAGATCTATCAATAAGAAAATATCCAAATAAATTCTTTACTATATTGTCACATTTTAAATTTTTTTAAACAATTATTTTAAGGAAAAAATGCTTCAGATACTTGAGGGAAGACTTTTGCATTAATCATAGCTTAGGACAAGCTTGTTCTAAGAAAGTGGAGAGGGTATTAATCTTATGAGACAATAAAGTGGTCTTAGAAAGAAAAACAATGTTTAAGGGGTTCTGAAGGGGTTTTTCTATCGTTTTTGTAATGAAGCAACCCTTGAAATCCAATGGCAATCTTAACTATTCTCCCAGAAACTAGATGAGCGAAAAAAAGATATCTTTCCATTCAGGCAGGATCTTCTTTCTACCATGTAATCCAATACGTGTAACCATGCCTTCCTTTATATCTTCCAGATACAGACAGGAGACATCCCTACTCTCAGCTGTATTTCACAAACCAACCTACAGCAGTACAAACCGTGTGTAAGACAGACAAGAGCATGTCTCACTTGAGCAAGCAAGTTGTGCTCACTGTTAAAAAAAAAAACAAACAAAACCACCTTAGCTTGAAGCTCTGAACTTTGAACATTCTGATCCTTATTTTCAAAGTACATTTATTCCTTTTTACTTAGCTGGGAAAAATACCTTTCTGGTTATTCACAGCATACCAGAGCAGGTGACCCATAAAGCCCTCCATGACCCATCAGAAGTGGCACAGAGCCATAAGGTGTCTCTCAGTCGAGGGTAGGAGGGGTGTCAGTGAGTGTCTGCAGCATCTCACACCTTCCCAGTGACTGCCAGAAACTCATGACTGACAATGCTCTAAGAAATGCCTGCCCCCCACTCCCCAGCGCCCCACAGTGCCCAGGAGGGCATCTCAGAGTGCAAGGCCTTCCAGTGCATCTCTTCCTAATCACTCTACTTAGATTTGCTACCTCCTGGGAAAGAGTAAAATCTCCATTTGGCAATTTCACTAGCATCTGCCTTCTGCCTGTTATAGCCTCCAGGAACAATAAGATATATGCAACAGTATCTGAGGTTATCAATCCCAGTACATTCGGAAAAGAACACTCTTAAGGAGAAATGAAAATGCAACACTAGTTGAGTTTAATAGCTGGTTCCCTTTCTACCTGCCTCCTTCCTTGTACACCAGCATGTGACTGCTGGTGGGCCACGGGCCAGGACTGCCAGCTCTGGTACCACCAATCCAGTCTGGAGCCCGTTCTCAGGGCAGGACTCCAGCTTTAGGTGGGACCATGCTCATTAGCAAAGCACTCTCCAGCTTCTCGGGCTTTTTTTCCAGTCCTGGCATTTATAAGCCTTGCAAGCCAATGATCTAATTTTTGGGAAGAGGTTCCCATCACGTAACACATGCATCCTTTTGTTCCAGTAAAATGCTCCTGCAGCTCGCAGTACTGTTCTTCGTGCAGGGCAGGCTGGGTGACTCAGTTCCCCACCTTCCTTAGCCTCTGCACAGAACTGTAAACACTTGGGGATGGGCTGTGGTTCCCAAAACTCCTACTGCTGGGGTTTAAGTGAATTGGTGTGTTGGACCTCCACAGAGTCTGGACTGGGTAACTTGATTTCATAATACGAAGTGACCAGCCACCACAATGGCCTCAGCTCCTCTGCCCCCCTTCCACTGGTTGTTGCCATCCTGAAAACTTTCCACTTCTCCATTTTTAAGTTGGATCTGTTCTCTGACATGGTCTGGGGTGTCACACACAGCTTGGCAGGCAGAGCTCGGAGGGTGGCACTCTGCAGTGCCAGAGCTGGCTATGGGTGGGGATGAGAGGGAGGTTTAAGATGGGGTGAAACTGCTGCCTTGCAGCATTTACTGCAGTTATTGACAACAGCATCATAAAAGGCAATAATCAAACACATGCATACACGTTTCCTTTTCAGACTCTGACCCCTGGTAAGCTACCAGTGCCTACAGAGAATACATATGACATGGTAATGACCCAGATTAAAGAATAATAATAAGTTACACTGCCCGGATATGTTTACAAGATCAGGTTACTCCTCTCCTCCCTGTAATTATTATGAGCAACTCTGGAGCTGCTGAATCACACATTCTTCCTGAGGAGCACTTCTGAACTACCATTTTAAGAAAACAAAGTGATAACGAGTATTAATGCTGACTACTTCAAATGAATGGTCTAAGTACACAAGAATGGAAGACAAAAAGCAATGAGAAATGTTTCTCTAAAAAGAAATCAATGACACCTTGAAAAGACTGAGAAGGTAACCAAGAAAACTTTTTACACCACCATTATTAATATAAGGTTAATTAATTAAGTTTGCTAGTTAAAAATATAGGACCATAGTATCTACAGCATTTAGACTGTGAAGTGTATGTTCCCTTAGATGAATGAACATTAGGTTCTTAATTGATCTGCTTAATTCAAAACAGCCGACAGCAGAATAACAAACTCTCTAACAAAAGAGAGAAAACCATGAAACTTTTTTTTTTTGCTGAGAAAACAATGAAACAAAATATCTGTATTTTAGGATATTTTTTTTATTGTTTTGGGGTTTTTTTTTAATTATATATGGTCCCTGAAAGGAGCCTATGTTAGAAATAAATAGTGACTCAGAAATATCCTTATCCTCATTATTGTTTCTGTTTCAGTGTATAAGCTTTTGCTCTTTATCGCATCAGGACCATTTGGGAATATAAACAGAGATAGCAGTGGGATGAAATTTATTTAAGTCATTTTAATATTAGCCATACATTTGGAATATTTAATATCCTTGTCTGAATAATCCTGCTCTTCCTCAAACTGAAGAATCCACACTACTACTACTAAACCTATAGACTTTATCTCTCACACTCAAAAATCAGATGTTACATTTGCTTTGTATTCTAAGGAAGGCAAAAGCAACTTCCTGTCCAAGATGCACAAAAAAGAAAGCCTATAAACATTCCCCCAGAAGGAAGGACTGCTGCATAACCTTTTGACCTGTGACAAGGCATTCTCTACTACTGTTGACATAAAAAAAGAAGTTACAAAGCACATTGTTGTCTTTTTTACATCCTTGAATATAGAGAAAGGACAAAACTATTAGAAAGGGCACAAAAAACATATTCAAAAAGACTGAAATCACAACTTTTAAAACAGTGCTGATCTTATTCTAGCTAGTTCAACCCAGGAATCTGACCATTTGAATTAGGATAATTGATAGCTACAAGGTGCTTCCTGTAAAAACTGACATTTAGTTATGACATACTGAGTCTGAAAGATGTCATGATAAATTAAGCCATTGGAACACACTAATTAGGATGAATTAGGTCTTCATTTTAAAAGTTACATTTATTTTGACTTTAATTTGATGTAGCAATTCCATAGAACCTTTGTTTGACATCATATTACTTGTCGAGGTACTTGAGTTAAGAGGATTCATCTCTCAGTCTTCATCAGTCTAATGGTATCTAATCTTAGCCAGGGCCTAGCACATCCCTGTAGAACCCTTCCTATGCATTTAAGGGAAAAGAGAGAAGCTAATCTCAGCAACAGGCTCTTATGCAGTGTCTAATTGAGAAAAATAAAGCATGCAGTACTGAATCATGGCTACGGAGATTCAAACCCTTTCTCTTTCATGAGCATATACTGAATGCACATGCAGATAACTGACAGAAAGCACACACTTCTCGTCAGTGTGAGGGGTCATTTGCAATACAAGCTAAAGCTCAATAAAGATCCTTAGCCAAAATTAGAACAGAAAACTGATTTTCCACTCCTTCAAGCTGTGTGCAGTTGAAGATAATAGCAAAGATCTGGCCTACAGGGAAGGTGGTTTCTTGTATGTTTTTTCTCTTTTCCTTTGTGAGACACTTACCTTGCCTTTCTGATTCAAAGGCTCAATAGTTAAGTTGTCAGGGCCAATGTCCACAATCATCCCCATCTGAAACCCATCAGTTGGGTGTGGAGCCCAAACGGGCTTCCCGTCTTCCATTGTGGGATCAACCCAGTATTTCCTGTAAGAAAAAATAAAACTAAAATTAATCAAAACACTTTGTATACAAATTGAATAAACCATCAGGATTTACTACACAGACTTTAGTTTATTATGTTTATTTCTATTCTTCAGTACGAAAGGAGACAGCCCCTGCAGACTGGAGCTAATTCCAACCCGCAGTGCTTTGCCTACAGAGGACAGCCCTTGGACTTCAACACAGAGAAGATTCAAGACCAGAACCATTTCTCGTGGGATCCACACACTGCTCCCTGCAGCTCTTTATCCAGCTTCCCTGACTTGTGAACCAAGAAGGGAGTCTATCTCATGATCAAATTAGCGGTGCAAAATAGGTTCAAAGCCAAGAATATACTAGGAGTATGTATATAGACATATATGGATACACATGTAAAGACACACACATATATATGTATATGCATGCAGTGGGTCATATGACTAATAAGTACTTGTCTGTACTTGATCTGGTGCACCAACATTTCTATTTTTGCAACAGCACATGTTGAGGCATGTGAGCAGAAATCCATTTTCTTGGCATTTGAGACAAATGAATGTGTTCACTCTTTTTGTGTGGCTGAGCATATGGCTTTCAAATAACCCACAAATATATTTGGTCCCAATTGATTTATCATCCTGTAAATCTTTTAAAGGCTGACCCTCCTGATATTGTAACATTACAGCTCTTCCTCTTAAGGAACTTTATTTTCTACAAAAAAATGACATGAAAATTGTTTTGAAAGAATTTTGATGTGCAAGTGAAAAAGATGCAAAGGCCAAGATACTCAAACTTTATTCTCCTCCTTTAAGTTATAGAGCTAAATAAGCTCCAAGTTAAAAAGGAGGATTTGATTGCACGCAATACTTATTGAGCTAACCAGGAAAGTTGCCAAGGTTGGCACACTCTGAATGGCTAATGGTGCCATTTCAAATATGCTGAATTGGTCCCTTTTTTCGTGTGGTTTTTTTTCTGGGTTTTTTTTTTGTTGTTTTTTTTTTTTGAAGCTATTTTATAGTCCTTACCCTAGTAAGAATAGAGCCCACTCTGCTCAAAAGGCTCACTTCTCCTGGCTGTTCCTTACTCCCCTCCAAAACTCATTCACATACTAAACTAACATGTTTTAGTGATTCCAAAATTTGTAAAAAGTAATCTCATACCACCAAGGTGTAACTTGCCTCTCTCAGCATGAAAGAAATAAGCCTGCCAAGCAGCAAAGAAAACACTGGCAGCAAACTCCAGAAGTCTAGGGAAAGCTTGGGAAAATGTCCCACATTTTTCTTTTCCTATATGTGAAGGAAAAAGAAGATCCAAAATTTCTCACAAACAGTGAAGGCTGCAGACCCCTTTGCCATGAGCAGCAGCAAGGAAAAAGAGTGATCGGCCCACCAGAAAGCTGTACAATTACAAGCAGAAAAGGACACTCTTGTCCCTCAGAGGATCTGTCAGCACATGCTGACATGACCTGCTATTTACTGCCTCCAAGGACAGGTTAGAAAAGTTTGAAGAGAAGGAAAAGGCTGGCTGTGATCTCTTTGAGAATGCTGCTAGTCTTAGTTAACAGCAAGCTGTCTTATTCCTTGGCAACTTCAATGTGAAATTACAGGAAAACTTGTGATTTACTTTTCTCCCATTACCAGAGCATATTAACTTCTTTTAACTACACACACAAAGTTATGCTCACATTTACTTCTTTTTACTTCCAGCCTTTTGCCACAGCCCATGAACGCTACGAAACAGCATATTCATCATACATTGCCATCACCATACGATAAATCCTGTAACAACATCTGTATTCACTCACAACTGGCTGTTGGCCATTTTTTCTTTATTTTATGGTACTGAAGAAGGAGGGTTTTTTTCCAGCCAGACCTGACCTCTAGATCCAACTGCCATCGTAGGCATAGTTGCTAAACAGCTGAGTTTATTTCTGGATATAACCAAGCCTTCATTTCTTCACAAACCTATCATTTGCTTTTAAAACATTAGCTGAAAATAGTAGTTAAGCAATATGTCACACAACCACCAAAAACAAGGCTGTCTTTTACACCCCAAGTAGCATGGTCAGGCCTCTGGACATAAACATGTTGCATAAGAAACAAACCCTAAAATTACTGCCAAAATTTCAGCAAAAGTTAGAATCCAACCTCCCCAGTTCACATCCAGATGCTTCTGCTTTGTTCACTGACAGGGATTTTTGCATTCTTACATATTCTTAAGGCTACTTCGTATTTTATTAATAAATTATAATAGGGGAGTGTCACAAGCTGAAAAATCCTACTGAAGGACAAAGCAGTGATTGAATTCAACCACCACCAGGAAATGCAAACTTAAGAAAAGTACCTGAGGCTTTGCAAGCATCTAAGAAGCCATTGGGTGAAAGCAATCTAATTACAATTGAAGAAGTTATTCATGGGACAATTACTTTTAATGAATACAGTCTTATGGCTGAGTAGTGACATAAAACCAGTTGTAACATTTTGGGTTTGGCACCACTCCATCTCTGTCAGGTGGGACTCTGACAGGGAGCACATTGAAATTGGATAGGAAAACCTACCAGGTATTACCTGCTCTATTATTTACACCCCCATCTGATGTATGTGCCAATGCCTTGAGACAAATGCATGAAGCCTATTCCCGAACAAGCTCTTGAATAGCCAGTTTCCAGACAAGCATTTTACAATGAGCAGAAACTATCAGTGGGAACAAACTTTCTTTCCCAATATGCATCCATCTAAATCCAATCTACATGCAGTCCACCACACTTGTAAAACAGCACATCGTTTCTGAAAACAATGAAAGCAAAGAGCCCAGGCTAAAAGCTCTAAGGCAAGAGATTTGATAGCAACACCACCAAACACAAGGAATCGCCTGAATGATGCTTCCAAAAAAGAAGACCAATGAAGTTATCTCCCACATTTGTATTTGTATATATGCACTCAACATACATTAAAGTAATTGATTTTAAGTTGCTAGATCATTTTGGTCTCCACAATTAAGACATCTCCAAAATGAAGAAGAGAATTCACAAAGGTTACGCTTAGAAGTTGAAAGCCAGCTGCCCTTTTCTCTTTCTACAGTCCATAGAAAGACATCGGGAACCTAGTACTGGAGTTTTCCTCTCTGCTGAGCAGGAGAGGGATAGCAATAAAATAAGCCTTTGCCTGAAGCTGGTAAATTTAATAGCTATTCCTTCAAATGTCAGATTTTATTTCTTCATAATTGGTACACAATAATAAACCTTGACTTAACTATCAGTAGGAGTACTTAACACATTCAGCACTGGCTAAACACTAGAACTAGTGTTCAAACAACTTGCAAGACAAATCACTGCCCAGATTCCAATAAAAACACCCACCAACATTTCTGTAACTTTTTTCTGCACTATTATTCACCTTTTTGGAGAATATTTAAAGACTTTTTTTTTTTCACAAAAACATTACCTACATAATGAATTGAGTATATGAAACAACTAAGAATTCCTCAGTTGAAAGCTGACACACTGTCCTCCCACTTATGTTTACCTAGGTAGTATTGATTTTAAAAGAATGTAATACAACTACATTTGGGTGTTGTAGCTTATTCAAAAGGAAATCAAATGCTACCATCTGGTGAAAGAATTCTACAAAGGCAAAATATGGTAATGCAATTTCAAACTTGTTGCCAGAGCCCAGAGGCAGGCATTTGCATGATCTGATCCTACTAACTATCCTATGAACAGTCTGCTATACCAAGGCACTGTACTGATTGCTCAATTAACTAATTAAAACAAATGAAAAATTAGACTTCATTAAACAACCAACAGTAACTCACTAGAATGGCTAAGTCCAAGGAAAATAAACTGGTTAGAATAGGTATAGTAGTAAATTATCACAGTAAAACACATAGGTTGTTTTATATTAAAAACACCTTGCACTTGTGTGTTTAAGAGCTGTTCAAAATTCTGCTGATTACAGCAGGCACATGAGAATGCTCTGGAAATGGTCCTGTAAACATACAGAAGAGACCAGACAGAGAAAAACATTCATACATAGTGGTAGCTTACTGTCAGACAAATTACTTTTGCAACCCTAGTTTACTGCTCAACTGAAACTTCTCCATATCAAAGCTCAGGCAGCATGCAGCACTCTACTGCAGGTGACACAGTATTTCAAATGAACTGCAGATACAGTCGAGATTTATTTTTATTTGAGCTAATTACAATGCCATTATAACTGCATTGTTTAACTGAGAATTAAACCGATTCCATTTTTATTATTTACTTTTCAAATTCACAACAAAACTCTGCTCTAACACATTTTAGTTTATCCATGTCACACTGCAGCTTTTTCATACCTAAAATAATATCAGCAAAGTAACTCTGTCAAGCAGAGACTTCTGCCAAACTGGAAAAGGAGAAATGGACTGGAATATAGCACAGCACAAAAGTACCTTCAAAACCAACTTGCTTTGAAAATCTTGATCCTGACTTGTTAATTGTCACTACCTTTTGTAGATGCGTGCATGTAAAATAAAGAGTAATCATTCCACTTTTGAGAATTACTAGATAAAAACATCTTTTAAAGCTACCTGCTCTGACTGCTTGAGACAACTTGAGCACAACAGCTGATGAAATTATTCTCATGGCATGCTCATTTTCTTGCATATTTGCATGCATCAGCATGTTTTCAATATTGAGCAGCCAGAAACTGATTTCTGTAGTATTTCCAGATGAACCACTCTTTTGTATTTGTATTCACTTGTATTTAGCATTCACATTGGAAATACCTCCTCTACTGTTGTGTTTACTATTCAATAAGAAAAGACAAGACAGTCCCTCATGCTTTAAGCAAAGGAGAAATCTTATTTTCTCTACATTAAACACGGCAATTCCCAATCAGTAAAGCACAAATGCAATACTCCATATCATTTCTGAAAACACCTTTGCCCAGAACATCCACACTCCTGGAAGAACATGCTCCTGGAATTTTAAGGAGCAGAAGAAAGGGTGTGGTAGGGACAGGATTAGCCAAAGACCTGTACAGCTTCCACTAAAGCATCTCACCTTCCTGTGTGTTAACTGCTGCTTGAGCCATTTCACCCCAGCTACACTCCTGGCTTTGCTCCCTGCTCCTGCCTCTTCCCCTCCTGACCACCTTGAGAAGTACTGATGCAGGGCAGGAGATGGTCTGAGTAAGAACAAGTACTCTGGAAAAAAAAAACCATACTGCTTTATCTGCACTATTTAAATGGCTGTTGTATCAAAATAAGCTGTTAAGAAGAAGGAATTCAATTAATGGTAGGAAATTTCCCCCATAGCAACTGAATGCTACATGTATATCACCATCCTGAAAATGAGGTGATACAAGCATTTCTCAAGAGCCCTCAGGTTTGAAGTACATGTGTTTCATGCTTTTTCAAATGCATCATGTTCAGTCAATCAGCACTTTTGTATGTATATGCACCTTTCACATAACAAAAATGTAGTCCATTAATAAAGCACCTATTGTAGGAAGCTTATCCAACATAATTTGTACATCAACTGAACAGATTTCTGTAAGGCCAAGTGTCTCTCAGGTGTTGTCTACTAAGTGCTAAATTCTCAGTATTGCTCAAGAAATAAAAATAAACCTCACATGGACAAGGAAATCTGCCACTGGAGGTTACAGTGAAGTTTCAAGAAATCCAGAGGAAGGAGAGTTTAGGCAAATTTAACAAACACACCAACTCTGCAGGTATGGCAGAAGAAATGAGTCCACAAGAGAGGCTGTACAAAATAAAAGATCACTTGTGGCACACCAGCAGAGGAGAAACAGCAAACATTCTCATGAACTGTACCATGTGAGATGATGACAAGGAGTGGGGAAGATGGAAGATCAAATGAGACTTAGCAAAGGAAGACAGCAACATAAATGTCATGTTAACCAGTAGATAGATATTGGCTCATATTAAATCCTGAGGTAATCATGACCATGATTTGTACCTGACCTGACGTAATGGTGAAGAACCAAGGCATATAAAATGGGGAAGAAAGAAAAGNAAACCCTAAAAGCTAATTTCTAAAAAAAATATTTTAAAACCTTAAAAATAAATTGAACAAACAGCTTCCATCTGTCATCAATGCCAATACAGTTAACTCTCTGCCAGCTGTAGTATGGAAGCATTTGCTTAGACCATTAAAAGAACAAGCCATTATCTTATATGAAGCTTTGTTTAGGGACCCTATAAAAATGTTAACAATAGTTCTGGTTTCAAGAATATCAAATCTACCAAAAGACAACATCTCACTTTTACTAAGCATAATTAAAAC
Source organism: Aleadryas rufinucha (assembly GCA_013397815.1). Taxonomy (NCBI): domain Eukaryota; kingdom Metazoa; phylum Chordata; class Aves; order Passeriformes; genus Aleadryas; species Aleadryas rufinucha. The sequence goes on along the minus strand of VZTH01017855.1, from coordinate 220,038 downwards.
CACTGGCTGCAAAAGCCTCAGTGGACAGTTTTCCAATCTGCCAAAAATGGGGGCTGCAGGACCAAGTGTTTGTGGGGGAAGCTTTCCACTGGACTCTGCTTAACTGGATTTAGTTGGGGTTTTTTTAATGCATCCCTCACCAGACCCCATAAGCAACAAAATGTTTGTGGCACCTGATCTAACTGTTCCCCACGCACACTTTGCCCATCTGCCCTCCCCATGGCAAGTACTGACTGGATTGGTCAAGATATGGCTTATGCAGTAATATCCTACCACAGCAACAGCTCAAAATGAGAACAAAACAAATAAAAAACCCCCTAAATTTCATTAAAGCTAAGCTGAAATAGCTCTTAGTTGCAGCAAGGTAGTTCTAATTAAGTTATTAACAAAATTCTAGCTAGTTTTAAAATTTTGGTGAACTTCAGTAGCAAGAATTTGTCCAATTCAATTGCTGTTATACAAGACTGAGATGAACTTTGTACAGCTTGTAAGTCAGTAAAACTCTAACCACAGAGGATGTAGTCTTTTGCCTATGACACTGAGAAATTAAAACTCAATTCATATTGGAATCAGCAAGGTCTGATAATTTCCTCTGTGATTCCTGCTCTTCTGGCAGCTTTTTAAGCTACTGTTCTCTCAAGAACATTGTTCTTATTTTAGTTCCTACTAAGAAAATAGAGAGGTCTTTGTCCCAATTCTTGTTCATTAAAATAATCTGAGTGGAGCTTCCTGACAAACCAAGAATTAAGTATGCCAAGGGGATCCGCAAAAGCATTTTCAACCAACAGCACTGCCTACTCCAGCAATAGCAACAAGAAGAAAGAGGAAAAGTAGCAAAATACAAAACACAATGTCAAATTTGAGCAGCAAAGTTCAAATTAAAGAAAAAGCTCCTCAGTTATGGTCTGGACACTACTTCAGAAGCATTACAGAAGAGAAATGAGGACTAGAAAAACCAGAAGAAAACAAACAAGGCCATGAGAAAGATTTTGAAAGAGATTGTTCAACTTAACTCTTTCAGGCTTTGCAAGTCAGCCCTAGTGAAACCAGCAGTCAGTGAGGGGAAAAAAAGGCATGCCAAGGTAGAAGTCACCCAACAGACAAAGACATCAAAGCAAAATCAAAAGTATCTTAAGCCATCTCATGATGTATGAATAACACATAGGATACACTTTTGCAGATCTATCTGGAATAGTTCAAGCAGACAAGGTGAACTCTGGAGTTAACTATCCCTATGGCAGTAGTCACGCTGTGTGACTACTGGCAGCAGTGCTCAATCATACTAGCTTAAATCATATTCTGTGAACAGCCTCAACAAGGTCAAGTAACTTCAAACCCCTTCAGCTAGCAATTCAACGATGTATTTGTTTATATCCTCATTTTTGAGGTGGAAAAGGTGCCACCTTTTCCAAGTGTAAACATGAGAAAGAACAAATACTTCTTGAAGGTTGAGGATGACTCTCTCTAAGCTAATGAACTTTAAATTCTCCTCCGGTTATGTCATTTTCCAGCCTTCCCCACCCATTCATCTTCTACATCTCATACACTCCTACTGTCAAATTAGAGTGCCCTCTTTCCCCACCCATCCTATGCTGCTGCCAAGCTATTACTCATCTTCAGGTGACCCAGTACAAGAACTGATATGTTTATTCTCCTTTAAGACTGTGCACCCATCGGTCTCTCTTTGAGCTTTGTATACAAGGTAAAACAAAAGCAACCAATTGGCCTAAGTCTACCAAATACAAGGAACCTTGCCTCCAGCACAAAAAGTAGAAAATCTAATTATGCAAATGAAGAAAAAAAACCCAGTAAGAAAATCCTTAATTTGATTCCCAAATACTTAAAAGGAAATGGATCACTCATCATAAATATTGGTTATTTATCATAGAAATACCAGCGCCTGATCACTGGCTTCCATAATCTGAACTGCAGAAGCTGCACATTATGATGAGCAATCAGGACCCCAGAACTTTAATCCTCTGTAGACCACCAGCAGTGTTGGCTAAAGCACACCTTGGTGCAGCCAGCAGGGCCTTGTACCAGTTACAGGAAGCAGATATTGCATTTTATACCAGCTTTTGTCTAGCTGATTCAAAAAGAGGCTGAGGTAGACTGAGTCCCAGGAATTTATTCTAACTTATATGAACACAGATAAACCCAAAAACGTTCATATCTCCCATACAAAAAAAATCAGAGGAATATTCCTAACCACCAATTTAAGGGGGAAAACCGCAAACCAAACAGAACAAAAACAAACCACAAAACAAACCCCAATTTTGAGTGCTTTTGAATTTTGTTAATTCGCCAGCAATTCAAGAACTCTGCACAACTTAAATATTTTTTTCAGAAAAATACTTGAAGTAGAAAGCCTACACTACCTAGTGACAATATAATCTATTTTGTACTTTTAGAAGAATGATGCTAAGCCCTTGACATTCGAGCAGCCCTACAATTCCAACAGAGAAAGTCAAGAGCTGAATCATAAGCTGGAGCCTATCAGTAACTTTGTCCTCCACGGCTACCCCTGTGAATGCTTCAGAAATAACCACAGGGACTCCTGAGGGTGACACACCCCTCTGGCCACTTCTCTGAACCCATGTCTTGTCAAGTTTTGAACATCAGCCATATAACACTCTTGCTGCAGAATAATGAAATGAAACTAAGTAAACACAGAAATAAGCAAGCAACCAACCTGCACTGAGTTTTATCAGTTTGATAAATTCATACACATAAATAACTGAACAGAGACACATTTGCATGATAATTTGTTTTTAAAGTGCAACAATAAAAAAACCTGCCAAACTCTTCCTGGTACATATCTCAAAATGCAACTGATATTTTAGAAAATTAAGAATACATACTCAGCCAGAATCCAAGTCAAGTCAAATAAACTAAGCACTGCAGATGGCAGCATCAAAGGCTGCTGGGAATGTGCAGGAAACCTCAGATGCTTGACCTCAGATCAATACAAACAGCCTGGGCTGGAAAAAAATACATTTGTACTTTCTGACTTACTACCAATCTAACAAATAGCAAGTAAATCAGATGTTTTCAAACAGTACTTTATTTGGCCACTTTATTAGAGGAGAAAATACTAGAAACTAATGACAATCAGCATCTGCAAATTAACGGGTATAATCCAGGAACTGTTTACTGCTATCCCTCTCTGTACAGAATTCATAACTCTTTCAGAGACAGAATTAGTTCCTAAAAACACTTATATTACCAGTTTAAATCTCCTTTTTCCTTTCTCCATATCAGCTTGTACTTACCACAAAAAGTATGGGTGTAGTTTATAGGCAGTGAGCTGAAACACGGACAGCCCGCTATAGACCAGTGAACCCAGGAGAAACTCTCCCTTCAGAAACACACAACTAAAAAAGGAAGATTCTTGTCAAAATCTGCTCAAATCTTGTCTACAAATAAATAAATAATTCATTAAATAGAATCTATTGCCAAGTTCACAGATCTCATTGATAAAAGTAATTCTGAGGGAGGTGACTGAATGCTTATTCTTAACATAAAACATCATGAGAGTCATTTAAGATAATTTTAACAGCAAAGACAAGAAAGCTACTCCAAGAAGTGACACACAACATGTTTTGTCAGCAAATCCATTAGTTTCCTTGGGAAGATGAGTATAGTGGGCCCATTACTATGAGACAAAAAAATAGTAATTACAGCAAAAGATAAAGATCATTTACACTATCTCAATCTCAAAAAAATTGTCTGGAATAAATAAATTAGGAGTAAAATCCACTTAAAACCCATAAAAATTATCAAAGGGCTAGAACATCTCTCCTATGAAGAAAGGCTGAGAGAGTTGGGGGTGTTCAGAATACAGAAGAGAAGACTCCAGGAAGACCTTACTGTGGTCTTTCCATAAATGAAGGAAGCCTATAAGATGGAGAGACTTTCTATCAAGGCCCCTAGTAACAGGACAAGGGACAACAGTTTTAAACTGAAAAAGAATCGATTTAGACCGGATCTAAGAAAGAAATTCTTTACAATGAGTTTGCCTGAAGAAGCTGTGAATGCCCCATCCCTGGAAACCTTCAAGGTCAGGCTGGATGGGGCTTTGAACAACCTAGTGAGGATACAGGGGTTAGACTTGATCTCTTTAAAGGTCCTTTCCAACTCAAACCATTCTGTGACTCTAAAATAACCTTTAATTCTTGTACTGTTCATGAATAGTTTGTATTTTCACCAAAGGCCAAGGACTGTAAAGGCTTGGCATCTGACCAGCAACAAATCAGACAAAATCTGCTATTAGCCCTGACAGGATCTTGGCAGCAGGGAAAACTGCAGACCGTAACAACTTCCACATTAGCCACATCCTGACCACAGCTCAACTCTCTAATTTTTTGGTAAGACACTACTCTCTGCAAGGTTTGAGAAAGTTCTGGGCTTCCCTAAACCTTGGTACAGGGTCATGCAGATTATAGACTCTGGATTAATCTTTGCACAGATTTTGCCAGAGCCAAAGACAAACAGGCTGTTTTTCTCACTACTGATTCAGTGTCTCAGGGAGCCACAGAAACTGACTGATGCAGCACCCATAGCTCAAATACTTTTATGAACCATGATTTTATAAGAAATGCAGCTCAAGAACATCATGCTCGCTTCTTGTTCAGAAGATAATTAGAAGATTAAGATCAAAGTCCAACTGCATTTTACCAACTGCATTTTAATACCTCAAATACATTACCTGAATGTTTCTGCCCATCCCCATCACGCATAAAAAGTTATTTATTAATGTAACGTGAATGCTGCAAGAAAGTGCATCCCTGCTCATGACTCTGTTATAGTCAACAATGACTAAAAATAACCAACCAGCAACACCACAAAAAGGGTTATAAATTTTCTGCCCAAGTGTTACAAGATCTACACAAGAGACCAGGCTTAGCCAAATGCATATTTTAGAAAAAATGTGGGCAAGCTTTAAGATTTTCAATAGCAGGTGTCGTTGTGCGGGCAACAGAGCAAACACTCTCTCTTCACAGGCAACAGAACCACCCCTGAGGCTGGGAACTGCACAGCAACCACAGGCGCACACAGTCTCAATATATCTGATACAAAAGTAAACCGAAAATCACTTACGCAGAATCACGGCTCCCAGGACCAGCCCTTAAGCATAATTACAAGTTCTGTACAGAAGCTCATGCAGAGCACAAACCACCACAGTCACATGCTAAGATCACCCTGTTTATTTTGGCAAAGAAGCAAGAAGTGGAGTCAAGGAAAGCTTTTAGTCAGGTTGTAAATTCAGACACAAAATGCAGCTCAGGTGTTTTTAAATTCAAAACTTCCTGAACAATTACGGCTGGAAAAATTTCTGGGAGACTGAGCACTGTCATGCTGCCACTGCTATTTCCCAGTTGGAGTCAGCAGCTCAAAGATAAGAGCATTTATTTATGACATTTGAGCCTTCATTTCAGACTATGCAGAATATTTTATACAAAAAATACATCTCCAGAGGCTAGGAAAGTCATCTAAGAAATAACACCAAGTCATGAAGTCCTGTCCATGCAGTCTTCATTTAAATCAGCTGCAATGGTTTCAATCTAGATGTCCAAGAACTGTCCATCCAGTGATAATCTGAATGTTAGACATTTTTAAGGGGGTAGTGGATCTAAGATCAGACAACAGAGTGAAGCGATGCTAAATAAAAAGATACTGCAATTATCATGGACACTTTTTCTTTCTTCTCTTTCAATTACATTAATATTTACTTTCAATTTAATTTTCCTCTCTTTAACAAATATTCAAGAATTTAACATTGTGGTGGGATTAGGATCATATAACAATAATTTTCACCTCAGGAACAAAATGGTAAATGAAAACAGCTATATTATTTTGAACTCTATGTAACACACTTCTTTCATTTTGTTGCTTTTTAGCCCTTCCTACAATATTTTGAATTAAACTGAACACACTGTAGGGCAAACAAAGTATTATGCTTTCAAAATCAAAGATACCTTACAGAAGATGTGAATGGTCAATTTAAGATATTTCTGGCTTGGATTTTTTTTTTCTTTTTTTCCTAATTGTAAAGATTTTAACAATACCCATTATGTCAATAAAAGGAGAATTTCAGAAACAGAAGGTGTATTTATTTACTTTTTTTTTCAAGTCATTATTTTTCCTGACATAAATCTGAAAGATAAGTTTTAAACTCAAGGGATACACCTCTGTTAGCAAATAATGCGGTACAATAGGAGTAACTGTGTAACACTGAACCAGCAGCACTGAGGGACCAGTGCCCATACAAGTCACATCTTGAGGGTTTTACTAATTCTAGTTTGTACCACATATCTCTAGTCTGGTCCACCGACTGAATATGATAGCTGCAGACTATCAGGTGTTTTTCTAAGGAGCATCTTCCAGTCTTGTTTCACCCAAACGGGATCCAGTTTGGTGTCCGGGCCTGCAGTGCCATAAATGCAGACAACCAGGAGGTTCAGTACAAAAGCAAACTCCTAAGATGAACCAAAACGCTCATGGAGACACACCTCTACTCATTCTTTATCCAGCTGCTGATGGTTTCTGGCATGAGAAAAGACTCTTGTTCTAATACAGTGACAAACCACGTTACGGTGCTTTTTCCCCTTTCTTATCTGCACTTCAATTCTATTGCCATTTTAATCAAGGCTTTATTCTTTAATACCAAGCATGAGTGATCATACAATATATAGCTACCAATCATACATCATCACTTAACCAGGAAAAACAGCCTTAAAACAATCCAAAGACAGTTGTTTTAAATAACATAAACTACATTTTTCTTCCTTCTTTCCTCCTCAAGGATAGACTAGTGCTACTACAACACAAAAGTATTGCCTTAGACCTCCGAAGTTCAATACTTTAAATTAATGCTTCTTAGATTACAAACACCAGCTAAACACGAGTTCCACCCTTCAGAGTTTATATAAGTGTAGTGATCTCCCCCTCTAAACATGATTAAAACTATCTTTAGTTCCACCTCAGTTGTCCCAAGATGCTTTAGCAGTCCCCATCCTGTGAGCCCCCAGCAGGCAGCTCTCCCCAGCCCACCCAGGGACACCGCACTCCAAGTGCCTGTCAGGCAGCCCTCACCCCAGTTGTGGAAGGACACAGAGATACTGTTGTCTAATCAAACTGGTCTCAAAGTAAAACATCATTTACATGCTCAGCTGGTAACTCACCACTGGCTCCCCATCAGATGATGTTGTGGACTGGAAATGTGGAAGCAACAGCAACAGGAATGCGAGTAAAGCCTGTTCCTGCACGTTTCGACATAACCCTGTTCAGCAATCTGAACAAAGGCTTGTGCTTATTCAGCCTACAAATAACTTTAATCACCATGTTTTGTCTAAAACTGGGGTATGGATTCCTCTCTCCAGAGATTAATCTTCCTGCTGCTTGTCAGACAGGAGAGATTTGAATTAGGGCTTTAAGTCAAAAGCACAGCGAGCACTTGCAATTGCGCAGACCTAAACATGTATCAAAATTTCTGTTCCTGTTCCAACATCACATTATAAAAAGTAAACTTTTATTTAATTTATGGACAATATATGAAACACCACTCCAAATTCTTTCAAAGACACACTGAAAAATACTATTAAAAATACCCTCAAGGGTATTTTTACTCAAAAAAGGCTCACACACAGAAGCTTGAAGTTCCCAAGTACAAGATTGGTGCAATGTTAACTCTTGCCCACAAAACCACAGATACCACCACCAAAAAAACCCAAGTAAAGCTTCCTCACCCCTCTGCCAGGACAAGAGGTACCCAGGACAAAAGTCCCATTTCCCATTTCTTGGTACCCTTCTCCCCAACTCAGTCCCAGCTACAACAGAAAAATATCTCTGCCGACATGTATGACCTGAACTTCTGAAATTCTTTACTGAGAGGGTGGAGAAGTGCTGAAACAGGTTGCCCAGGGACCTTGTGGATGTCCCGTCCTGGAAGTGTGGCTTTGAACAACCTGGTCTAGTGAAACGTGACCCTGCCCCATGGCAGGGGGGTTGGAACTACATGAGCTTTAAGGTTCCTTCCAACACAAACCATTCTAGGATTCTGTGTTAAAAATAAACCAAGTAAGTCTGCAAGAACTTTGAATTATGAGTAGACTCAAGGAGCATATAATCCTTTTGTAGACATAAAAGTTTCCCTTTACTAAAAGCAAAATATTTGATACAGCAATACGAGAATATCTAAAACATTAAGCATATTTTCACCATGATTCAGGTTTAAAACTCAGACCTTCCCAAACCCAATTTTTTTTCATAGCTTGGAAAATTTTTTTCAGCAAGTTTTCTCATCTTCCCAACTGATATTACCTGCAACATTTTGAGGGGAAAAAAAATTTAAAAAAGAAGAAAATGAAAAACAAAATTAAAAAAAAAAAAGAAAAAAGGAAAAAAAAAGAAAATTAAAAAAAGAAATCTAAAATACATACAAGCATGGCCTGAATTACTTGGACACAACCTGACTTCAGATCCTCAAGGCCAATCTAGAAAATAGTGACTTTGATCATCAGAAAATAATTTTTTTAACATTTCAAAAAGAAGGGTGTACATATAGTATCTACCAAACAACCGTGTTTTTTGTTCTTGTGTTTGTACCACATAAAGGGGAAAAAAGGAAAATGTAACAGAACCTGCATTAGCAAACCTTCTGAAACTTAGTACCAGAGTTTCCTTGAGCTATCTCATGTCAAGGATGGTTGACATTCATTGTGTTTCTCCACTATAAAAGTAGGGCACTTTATGTGGATCACAGAATTTGGCCCATATAAACTTTAGGATTTAAATAACACTCCTCTAAGAACAGTTAAAAATAACTGCTGGTTTGGCAGCCCCCGAAAAGGAGATTAAGAAAAAGTAATATTTCAAAGACCCCACACATGAAATTTCTGACAGAAATTCAGCAGAATGCTGCTCAGCAGAAATGTCAGGGAGTCCAGAAATCAAAAAGAACAAATGACATTTTAATGAGCAAAACTGACATCACAGGTTCAAACCATGTCTCAGCTACATGTCTACATATATCATGGACAGTCAATACACTCAATATCAAAACCATCAAGAAAGGCTATCAAATGGATTTGCCTTAATGAGTGAGAAGGACCAGAAAGCACGAAACAGCCATTTATACTTAGTACTTTAATTGGCATTCTTGAAGAAATTTCTGATTTTCTCAACACTATTTCCAAGAAGCAGGCACAGCCCAATTTAATGCAACCTGCTATACATCATTAGGATTCACCCAGGTGACTCAAGGGGAAAACCCAAACTTAATTAGATCATTTCAGATCAGTTGCTATAAAATCCATGGGTTTTGTTATTTGGCACATTTAAACCTATTATCCAGTTAATCAATTAGAGAAGAGGATAACGTGAAATAGTTCTTAAGCATGCTTCAAAGATACTTAAATCTTCTTATATTTTTTCTTTTAATTCTAACACCTTCTGTGACCAAAAGCAGCATGTTTAAAGCCTTCCTCCAATTCTAGAACAATCTAAATCTATAGTTTCAAAATCCTTCCCACTGAAAATACATTATTACTAATTTCTAACCTCAAAGACACATCCCTTTGTTCTTCCAAGGTTAAGGCAAAACATCTCGCACATTTTTACAACTTTCCTCTAAATGCTCAGTACCAGCCACACAGAAATCCCAAGAAGTTTTAAACAACTCCTTGCCAAATAAAAAACAGTAAGGGTCATGTAATGACAGGTTAAATAGATATAATATTTACATGGAAAACAAACTACAGAATACTTCAATCTAGCAGAAAAAGCAGTAATACGCTGCCAGGGAAAACAGAGACCACATAGGCTAGAAACAGGAACTATTTTGAACACAATTTTGAAAATGTTTTGAAGAATTACTTTTAACCACGGACACAGACTTTAAATTAAGACTACATTTTTTTTTCTTCCTAGTTCAATATTTCTCTGATTTGCAAGATGTCAGACCCACTCTGCAAAGCAACTGCTTAGGGTTTTTTTAAGTATATACACAGACACAGCCAAAGGTAAGCACTAGTGCCTTCTGACAGACACACTTGAGAGTCAATTCCTGGCTGGTTTCAGCATTTGCAGACATTCCATGGACTCAGAAATGTTAATTATGTCAATCAAAAAGCCCATGAGACAGTTCAAAAAGTCACACACAAAGTCCCCATGTTAAAAACATTTAATTGACACATTCCTGATTACAAGCAAAACCCTCACCTCACTGATTATGGAATAGCAAACCACAAAACAAAGATTTATTTTTTTCACAGAAAACTAATACATAACTAGTTTTTAAAAGATGAGGAATACAATGCAGAAGAGACTGTACTGCTATTGAAGGAAAGACTGTGAGGTCATGTGAAACTTATCATCAGTGGACCCACAACAAGACAACCTGATGACTCCCTTTCTCAGGGCTTTACAAAGCATCCTCTTCATCTTCCTGGACTTGTAATCTACAGTGCTGCAAGCCAAATTCACTCAGGCATTCTATGTAGAACTCCAGTCTGGAAGTCTTCAGCACTTCCTATATTCCAGCAAATATATTCTTTATTTCAGATACATGGATTTATATATTTCCATATATTTTCTTTCACCCAAAACTTGAGCTCCACAGAAGCTTAAGCTATAGTGATCAGGAATTCAACATGAAAGTTAGATATGACTAATTCAAATTCCTCCTTGTGAATAGAAATGTTTCAAACCTGCTTTCATGATGGATATTTCTTCACACTGTTGAATGACCCAAGCATCATATTGGAGGGGCAGGGGGAAGCTAATAGTGAACTCCTCATAGATTTCTTGTATTTCCTTTCTAGAGTAAAAAAAATCCTCCTTGGGGATGAGTTTCTGGGTTTGAATTATTAATGGGAACTAGAAAACTAAAAGCTTTTAAGTACAGTTGTCTCACATCATCATATGATTAGAGATCTTCTAAGGTCATCTTAGAAAAAATTCAAAACACAGTGTAAAAGAAACAATTGTGTAGAATGTGACTATGATGAAGACCCTGGAGGATTATTACAAGTCAGGCGCTTCCTCAGGAACCCAGAAAACTTCAGTTCCTTTGGTGCTGAGACAGCAACAATCACATGGGGTTCAGCCACCTCCCGGTGACATAAATGAATTCTTGAGGCAAGAACTCAACAACAACTGAGTTCAAAAAGAGTAAGATGTAGTACAGAGCAGCCCAACTGATACAACTTTCAACACACTGAACTAAAAAAAAAAAAAAGCCCAAACAAAACACAACCAACCAACAGACCTATTTTTCAAAATGCATCAACATATGAATGAGTACCCTCATCACACCACGTTAATGGAGACTCCACCTCTCTTTACAAAGAGTTCTGTTCCACCCTCCACAATAGCATACCTGTCTTCAATTACAGGGAAGTATGTGCTTCCTTTTATTGACTGAAGGACACAAAGTATGAAGAATTATCTTATTATTTCTATTAATAAATTAGAAACATGACACTGCATTTTGGTATCAATGCTCTGTTCAAAGGAAATTCATAGCTTCCAGAGTCTCTGCTTTATTTGGGTGATTAGTAAAAAGAACTTGCTACCTATAATAGTTTACTCTAACTACAAAAAAACCAAAAAATGGATGCCTCTTGAATAACTCCAATAACTTGGGAACAATAAAGGAAACAAGATTAATCAAATGCCTTCACATCCAGTTTCTCTGCTGCCTTCAGACACAAGGATGAACCATGCTGGATAACTTCCCAATGTTATGACCTGTGAAGAATACAAATCTAAATTTCCTAAAAAAAAAATATTCCACTCTGTAAAATTCATTCAAGTTTTACTGGATGCTGTAGTTTACCTAATTTCTTCATGCATCCAGCAGCCTGTGCTGTGCGATGATCCTGCTTTGATACAGAAGCTTTTGACAGCATTCTGGAAACGTGTCCCATAATAACAGCATAGGAAACCCTAATACACCAGGTGTGGCTACAGAGATGAAGGCTGAGCCACCCAGGAAGCGCTCTAATAACTACAGCAGCCTTCTGTAAGCTTTTGGCACTAAGGGTCTCTTGAACTAGAAAAGCATCAGGGAGGTATAGGACAGAGGACTGATTTTTTGCCTGACCTGCTCTTCTATTGTAGTAGTGGAATAAAAGATGTGCTTTCATTGTAGTGAATGATTTTCATCTTCTTTGATACTTGGCTTCTCCCCTTTCTCTAGGTATCCCTTAGTTTATCTTTTCTCTCAGCCTCAAAATGCCTTTTTTTTTAAAAAAAAGTTTCTTTCTAGAAATAAACTCTCATTTAGTGTTAAAACTGTCATCTAAAAAATTCCTTGCAATGCTCTGGAATGCTTTTCATTTTGGGTAACACAGGAGGCCTGGAGCTGCCCATTCTGTCAGTGGAGCTGTGCTAATCCTGCCCTGTGCTGAGCCTCTGAGCCCAGCCAGTCAGCAAGGCTCTGCCTGGAAGGTAAATCACATCTGCTCAGCCTCCCCTGTCCAGCATGCACCCAACTCAGCAGCAACTGCTCCAGATCATGCTTTCCCATGTGCCTGCTTCTGCCTACACCACCCTGCTCAACATCAGCACTAAAAATTTTGGATTTCTGGTAGTTACTCCCCTTGTCGAGCCCTTCCACTCTAAACTGCCTCCCCCTTACACATTAAGCTGCATCTAAAATTAGCCTGAAAAGCAGATCTTCATCTCAAAGCAACAGTACTCTGCCCACTTCCATTTTTTCAAAACAGGAAGACTGACTGCTGCTTTGGTTCAGAAATGTAGTGAATCCACATGCATTTTAGGTGGTAAAAGGCATAGGGCTTTGTGAGGGTGCTCTTGGCACAGTGACAAGAGGCTTTGCTGACCCAGAACAAGCTCAGTGCGTTATCATCTGGTGCAAGGACCACTGTGAAAAGCCAGAGGAGTCCCCAGCAGAGCAGCAACTCACAATAGCCTGCAACAACACAAAGTATTCCCTCCTGCTGACTCGCATGGAGAGCCAGCACATTCTACTGCAGGGCTTCCCAGGCGGTGCTGGGCACACATGAGCAAAGATTGCTGTGAGAGGAATGTTCCCTGCAGCAAATGTGTCCTCCACATCACTCTCCACACCTCATCTTGATGAGCAGGGTTAACTGTAGGTTGACAGCCTTCGAGTAATTACAGCCATCCCCAGTCCAGGGCTAACTGCTAGGACACTGGTCGTTCTCAATAAGGGAAGGCAGAAAACAAAGAAAATGCAGATTTTGATTAAAACTCTCTTCACAATCTTCAAATTCTGCTTCTACCAGATGTTCTGTCCTGCATCTCTCCACTACCCTTTTGACTAGACACCAAGCCTGGCTGTTAAGTAAAGCAAAAGCCAGCATCTCTTTCATCCTCAGAAAACCACACTGATGCAGCCAGTTTTACTTGCTCTATTGTACAAACTCCATTTGCAATCTGTCTTGGTATACACAGCCCACAAAGAGCATGCGAAGCTGCAAGCTCATCTGTAGGACTGACGCCATGCAAATCCTTCCCATTGCCAGCAAGTTGTGAAACACAAAAGGCAGGATATCCTGGAAGTAGTAATACAAATGAAAAAAAAAAAAAGGCATGTGTCTTGGGAATAACTTACACAGGGATTCTTTAAGGGCAGAAGTTGATCCTGAAAAAAGAGGTCTGATCCAGAGGAAGACACGCTGTGAAGCCGTCAACAAATATCAGCACGTGAAGCACCACCAAGGAGCCAGATTGCAACAGAATGATCCAGGCAGATGAATGACGGGCAAGACATGATGCAACCCAGGAAGCCAATCCAGGTGACATGCTAACAACCTACACTGCAGCATTCATTATATTCTACACTCTGCTGAACTCCAAATGAATGTTATCCCATGCATCTGGGCCAAAATTAGACTGCCATTACATGCAACAGTGCAAAGAGGTGATATCAGCTATCACTGAACCAAGGTCTGCATTCTATTACTTGCTGTAGCCTGCAGAGCCCAAGCTCCACACCATGCCATTCCTGTCCCAGCTGGGTGGAAGCCCTTGGAAGACAGCCTGGTACCTGAAAAAGGGGAGATGCTCCTCAGCTATGGGAAGACTTTTAGAAACCATTCTCCTCCCACATTTTCTTCTTGTTAGTATTGAAACAAAGACCTTGACAGCGGCATAATAATAGAGAAGGTACAATAGTTTTTCTTTACTTCCCTGGGTACTAGTACAAGCTTTTCATTTATATTAGAAATACAGCATAGTCCAAACACTTGCAGGAGATGCTTGAGGGAAGTGGTGATTTGTCAGAAAAAAAGGAAAAAAAACACCTTTGTTTTTCAACAGTAGTAACTTGAAGTCTGCTAAAACACAAACTTCAAAAATAAACAGCACCCCCACCAATCAGCAAACATTGTTTAAATGCTTGCTAATATTACTAGGCAAATTTCTCGCAACATAAAATTGTTTTTTCTGAAAATATGGCTATTACTTCACATTCAACTCAGTTCTCCTCTGTCTTTACATGTGTGACAGTTGCACAGTTTTTCCCTACACAAAGCCTGAAACAAAATAAAATTAAATACGTGGGAAGCAAGTCCTTTTTATCACACAGATGTGCCTCCTTCATTGTCAGACTGGAGATGACTGGTTAGTTTTGTGGGTCTGCCTGCCTGTAAGATGTTCCTCACAAAATCAGGCCATGAATTTAAAATGAAGCAGCTGATCAAACTGAACAAAACAAAGCTACAGCAGCCTCACACACAGCTGCATCTTGCCCATTCAAATTTCTCCCTTAAGTATGTACAGTGGAGGAACTAACAGCTCCTTCTGAGAAGGCTCCTGTCTTATATGGATCCCCTAAAAACTTCTTGGACATTTCCAACAAGATGTCCAATGGAAATGAGAGGCTCCTAGAGACTACATGCTGAGTCCTAGAAAAACATAAGCCAATTAGCTTTCATTAATTACCACTAACCACACCTTAGCACACTGTCAGAAGTCACTCCAAAATCTTAGTACCTGTCTTGGGGTGAAATACTTTACCCAAATTGCAAGGCCTCATGGTCGTACACCCAGAGCAGGCACACCCAGGGTCACTGCCTGGACATGTAAGGGATCAGGCAGCATCTTCCATTTGATGAGGAAAACGTGGCTTCAAAGTCCTGCCCAGGCATGGTAGGAAGGGCAGCCCCTGATGCTAACTGGTTTTGCACAAAAGCAGTCAAAATAGCATTTTTCTTCTACTACAATCTTCAAGTGTTTCCACTTGTTGGGGTCCCTTTGGTCCTCTCAGCTCCTCAGACTTTCCCACCTTGGCATCATCCTTCAGCCTTCACGTGTTTCTCAAGAAGGAGCTCACCTCAAGATACTCTTCCTCTTCCCAGTAGATTCCTGCTCCCCTGCTTCTACCTCCTCCCTAGGGCTAAAGCAGCAGAGTCACTCAGTAAACACACCAGTGACATGAAGTGCCTTTTGTCTGCCCTCTTCTCTCCCAAAGGGATTTGTAAAGAGACCAGGATTAATACTGAAAACAACTCATCTCAAACAGCTGTTTTGGTTTTTTAAACCATATAAATTTCCACTTCCATCCTATGTACTCAAGCAGTCAGTACTTATTACTCACTCAAAATCCCAAGCTTTTATTAAACAACAACAACAACAAAAATCTAAAAAATCAGGAGGTAATAGAACTGTATTTTTTAAGGCATAAAAAACCATCTTCCTTCTAAAGAGATCAGTAACTGATCCCAGACTGTAACAGAAGCTGCAAAGGGCAATTTAAAAAAAGTCTATGAACCAACTTTATATATTATAACCCCGCTAGGCTGACTACTACATGAAAAGACAAGAACTCTGTAGGAAGAGAAACAAAGAAGCTAAACTCCAACACTTGCTAAAGTAAACTATTTTCAGTCCCAAGTTAAAAGAAATCTGATGTAATATTTGACAGAAATACATACATGTATGCAAAACTGGAAAAAGCTGCAAGGATTTAAACTCAAAGAGAATAATCTGTAAGAGTATATGGTCAACACATTATTTATGCATATCATTGCTGCTTTGGTCTTGAATATATATAATTTAGCACGTAACCCAGAAATACCCATAGCATCAGATGCCATATCATCAAAAGACTGCATGTTCATTGACAATAGGAAAGATTCCTACAGCCACAAGAAAAGCAGCTACTTAGACCACTGAACTGTAAAAAAACATGTTCTGTGGGTGTTGACCTTTTGAGCAAGACATGACTTGTACAGCATGATAAAAGGCTAAGAAACTTCACAGCTAAGATTCCTCTCCCTGCGTTAGTAAGAAATAATCTTTTTCCTTTGAAAGGATGTAGAACTTTACAGCAAAACATAAAACAAGATCTAAAATTTGTTTCAGATTATCATCAGAATATGACACAAAAGGTATTTCAAAGAACATCCTTCCCCTAAACAAAGCTTAAAATTTGTTCTTGCATAAATAATCTAAAAAAATACTAAGGTGTAAGACTTTTTCAAAAGCCCATAGTGCGCATGTCCAAACACCCGAAGAAAAAAAATTTTAATAGAGGACATTCATGCAGTGAAACAAACACTATCTCAAGGTCTAAATAATCCAAGATTGAGTGTCTGACCATAACTAATTTCAGGTGTTTGAGAAGATGCAAGAGTACTGTAATGGGCTGACAACCGAAGACAGAGATCATCCCACCATCTGCAAAACTGCAAGTGTACAGAAGAAACAGAAGTGCTTTGCTCCCAACAGCTCCAATTCAACACAACTACGACAGCCCATCTCTCTTCTGTTTCCCAAGAACTTTGAAATTTGAAGCAATGGTCTTAACCACAGCCAAAAGAAGATCAGCTACTAAAATCTGTAAAAACCATTAGAGGCTCTATTTTAGAAAAAAAACAGAAGAGGACTAATGGGCCCAGCAGCACAGCCATCAAAAAACAAGCCAACAAGTATGAGAGAAAGAGAAAGAGCATCATTCCTGGCGTGTCCACAGAAGTAACACTCCTTCCTGTACAGCAGAGAGATACAATGCTCTGCAGAATGCCATTTGTGTACACACCTGCCATAAAAGCTGCCTGCATGAACACTACCACAGCTTTAAAGCAATCAGCAAACAATGAAAAAATAACTCAATAGGAGCCTAGAAAATGAGACAACAATTTATATCATCAGTTTTCCTATCTTTGTAAAAGACCCCAGGTAACAAAAACCAAAAGAAAAACCAACCACAAAATGAACTCATTCTCACCCGCGAAAGCACCACATGTACTAAACCCAAGTGTTTTTATCTTTACACAGTAATAAAAGTCCACATTATCTTAGGGCCCTCTGAAGCCCACAATCTTTTACAATCCTCTCCCATCCTATTCTTTGACTCTGTCCTTGTGTGTGACTCCACCTGGGTGTCCCTGCCCACAGCAGGGACTTGGAACTAGATCATCTTTAGGGTCTTTTCTGACCCAGGCCATTCTGTGATTCTACGATTCTATTAAATTCCCTACATATACTCTTTATGTCCATATTTCTCTCTGCAAAGGGCTCTGGAGGTATTTTTATAACTTTTGGTAGAGGCAGTGAAGGTTACACAGGTCTAAGAGACTGCAAAAAAATGTTGTGGCTTCCTGAGAGAGAGTGAGCTGAACGGCAATGACTTATCACCCCTCATCTCCCTCCCCTCATCTCTGCTGCTCAACCTCTGCAGCATGGATATGGAAAAAAGAAAGGTGATGGAATTTGTTGCTTTCTGCAGAGCCAGCAGTTTGCACTGGGGTGTGAAGGAGCCCCACGACTATCCGCACTGCTGGGAAGGGCGCAGAAGACGCAGCCATTAAGCTTTCCTCTTTTCAGGGTCCAGCAGGCAATTACCTCAGCCCAACTGCTCACAAAACTGCAACCCAACAGAAGTGTTAAAATTGAAGTCATCAAAAATGTTTGTCAGATTCTTCATTCCTGAATGGTCTGCTCCCTATCCTGGAAACTTTGCAGTACATAAGCAAGGCCAACAGCACAAGAGGTTACCACATACTGTTAAACCTTGAATTGGATGAGCAGCTACAGAGCATCCCTCCCCCAAAACTCTCCAATGCATCCTCTAAAACAAGCAGAGTGCTACGATAAGCAGGTTTGGTGCGCCTGCACACAGTGCTCACCCAGACAAGACAAAAGGAGACACAGCAAAACTGTCTATCTTTGGCATGAAGGACTTTGTGAAAGAGTTTTATTGCTATCAATTCCCCCACTACCAAGGGCTGCACTTGAAGAAATCGGGAAAGAGTGAAGCACAGATGTGAACTTGGAAGTGGGTGTCATCAGCCCACCACAGGTATGACCTCCTTTGCAGGTCATACCTAAGAACTGGAGAAGGACATGCTCTCCTCCCACAGACAGCTTCTTCCTAAACATGGCTACTACAGTATCACCTTATAGCTGGGCTCCTTTGGATCTGGAACACTAAGAATGCACCTGACGTGATCAAAACCTTGTTGAGTGCATGGCAACAAAGACAATATAGCACATGAGAGGGACAGAGCTCTGGACCACACAAATCACAAGCTGAACATGCTCAAAATGCAGAAAGCAACAATATTTCCATGGCTTCAGCTCAGGCCTGAAGGATCCATAGAAACATTTAGGTATAATTCAGAAAGTTGCTGCTATTTTTGTAAAATACAGCCAGAGATCTTGCTAATACTGAAGAGATTTTTGTGAACAACTGGCTTTGTTAAATTCTCTACTTCTCTTTTTTTTTCTCCACGAATTTCAAATCAGTCTGCTAAGTCTTGTTAATTACAAGGAAAACAAATTTGCTCGTGAAACAATTATCCGCTACGTAAATAATACTCTTAATTTGTCTGTTTAACTACTTTTGCAAAATAAATTCAGCAAGCTCTCTTATGAGATGTTGCTTAAAGAAGAAAAAAAAGTTTTCTTTTACGATAAGTAAGGCCTTCTGTTGAGCATTTACAAATCCAGGGTTCATTCAGACTTTCAGCTCAAGACTGAGAACTTCTCTTTTAATTTCTCTGAGAGTAGATCAAGCCCCAAAAGATGCACATATGGATGTGGCCACCCCAGTTCCGGTAGTGCCCATGACACCTCCATTCAGCACTGCCAGGACGGGATCCCAATTTGGGGACTGGCCACATTCTGCACAGCAGCAGCGCTGCAAGCAGTGCATACAAAAAGTGAAGTTTAATTCCAGATGCTTCATCCATCTCTTGTACCTTGGAGCAGGCAGAAACTGCCCTTCCATCCACACACTTGCAGAGTGAGAAGAAGCATTGACAAAGGTCCCTTGGCTTGACAGAAGTGCTTCAGGAGTGACACAACGCCCGGGTATGACTTGCAGCGCAGCCACAGCAGCCACACACCACCCCACACTTAATCAAGCGTTCATGCACGCCCTGCTACTGACAGTAGCTGCAATTTAGCTCGCAGAGCTCGCACATGCCTACAGGAGCTGCAGCCAGCACGGTATCTGCAGGTTGAATGTCATCTGGCTGCAACTCCCTTTTAAGCAGGAAAAAGTCAGCATGCAGCAGGGAGTCCCAAACCACCTTTGCAAGGCCAGGCTATGCTGCTGCCAGATGGCAACAGGCTTTGCCTTGGAGCTGCAGCACCACGGCACAGCGGCAAGACCAAACCGACCAAGCCCTCCTCAGCCTCATCGCCCTCTGCTCCATTTCTGTACAGGGCTCCACAACAACAGAAAAGCAAGAACTCGTTTTGGCTAAATCAATTTTTTTGAGTAGGCATTCTAAGATGGTCACTTATCAAAAGGCAGCTTAAGGATGCTCTCCCCAATAAAATACATATATTAACTCTGTATGGTCATTACTTACAGAAATCATTCTACCAGAGACTGAAGTGCCCACGGATTTATCTGTCCTTTTCTTGACATCAGAGCCTTTGTAAAAACCATGAAGGCTGCTGATGCTTCACATTCAGCTTTGCAAAACTGCTGGTTTTGTTGGTTTTTTTGGGGGAGAGGGGAAGATTTATCCACAGCCATCAGTTCAAAAACTACATTTTTCCTATGTGTTCTTTATACTGATATAGTATCTATCAATACTTCAGAAACACAAGTCACTGTCACTACAATTTACTACAAAGGTAAGACAGTCATTCCAAGAAATAACAAAGTAGAAACTGAAATAGATGGCAAGCTATGTTAAAATGTTGCCATTTTAAAATGCCTGGGCACACTTTTAAAAAGTGGATACAAAATGAGAAACATATGATATTTGGCTTTTTTTTTTTTTTTAATAAGGACTTTAGAAAGTCCTTTTTAAAAGTGTTTCAGACCCAAAGATGCTGTAACACTAGGACACCAGTTATGAAGCCACATACAGTATATTCTACAGTAGATGATGAATACCTCAGGTTTTATCCTTCTGATTTTCCTGGTTTAAATCACAGAATGGTCCTATACCTACGTTTCCTACAGTATTACAGGCTATCCTCCTAAACCACAACGTTTTGCTGTCAAAGGCAGTAGTTTGCCTCAAGACTAATTATTTTAAAACCAAATGCCTTAAGCTGTAACATGAGATGATCAGCAACTGAAAGATTCTAGGACTTTATCACAGAAACTGTGCATCTTTTGAGGATTGAAATTAGTTTTTTCCACATAAACTCAAGCCCAAATACAGACAGCACCTGAAGAAATCATCAAGCTCAAGCCCCTGCGTGAGAACAAGCAAAATAGTTTTGAGGAATGTTTTTAATATCTTTTTAACACAAGTCCTATTTGACTTTCAAAAACCTTTGCAGAAATGAGATTGCACAACCTCAGTTTCTTTCAGTTTTCCCTAAGGCATAACAGATTTTAAGAACTTCCATCAAGTCTTTGGTGCAAACTAGTTTCATCTTTTTTGATATAGTCACTGACAGAAGAACACACTTCTCACTAATTTTAAGACTGTAGAATCTTCCCGTCCCATCATCTTATCTCTTTCTGCTGGAAATGAGCTTGTATAGCCTTTTTTGTATAGCCTAGTTGTATAGTGGGACACACTTTCAAACATAGTCTCTGCAGATACATTTTCCAAAACCTTCCTAAGCCCTGGTGACCATTTCTGATAGACGGAGACACTGGAATTTATCTTTCTTAACAGGCTGTGGCCAAAACTGAACACATTATTCTGTTAACTTAAACTGCACTAGTACAAAAAGCTAAGTTCTGAACTTCAGCAGTACTGCATCACTGTGCTTCTTGTGATCCCACATAACCCTCAGATCTACTTCCATGGCGCTGCTGTCGACTTTACCCATCTGCATTATGTGACCTTCTTCCAGCAAAAAGTATCTTGTACTCATTTATTGTGTTCAAACTTATCAAAAACTTCTGTCCTCCAAAGCAGAGCATCAAAAACACAGTCTGAAAGCCCTACTCAGTCTCCTTCAGATTTTGTGCTAATTCTGTTGATCAAAGACATCAATGACAACAAGTACAAAGGTGCCAGAACTGCCCCCGGCACCACTTAAACTGACTTCCAGTTTGATGGTGACTCACAATCATTTCCTGAGAATTATCACCTAGAGTTGCTATCTCTAGACACGGTCCCTTTGGTTCAGCTGTTCCCAAACACTTACTTCAAATGAACAATTTTCCTAAGAGCAGCCCTACTGGGTTAGATAGCAGGTCTGTTGTCTGCACTATCTCAATGCCTGAAATTAATATAAAAATTTGATAAATAATTGACAGTACTTTCCCAGTCTATTGTCCCAGGCTCTATGCTCATCTTGGTGACTCCCTGGGCTACCTGAAGTACCCTGCACAAGTCAGCCTTAGTGGATTTTTCTTCCATTAATTTATCCGGCTGCTTTTCAACTCCCTGTAAACGTTCAATATCCACATGCTTCAGAAAGGATTTCCAAAGCTTAACTAACCACACATTGGGTCAAAACCAAAAACACACCCCTTTTGTTCATTTTGAACCTGCCAGCTTAATTGCATGCTTTTGCATTTTGTACTGATAAAAAGTTAGTTCCTACTCAACTTTGCCACATCACTCATATGACTGTCAAAATTTCTAAAACCTGAAATCTTTCCTCAGACCAGTGTTATCAAATTCCACAAAAATACAAAGGCTAGATTGGGTCACAAAGCCTTCTCCACCCTGGCAGACCAGGCATAAGTAAGCACTATTTCACCTTCCTTATAAGAACATTATTGTTAATGGGTCAAAATACTGACCCATTATCAAAACAAAGGCACATGGCAATGCCGGAGGCTGAAGGACACAGTACTTAGTGCAGATTATAGAGGAATGCCCACTCTGACTACAAATAATGGGGGTGGGGAAATTAGTTCAACTTAGAATTTCTGCAAGCTAATACTGACATGGTTTTAATTCTGAAAGCTATTCAGCCTCACAGGAAAGTTTATTGCCTTTATGTTTGCACTGCTGGCTTTATACTTTTACAGTCAAAGGCATAACTGTACCTTCACTAAATAGTTTATAAACTTAGACACATTAAAAACACATCCACTAAAAATACAGTCAAGTTAAATCTTAATTTCTATGTTAGTAAAAGCAACATCACAAAGGTTTGGAACTTGTGCTCTGATAATTCTGATATTTACTCTCCCACCTCAACAACACTAAGATCTTTCTTTTGCAATTATTTTATAAACCATACATTTAAGAGTTAACTTGTGTGCTAGCAGTTTTATTATATTTAAACAAATACTGCAAGACATTTGCTTATACTTTTAAATTTTCAAAATGAAGATTTTAAAAATTAAAATATTTCTATTTTTGTTAAGCTTTTTTTTTAAACTAAAAAATAAAGTTAAAAAGCGCAGATGACATTTAACTCGCAAGTTCATCTCCACCCTGTTAATTTGTCACACTTGCAACACAAGGAAGACTCAGTCCCTTGGCCAACCTTTGTCCTCGGATGGCTGTGAACCCAGTCCATAGGCCACCCCGCAGCCCGGAGATGCCAACTGAACTGTAAGAAATTAGGTCGCCTCAAAGGTTTGTTCCCTCCGGGAGCCCGATAGGGCACAAGTCACGACATACTACTTCTCTGCACCTTTGTAAAAACAGGGGTGAGAGTCAGCAGTATTCGCTGAAACAACAGATAATAACCATCCTTTTACAGAACCAGTCATCTATTAACTCAGCTATCTCCATCCTACAGGCCTCTGGTGGCATTTACTAGTTCAGACCCTGAGAGCCAAGTATTAGACAAGCACCAACAATATATTTGCTGCACTGCAAGTCGTATTCTAGACCATTAAGGGGACGAAAACTTTGAAGTTTTCCTATTCAGTAATGAATGCAAGTCACAGGAATGGGGTACTGGTTTTTAGTTGTACATCACAGTGACACACGCTGCTCTCCAAAACCGCAGCCTACAAAAGTACTTCAAGCAGAAATACCCCAGAAGATGTTTTTCCACTGAACTACCAGTCATACCGTGTTCGGCCAGTAAAGGCTGTAAAAATTTTATTTTCTGTGACAAGGGCAATCCCATCGGCACAGACATGTTTCTGAAGCAAGGAGGGGAGCTCAGCTGTAACTCCGAAGGGATGGGATTTCTCAGAGGATACTAACAAAAACCCAAACAAGCCCACAAAGGAAAGAATTTCCCATGTAAGTTAATTTAAGGAAGTAAAGCACAGTCCAGAGGGATTCTGACCGCACTTCACCGGGAAGCCCCGGCTCCGGCAGGTCCGTCCCGCGGTGCGCTGGCGGGAGCGCTCACCCGCCCGGCCGCCCCCGCGCCCCTCGGGCGCACCGAGCCCGCGGCCCGCGCCCTCCGCGGCAGAGGTGGTGCTGAGGGGCTGGCCCATGGTTATTTTGTGCGAGTTGGGTCTCTTCCTCTATTTTTTACCAGTGCGGTTACATAAAGAGTCATTTTGGGGGCTTTGTCTTTACTGAACATCGTCCCATAAAGAAAGGTGCCGAGCAGGTGCCGGCTCTCTTGCTGTACAAACCTTGGAAGTCAGAAGCTGTTTCAGCCCTGTTCCTCCCCAAGGCTCCCCCTGGCCCTGGCCCTGTGCTGTCCCTGCAGTGTCCCCAGGGTCCTGCCTTGGCGGATGTTACACGGGTGGGAGTAGCGATGGTCGTGGCCTCTGCTGAGTGGCAGAACAGCATCGTCTGCCCCAGCCCTGTGCCCCTTTTACCTCCTGCAAGGCAGCCCAGGGCCAGCCTCGGCTCTGCGGGATTTCCCTGGCATATGCCTACACCCAGCTGTTTATCCCTGTGGCTGGTGCGCTGCTGTGATCCGGGGAGAGTGGCCCAACTGGACGGCATTGCACCATGCTCAGCCAGGGTGTCACACCGCTGATGCTACTCACAACCACCCCTCCCGTGCGGCAGCTCTGTGTCGCCTCCCTGTCCCTTGGCTTTACCACGATTCATTCCTAGCGTCACCAGCTGGTTTGTCAGCCTCCCCATAGCGCTGTGCTTCTCTCCACACAGAACTTCACGAGTAGCACAATGACCTCGACTGTATGTGCAAAGCCTCCTTGTTCTCCACCTGATGGTTCATTCTTACGTATTTTGCTGACAAACAAACTATTTCATACTTCAAAATCATGTGTTTTCCTTGAGTTTGCAGCCTTAGCTACCTTTCTTTAAGTAGGGTGTGCTTCACTGCATCCTTTTTGAGTGTTTGGACAACACCAGGGACATTGTGGGTACAGCTACTAGCTAATAAATAATTTATACAAATTTCTTCCAGCCATAGCTGCCCATGTAGATGAGATGATAGTCATAACAATGCCTTGGCCTCTTTTAGAGGACAAAGAGAAATCCCAGGGGCTTCTCTAGGGAGAACCTAGAGAAACTCAGGGGGTTCTGTCAAGGATCAGAGTGTGTACACATGGAAGAAAAATCCAGTACATTAGGTGCATGAGTAATCCTGCATCCTGGGCACAGCATGGGTGGAGTTAAATCCTGTGTCCAGATTAACATTCCTACAACTCCTGAAATGTGCTGTGAGCTTGTTTTGGTTTATAAAACATTCCACATGCCTGCAAAGTGGCAAGGCGAATTTGATGGTTGCATCTTCACCTGACATAATTTAGAATGTTTAACAATTTGGACAAATCAAAACATTGTAGAACTTCTAGAGAACGGAAGCTTGTCTTTGGCATTACCTTTCACTGCAGTACTTTGTACAGTCAGCTTTAGTTTTATTTGTAAAAGAGAGATAAGGATAATTGTTATCTGGGGAAAAAAAAGTGAATGGACAAGTAAATGAAAATGTAAATTTGGTAACTGGCTAAAACCACCTCTGTTAGAAAAACAGGATATATGTCAGGAAATTATCAACAAAATACTTTCAGTGTAAACAATCCAAGCAGTGCTGAGCACTATCTCACCCTCTGAGGTGCCTCTCCCTCATCGGAAGAAGCATGTCTCTACTCTCTCCCCTCTTTTCTCCCTGGGAAATTTAAAAATAACCCAAGACACAGCAACATCTGTTCTGTGAATCTTCAGGGAAAATACAGGAAAGCTCTCAAGTGAAATCTGAGTGCAAGAACTTCAACCTAAGCAAAGGCGGGGGGGGGGGGGGGGGGGGGGAAGTGGAAAGAGAAAACAAGGCAAAACATGTTTTACTGTACCCCTTGCCTGTATGTAAGGAGCATTTCCAGTTTCATTCCTAGGAAAATTGGATGAACCTCTGTCATTTCAGTCTAACCAAGACTTTTGAGAACACCAGCGACAGTGCAGATGGGTTGGAGCTGCCAACCAGTCTTTGTTTAACAGCTGTGTAAGGACAGATGCAGTTGGAGGCTGGGAGGGAGAGCAGAGTGCCTTGGGCATCACCCTTTTCCTTCCACACCTCAGTGCACCAGGCAGGGCAAACAGCAATGGAGAAGCCTCCATTGGCAAGTGGCAATGCACAGAGGTGGCATGTCAGCACTGCTGAATGTGGGGCAGGCTCCCACTGTACACACCACAGCAAGGGGGTCTCTCGTGAGGAACCAGAGCTATATTAGCACCGACTTAAATGTGCAAACGCCATGTTCTGGATGGCCTACCAGGAATTCCATGGGCATTCCAAAGGCAGAAAGATCAACAATACAAGGCAGTATGACATTTGACGTGCACACGT
Source organism: Aleadryas rufinucha (assembly GCA_013397815.1). Taxonomy (NCBI): domain Eukaryota; kingdom Metazoa; phylum Chordata; class Aves; order Passeriformes; genus Aleadryas; species Aleadryas rufinucha. The sequence goes on along the minus strand of VZTH01017855.1, from coordinate 193,986 downwards.
ACCTCTTGTAGCCCTGCTGCAAAGAACTGACAATACTCCAGATGTCCAAGGTGTCTTCATTCACCCAGATATTAAAATTGAACATTTTAATATGAATGCATGTTGTTATGGATAGTTAACATCTTTTGTCATTAAAGTTGCCACATATTTTTTAAAAAGATGTGTTAAGTGTAGGAACCATCACATTTTGTCAGAGCTGTTGAATGGTAGTTTGGAAGAATGAGCAGGTGAAGGACCCCACAGGATTTCTCAGAAAACTCTGAGAGGATATTACATTTGTATTCATAGAATCACAGAATGATTTGGGTTGGAAGGGACCTTAAAGATCATTTAGTTCCAGCCCCACTGCCATGTGCAGAGACACCTGCTTGACCAGGTTGCTCAGAACCCCATCCAGCCTGGCCTCGACGAATGGTACTTTGAAAGGATGAGCAGGTAAAGGACTCCAGGCGACTTCTCAGAGAACCCTGAGAGGATATTACATATGTTTTCATTTCAAAGGATATCATACCATATCCTACTTAAATTTCAATGAAAGTGAATTCTTATGTATAACTCAGTGGATCAAACTTCAGACTACTCAATAAAATAGGAAAAGGTAAAGGCTCTCACACCTGCATGATCAGAAATTTCACTCCTGAGAGGGTAGTTCTTAAGTGTTTTAGGTGCTCAGTTTCTCTCCCCACATTTTATGACGAAAAATTAAATGCAAAAATCAGGTTTGACATTGATTACAAGCTTTTACTGTATGCATCTCTCCAGGCGGAAGGCTTGTGTTTGAATCATGTTGGTATTAGCTGGCTTTCCCTGTGGATTACACATAGCTACAACTGTTTTACACATCACATGTAATGGGTAAAGTTCTGCCTGTAAAAATTTCCATGGGCACTGACTTAAGTCACAGCCAATGACTTAATATGAGGCCAGAAGTTCATTTACTTTTTACACAGTTTTGTTGGCAAACTCTAAGTGTATATGGAGGTGATGTAATGACACTGTATCTGTGTCATGTGGTTACAGTAAAATACCTCACAGGTTGCCAGCATCAACTCTTGGCGTTTCCTAACAGCTGAGTATTCTGGTTTAGCACTTAAGATACTCCCCAAAAATTATTTTATAGTTTTACAACCAGTTTCTGATAAAAACTAAAGTCACTGGTTATATAACAGTTATGGAATTACCCATGCAGAGTTTTCAAATGTGGCTATTGAAGCTGCCAGCACAATTTATCTATTATTTGTCTGGATAAAGAATAGCTTGCTCATATGTTTGCAAAAGAACATTTCTAACTGGCTCAAGGTTTAGCAGCTTATGTTCAGAGACAGAGAAAGAACAAGAAAATTTGCTGGGATTTTAGCAGTAGTAGGTGACGTTCCTTCCAGGATCAATCTTTGGTTTCTTTCCAAGCAGGCTTACTTGAGATAAACAACATTCATTTCCTTATCATGTAAATTATGTACTGGAAATAAATGTTTAAGTCTTATTTTATCTGCTCCCTTTCACTTAATGTTATGTGCACATACATAATTCTCCAATTCTGACAGTGGTGAATTAATTTTTTTTCCTCTTTCCTGCAGAGTTTACATGAACATCTATTTTGACTACATCTGATTTTTTTTAATATTCCAACTTTTCCACAGGCCTTCTGTATTTCAACAGCTTCATACAAGTTACAAAAAAATTTAGACATTATGTTTTAAGGTATGAGTTCTTATTTAAAGTCTTCCTGTTTCATTTCAATTCATGAATAGTTTCTTCTTTGACAGCATGTTAGTTTAGGAAGGTTGATGGTTTTGCATTTTCACCCCTAGCAATGTGTGACTGGTTTCTGAAGCTGTTTTTTGTCTGGGAGTAAGTATCTTAGACTGGCCTCATTTTTCAATTTCCTCTCCTTAAAGGATAATTCACTTAAGCAAATAGATTATTTTGAATTGTGGGTAGCTCCAGAGAATGAGGCTTGCATAAATAATAGCAAGAAAGGAGGTAAGGGGGAATCCCTGACTTGTGAACTTGCAATCCTTCTGAAGTCCACTGCTTTTTCTTTTACTTTTGTGAGCAGATTCATTCTATAAACACAAATGGTGAGGACAGGAAAATGAGATTACAGTACCCCAGGGTAGCTGGAAGATATTCCTGGAGCCATCCTAGTATTTGAAGACAGATGGATTCCATTCCTGGTACAACATGCCCCATGTCTCTGGGGAAAGAATTTTCTTTTGTTTCTGCTGAAGCTTCTCTCTGGCAAAGATATCATGGGCCCACTCTCATGCATATTTAAAAGGAAAATGGGCCCCACCGGTTTAAATACATCATCTGGAGGACAGGGAGGAGCTCTAATGTAGGAAAGAGAACCCAGGAAAGAAAAACCCAGGAAAGAGAGCCACACAGATAACACACAATAGCAATTACCATAGGGTTGGCTTTTTTAAATTTTAGCTTCCTGCCACCCCCCCCCCCCCGCCTTGATGGACTCTGTGATCACCTATATGGAATTCCTTTCTGGTGATGAACAGCAGTTGTCAATAAAATAACCAGAGGCTCATCTGAAAAACAAAAGTAATCTGCAGCAAATAGGTATCCTGTGCATGTCAGGAATTGGGCCGTCCTTCCTGCATGGAGCAGGGGCTACTCACCTGCAGTTAAATGAACTTTAGTATGGATTCAGTACTGAGATCATGGTACTGAGAGCTTCTCACACTTCTTAGCAAAGGGAATTCTGTGGGGTTATTAATTAATTTGTAAACCTTTCTGCAAAAGCCACTGTTCATCTAGACTGTTCCTGAACAATAATGTCCTGTTAAACATACCTTGAGGATTTTTTTTCCATCCCATTTCAGACTGTTCATTTTAGGCATTTTTAACTTTAGTTTTTGGGCTCTTTTTTAGTCTTGGGAAAGAAAAGTTTAAGAGGAATAAGTAATCCCCTTGAAATTCTAACACACCTTTGGGCAGGGACCACAAGAGGTCTGGCAATAACCTAATTCACAATTCTTAGCTTCAGGTTGATGTAAGAAGCAAGAAAAAAAAAATATACATGAGAAAAATGATGAAAAGGAAGATTGCTAATGCTGCTGAGGTAGGAATGCAAAGCTCTTGCAGGCACCTCCCTCCTGTCTGGCCTTCACTTATCACTGTGGGGTTATTATACAGAACAGAGAGAGTTTAATTTACATTGCTTGTTGATTAAATCCACTCTCAAAGATGTGAACTCTGTTGTTGCTATCCATCTGGGCAAACCACTCAACAAACTTGTCGGAGGACCACTGATTACTGTATGAAGGAATAATAGTCTTATGCCAGAAAAATAGGCTGCCAAAGCAGCACATTGTTTCAGCTTTCTCTACTTTGCAGCACAGTTACACGTGCAATTGAACACTATCAAAAGCACAGACAGACTCAAGTTGCTTCCCCATACCCTTCCCATATGTGGGATAAATTATCTTAAACCTCACCCTGAGTGCTTTCCTGCTGGTGAGCAGCCCTTGAGCTGGGTTTTACACCCACGCTTAAATTCCACCACCAGCTCTTCAACCCCTGGTGGTAGGACTTTAAGTGCATGATAAGGCAAACTTCACTGAGAAGTTAAACACTCACTGTAGCATGACCTTCTCTCCTGGCATGGTTATTTGGCCCAGAGAGTGCCAAATTGTCCACTTCTGACTCACTAAATGTGCTAATAATCTGAATCACCTATCTGTTCACAAACAGTTCTAGGAATTGCACTACTACTCAAATTATTCCAGAAAAATAGCAGGTATCAAAAATTGCTGCATTTTGCTTTCAGTTGCTTGTAATACCTCCACTAACCTTTGTCTGCCCAGTTTAAAGTTCTCCAAATTAGGTATTTGCTGCAAACTAAATGCTAACTAAAATGGTTCTGCTCACGCTGTTAAAGAACAGTAACATAGATTATACTTTCTAATAAAGTTGCCTAGAGACTTGCAGCATAGTTTTAAATTTGGCAAGCAAGTTGTGTTTTATGCCAGAGATGTGCCTTTTGCCAACAGTCTTGAAATGCAACCAAATGTAGTGAAGCTGTGAACTTCTGATGAGCGTCAGCTGTGGGCGGGCCTTGACCCCTGCAGCTTCCTTCTCAGAACAGCACACCTGGAACTGCAGCACTCCCACTGCAGCAGTGTCAGCCAGGTGTCACACCAAGTACAGGAACTCAGAGCAAGCTCATAGAATCACAGAGCAGCCGAGGTCAGAAGGGACCTCTGGAGGTCATCTGGTCCAACCCCCTGCTCAAGCAGGGACACTTAGAGCCAGCTGCCCAGGACCATGTACAGACAGCTTTTGAGTAGCTCCAAGGATGGAGATTCCACGGCTTCTTGGGGCAATCCATGCCAGTGCTTGGTCACCCTCACAGTAAAAAAGTGTTTCCTGATGCTCAGAGAAAACCTCTTGTGTTTCAGTTGGTGTCCATTGCCTCTGGTCAGTTTGTTACCAGCCTCCAACCAGATACTGTGCCATGGATCAGATGTTCAGCTCTTACTCAATACATCTCACTGTCTGCTCATCCAGCCCCTACTTCCTCAACTTCTCTGCTGATGAAGTTGGCAACACAGGATCATATAGGGAAAAACATAGCAGTGGCCATTTTTCTGGAGTGTACATTGAAGAACTGAGCTTAGAGACATGATAAAAGATTAACAGATGTAAGAGCCAAGAGAGATGTGGAGAAGAACCAGTACACAAGGGATCTCATCAGGGGTTTGGAAGGACAGAAAACAGCAAGGGACAAGTGGTGCTTGGGTAAAATCTGTAACAACCACCAGAACAAGTTCTCCCCTCTCATCTCCCGTCTCATGTTTTCATCTGGGTAAGCAACAAAATGAGAACACACTATGACTGCTTATGGAGTAACAGAAATGAGAACTGTAGAAATAGTTCTGTGAGTGACCATCATATACTGACAATGGAAGTCAGAAAAACCAAAGCGTGCACAATGCAAAATACACATTAAGCAAGACAAACATAAGCACCAAGAAGGTAGGAAGCATCCAAAAATTGTTAAATTGTACGAGGAGTCTTAATTTAGTCCACTTGCATGTACAAACTTGATGCTTTCTTCAGATATTGCTTCTCTCAAGAGAGGCTAAGTCAGTGTTTAGGGAACTTCAAGTTTCACAGTAAAGACAACTATGAGCTGTATGATTCCTATTCATGAGAATGTAATGAAAAAAAAGTATTTTTAAAATCATCTAAGTACTGTTTTTCAAACACGAGCACATGACCTATTGCTACAGGAAAATTACCCATTTGGAAAGTTCCTTACAAATACTTTCCAGATGTCATTAGCTATGTTCTTATTTTCGGGTGCCCAATTTGAGATGTTTAGGATCAGATTTGCCAGAGTTTGCAAACAGAGCGCAATCAAAAAACAACTCTATGTAAGTACAGTTGAAAGCATTCCACTGTGTAAAGAACAGAACAAAAATTGGAAGACAGAATTAAACACTCACTTCAGCTTTGGCTTTGGATAAATCTCAGGTCAATAGAATTTCAGTCTAGGCAAACAGTTCTCCTAACCACAAAACTGGTTTCTCTCAAGTAGCTACATAAACAGCAAGCATCTTTTTAAGCTTACTTTTCAATGCTGACAAGTGAGAGTAGCTTAAGCATGAATTTCAGCAGTTTAGAGTAGCTTAACTTAGTTAAACTAAAATGCTTTTAACATCTTTTCCTGAACTCCAGCACTCAACTTGCAATATGCAGATAATGACACGGAGCAACTCTGGACAAAATAAGAGTGAAGCCAAGTTCACCTCACCTAGCATCTAACTGGCCTAAAAAAAATTTAAAAAAACTATTTGAATTCAACAGTGTCCCTATAAAAAAGGGAACCTCCGCTGACTCCACAAACTTACTTGCTTTACACAGACAACCAGGACACAGGGATGCAAGTGAGAAAGCAAGTCAGATATCAGGCTAACTACACTGCATTCAAATTCATTAACCATGTATGAAAGATGAAGAATAACTGACAGCAGAATGAAAAACTCACAGAAAGACCATACAGTAAGGTGTAGTGCAAGAAAATTCGTTAATATATTCATCCACGGAACACTGTCCTTGCAAAACAAAGACCTGGCTTCCATGGAAGGAAAAAAATTAAAAAAGCTATATAAAGTTTTAATTAAACATTGCATTATAAGTTGTCCATACAAACACATTCAACACATTGTTAGACATTCGCTTAAAAATGTCTTCTTGATTCAGGAACCTAAACATTGATTTGCAGTGCAAATTTTCTTTGAAGTCTAGAAATTTCAGTGGTTTTATAGGATGGGAGGAAGCTGTGCGACTTCTCATGGCCTTTTAATGCCCTTTTGTAACATGGAGATATTATTACAATACTGTTTACAAAGCAGTGTAAGTTTCAGGACTGAGGAACATTTAAGTAAGAAACATACGACATTTGTTTTCATTTCAGTACAATTTATGACCTATTTAGTGCCATTTTCTGTGAGAAATGTGCCATATTGTAATAGTGCTCTTTTGGGGTTAGCCTGATTTTTTTTGTATTTCAGAATTGACACACTATCTGGCATATTACTGATGTATAGCATAAAATAAATTTTCTGGCCTGGAGATGCAAATATGAAGTTCTCTAGAAGTAAAATAATTATTGTTTTCAGTCTGCTACATAAGCAGTGCATTCATCAAGGCCAGGCTGGATGGGTCTCTGAGCTGGTCTAGTGGGAGGCGTCCTTGCCCACATAAGCAGGGTTGGAACAAGATGATCTTTAAGGTGCCTTCCAACCCAAACCATTCCTAAATCTTCAGATCCTAGAAACTTGAAATTCCAAACAAAGTATTTCCTGAGAGTTCCTATAATTAATGTCCTAGGTTTGGTCCAATGTATAATAATGTCCCTGTCCAGGCTACCACCACATTTCTTACATACATGTAAAGATATGGGAAACATGCTAGTTTTTCAAAATTTATGTTAGGAAGGAGAAGCCTGATGTAAACAGACACTGCCACAGAGCTTGTTTTAAACAGTTACATCTGGAGGACAACGGGGGTAGAGGTTTGCTAACAGTTTGCAAACTACTGCTGCGAGACAGCATCGGTATCTTTAGTTATAGTATATTTAGCTGACATCAGTATATGTGCCAAAGTAAACTAAGTTCCTAAACTTAGAAATACGTTTAAACAGATACAGTTTTGTGTAAATAGTTGATAAATTTCCCTAAGTTACACCACTGAGGAAATCTAACATGTTTTAATCTCTGGGTGTTTAGGCCAGAGTCTACAGACTCTGCACACAGGAAGCTCAGGCTGGCCAGAGCACAGTGCTTTTCCTCTAAGTGGATCCTCAAAGCTTATGGGAAATAAATACTCAGCTGAATCAAACTGGTCTGGTTCTCGTTACCCTTATCCAGCCAGCTTACAGGAGAAAAGAACCTGGTCCTGAAAATGGAACTTTTAAGTATCATCTAAAACTATGACACTGTGCAAATGAACAGATGTACTATGTGGACTTGACTATTCTATTAAAATAAACCATCGAATGATAAAGTATATTCAGCCCTATTGCTGCATATATATGAGAATCTTTTATTTAAAAATTCCTAAGTTTTCTTTCCTCCCACTGCTGAACTACTTACCTGATGATTGTTTGGGTGAAGTCATACCCCAAAGAACTCTAGAGAGTTAGGCAATAACCAACAAGCATTAACAACTAAGAAAGGAGGGAAGACAAAAATAAAAAAGGCAGAGAAGTCAAGCCTGTCTCATTTACTACAAATTGGATACTTTTAAATCCAGATAACCTTCTGTTAACATATATTCATGCATGAACATAGCTGATCTATCTTTTTAAGCATCACGCATTGCAAATAGCACTGCTTATTCTCCCCCAGGAACATCAACTACTAGTCTCATAGGGAAAAAAAAAAAACAAACTAAGGAAAACAAACAAACAAACAGGAAAAAAACCTAGCAAAGAAACAGCCTGGCTGTTTGAATCTAGGTTGTGGCTAGCAATTACTCTCACAACTGAATAAGGAATCTCTAAGGAATGGTGTACATTACCCAGTTTACTTTTGCAATCACAGGGCTGCACAACTCCAAATGCAAATTTGTTAAAAACAAGCAAAATCAAGCCTGTCAGAAAACTACAAAAGACCATAACTGAGAGAACAATCATCTTCCAGATTACATCCTCCCTTAACCAGACTGGAGCCTAGAAAACAGACATCTTTCATCACATCTTTGAGCAGGCATTACTGAGTTAAGCAGAAAGGATTTACTTCAAAAATATGGTGGTGAAAGCTAAGTAAAATGGCTGTTGCCTCACTCTTACTGTTTCAATGAGTGGTTTGTAACATCAGCTCCCCTTTGATTTCCTGACATAGATGTGGAAAGTAAAAAAACTAGAAGTACCTTTGTGAACCTAACTCACTGCAAAAAGGTTCTTCAGGGGTACTGAGTATACTGCACTGAAGACAGACTGTTATAAGTAGTATTGTACCAAAATAAAAAAAAAATCTTTTAACTAGACTCCAGTACCTCTCATCATTCCCAAGAATCAGAACTGCAAAGAACAAGCATCTTTATACCTGCTTCTGTTCATATGCTAAAATACAAGTGTCATGTTATTAATGTAAAGTTTAACCAGTGACCAAACATACATTCTATTTAAAAATCTGAGGGGAAAAAATGAATTACTAAAGTAAGGAAACTGCTGGTGTTTGTTTGTAGGAGAAGTCTAGTAGGAGTATTTCAGTTTCCAGAGGTACTTATATTAATAGAAATTAAAAAACATACATACTCTGCTTTACTCATTTGCTATGCAAGACATAAAAAAAAGAAAAAAAGAGAAAAAAAGAGAAAAAAAGAGAAAAAAAGAGAAAATCAATAGCATAGTTTCCTCATCTTGCTGTAAAGCTCGCTTGATTTTTCCCTCTTTCTTTACTGAATGTTTTGGAAGTCAGAGTCTTCCAAGACAAGAATGTAGTACAACCTCAAAAATCAATTCTGTTTTAAGTCTCTGGTCTTTAAAGAGAGTGCTCAGTTTCTCAGCAGGAAAAATAGCAACGTCACAAGGGACTACTTAGATGTCTCTTCTGCTTTTGCAGCTATCCTGCAAATGTGCACCACAAGTGCATGCATTTTTCATGCTAAGTAATCTAAAACCTTAATAAGAATTCTTAACTGTTATTCTACCCAACCTGAAAAACAATACAAACAGATACATTTAATTAGGTGGCCATCTGATCCCTTACACTGCAGAATGCAGTCAGACTACTCTGAAAGCACCTGTAATCCTAAATGGTCTAAAGAAATATACAACGTATACTTTCCATAGAGTGCATGTGCTGTCATGTAATTATTAAATAAAACTTATCTAGTCCCCACCCTACTAACTTCCATTGAATAAATCTGATTCAGAAAAGGCACTGGTAAAACTTCTTAAGATTGCAAAACACTGCAGCATTGCCCACCATCGTGTTAATAAAAAACACTTACCAAGCACATGCAGTAGTGAGCTTGTTAAACCAAGTCAGGAAGGTTTTAAATAACTCATTCTTAATTCTGTAGGTTTTTTTCTATTAACGTCACATTTTATTAAAAAAATAAGTTTCCTATATTTAACATGTATATTAGCTTGCTGTATGTGACTGAAGATCTTGAGACCTTGAACATTGAATGATAGTAAATCCAGCACTTTCTTCACAGCTTTGAAAAAAGGGAAAAGGGAGGGAGGATGAAAGGGGGGACAGGAAAGAGAAAGGAAAAGGACGAAGCACCAGGCCATTCCCAGTAAGAGAACCAAATAGTTCTACAGCATCAAAATACGAACCTGCATCACAAATATTAGAAAAAGGAAAACTACTGTATCAATGAAATGTGGATATATTTCATATAACTAAAACATACAGTTGGGAAAGACTAGACTAGGAAGAAATACATTCTATTTGCAATTGTCTCTCCTCTATTTCAAAGAAATTATTTTCCTTCCCTCTCTTGTATAAACTACTATTCCAATATGTCAGTTGCACTAAAGTCAGATACACAAGACCCTGCATTTCCACAGCCTGCAACTGTTTTATCCCTAGTTTTCCCGAACAATGGCAAGAATATTGGATAAAAATTTGAAGGAGGAAACAACTCAGAGGTGTGCACATTACGTATTTAATTTGTAGTCCAGGAAATTGCTCCCACATTCTTTCAACAAGAAAACTGCAGGAGTCATCTCTAACAGAACACATGTATGTGGTGCTTACATATTCTCCATGGGGCCCAGGGTTTATGCAAGAGAAACCAGGGAATGAACAACTCCCCTAAATCCCACAGGTTATCTGTACAAAAGATTAGCAGCCCACAGTTGTATTGCTCTGTGTGCAACACACTGCCTTGGTGAGAGAACCCCCCCTGTAAACAGAGGGTGTCACAGAGAGTCCTCTGTGCAGGAATGCCCTGGAAGTAACGTCATTAGCAGCTGTGTTTTCAGAGAATGAAAACTCATGAAGGCCATGAAGCACTGGTTAAACTTGATGTTGTGTACAAAAATAAATCTCAAGGGGCCCAGAGTTCAGCTAATGAACTCTCTCCTACTTCTCTTTGAGAGAAGAGAATGGTAAATGACATTCCCAGTAGAAAAATCAGGAGAGAAAATATCATCTGCAAGGCGAGATAGAAGATCCCTCTCTACCCCCACAAATTCCTTCCTGGGAAGTGACGCTTTCTGGTTCCCTTCAAAGATATCTGTATTAGTAGAAAAATGGAGATATATATCCTTGCACAAATCTTTTCTTACTTTTCCCACTTCAATGTCAAAGCCTTTCTAGAACAGGGATAAAAGCCTACGTTTGCACTGTAAGCAACAATGGCATTTTAGATTGCTGTGAAATCAAAATACACTGGAATTATCCAAGGAAGTCCCTACATTAGTCTGATGCTACCTAAAGCCAAGAACAAGCAAGCAAGCAATGAACACTGGTATTTTGGTTTTTTTTGCATGGATATTAGAAAAAATAGTAATCATACACTTTTTTCTTTTTAAATGTTCATTACTTAGATAAAGCACATATGAATGTAACATTCAGAATTGTAACATAGAAAATGTAATGTGGGCAATCTGCTATTCCAAGTACACTTACCAAAATACAATTTTATAATGAAGAAAGTCTCAAAATACACCTGTACAACAATTGGGATCCACAAAATATGATTTAATAGAGTCACTCAAGATCACTTCATTGAAACCACTCTTATAATACTGTTGGAAGAGTTACCTCTGGTCAAAGAGCACTCTCCCCCTTTCTCCTAGTCTGTCCCACTAAAGTAAGGGTGGAATTGTAATTGCAATGCATATCTTCTAAACCTCCAAATCTGGAGTGGTCCTATGAACTATGACACTGCCTACATTTAGATACTGGGAGGATGGGAATCACCCTCTTGGAGGCCATGGTACATTGAGACACTTACCCATATTATTGTTTTGTAGCGCAAGCAGAATAATCTTGTAAAGGGCAACTAAATAGGGTCAAAATATGAATTAATTATATCACTACCAAATCATTCCCTATGTGTTACTTAAGCCTGTAACATTAAAAGTTAACTGAAAAAGAAAAAGGTAACCATTTCATCCTATATTTTCTTTATTTGCTTTATGTTTAGAAGTTGCTATTTAAGTTCTATTAACAGAAATACATAACAAAAGCTCCCTATCAAGTGGAAAAAAAGTAATTACAAATGCTGAAAAAGTTGGCCTCATTAACATATGTACAGACTCACTTAATACACATCTTTGTGGGAATTAAACCATTTTATGACACACATTTATACAGGCATTAAACATTCCCAAGTAACTCTGAGCAGAGAACACACCAAATCTTTAGTCTGGGCAGACAAAAATGTAGGTTTCGATTCTGATTGTGGAGCTAACATGCAACAGATACAACATTCAGTCTGAGCTGTTGTTTGTAAGTTGTTCTGTCTTTTCCTGCAAAATTGAATTTGGGTCTTTCTGTCCCTTCTTGTCCTTGTTCTGCTGTTCCTGAAGTGTCAGGATTATTTTTCGTATTTCTTCTCTTTTGGTTTTCATTCTTGGGCGTGGAAACCAGTCTGTTAAGTTCATTGGTAGCTCAAAACTCAAAATGGGATTCTGAAAAGAAAGGTCATTTGGATATTACAGTAAGGAGTTATAACCTAAGTGACTGAAGAAAACTGTAGTGAGGAAAAGTACATTCTTCATCACGTCATTCCACCACCATGGAACAAAATTTCTACAATTTCTGTGTTTTGTACATTTATAATTACAGTAAAATCAATCAAGCTCAGTATGTTACAGAGTAAAATCCATCCAAATCAGTCCTGATTATAAGAATGCCTGAACAATCCACTGTGTTTGCTACATCTTTTAGACCAAGCATTTGTCTGCAAAAATGTGTAAAATTCTTCTAATTAAAAAAAAAGTGAGCGAGAGAGAAAACTACTGTAAAGATATAGGACATCTTAAAGAATCAAAATCTAGAGCTGATCAGGAACCCAAAACATTCTTGTTTTTATAAATAACCTTTACGATCATAACCAACTAGGCAAGTCAGTTTTAGATTTCACCCAAGATAACAAAGCCCCTGCCTACCACCAACCCTTTTTACACTTACATTCTGTTTTCTTGCTAGGTATCATTCATTCAAATAATTAAGATAATTATTATTATGAGACATTATCTACGCCTCTTCAGTGATACTGTACAACAATTCCACCCTAACCAAATGACAATCTGGGGAACAGTGTTGTCTCTCAAAGAAACTCCTCCGTTTCTGTACTCTAGTTTACATCACCAGGGTTATTTAAGAGTGAATTACATTCATCACTGAGGTAAGATCAACAAGGCTGCTTGTGAAAAAAAAGCAGTGACATTCTGCACAGGAACATTGTGCTAAATGTTGTACTAGCAACGTTTTTCTGTGGCTATTCAGTTCGGGGAAGACAAGGAATGTCACGGTGAGAGGTCAGCTGCGCTGTGCGCCTGCCCCTCGCCGTGCAGGTTCTGGGGGCGAGCTGGCGCTGCCCCTCCCGCAGCGGCCCCTGGCGGCCCCCAAGGGCACAGCCGGCTCGGAGCGCTGGCCACGCCCTGCTGTGACAGCCCGCTGGGGCCTCCTCACTGCTCACCCACCCTGACAGGGACGTCTCTGTTTCAAAAGATACACATCGTGATTTTAGTTCTTAAAATAAATCCACGAAGAACAAACAGATGTGCCTGAACAGTTCGCAAACATCAGATTAAGCACCTGCCCCCACATACTCTCCATCAAGTTTGTAGCGCTGGTGCAAAATGAGACTGAGCAATTTTCCAAATAAAAAGCAGCTGAAATTGTTCACTGAGTAACTTCAAGACAGTCTAGTACTGTGCAGCCTACACAGGTTTTCCTTCCTCACTGAAGTTACTTCTGAGAATATTCTGTGATTTGCTCTCTGACAGACGTATGTGCCGTGCCTATTCTCTGGCCAACGAAGCTGCAGCATGCTGCCAGGCTAGGCAGGACAAGGGATTCAGCCCGACATATCCAGCAATCAATTCGCAAAAAGGAATGGGCTAAGATTAATAAAACTTGGTTGTTCCTCATACCCCCAGTGAACAAAACAGGAAGTACTTAGTTATGGTTCTAAGCTTTCAAGAACTCGTCAGTAAAGAAAAAGCTTTTGCCTTCCACGTGCATGAATGCATTCTGCTAAAGCTTTGCTGCTCTCAGGTAATGTATAAATGGAGGGAGGCTTGAGGAATGGATAAGGTGCCAGCTTTTCCAGGAAAGGGTTAGCTACAGGAGAGTTTAGGAACAATGCGCTAAAGCACCAAGGATGCTAAAGAGAGTTACTGTCCCAAGCAGCCAGCATCTCACTTGACCATCATTTCTCCTCCCAACCTAGACCAGAAGGTGCTAATGCCTCCACTTGTGAAAGGAGCTGTAACTTGAAGACCAAGTCAGCTTGTAAGTAAGCAAGCATTCAAACAGTTCCTTCAATGGAAACAAGATTCGGCATTTAGCTGTAATGATTTCACTTACGTGTTTTCTTACAAGTTAAAAATACCCCCGGAAGAAACAAACCCCCTACCTGTGTCACATTTCTGAATTTATTCACAGATCTTAGGGGAAAAAAACCAAAAGCTTTTTGTAGTGCAGTTTTAGCTTACATTTTGAACTCAAGCTCTTACTGGATGATTTTAAAGGGTACACAGCAGAAGAACACAAAGGAAGACTCTAAATGCATTTTCTTTAGATTCTCTTGGAAAATGTCATGGCTTATGATTTCTTTTACGGACGTACAACTAAAAAGGATAATTGGTTTATTTTCTAAAAAGTTATTCTGTGTGTTTATGTATAAATTAGTTTATAATGCACAATATAATAAAGAGGTATTGAGCTACACTAGGAGCTTTTTATAATTGTAATCATTTTCACAGCTTCTATTTGATTGCTGCAGGAATCAAAAATAGCTTCACAAACATACATACCTCAAAAAAGCTCTCCACATACTGGAGGATGTACACTCCACAATCACTGAAGTTATTCTGCTGTGGCACTTTTGGGTTGGAACCTTTCATGACATCTTTGGAAAAGCTTCTTTTACTGCCTTTCCTGACTTCCCATTCCACTTCTAAATACCTACAATGAAAGACCATACAAATTAAATTTTTTTTTTTTTTTATTCCTTGAAGAATTTTCAAAAAATAGCCCAAATCAAACTAAAAAAAAAAAACCCAACCAAACCAAAGCCCCAAGCACCAGATATGAAACTTACTCCCTTAGTGTTTTCACAACATTTGACCGGGAAGGGCCTCTCAATGAGTCCATAAGCAAAATGCAGGGCCTAACAGAGAACACAACTTGTAAGTACACAGTATTTTACAGCAGCTTGAAAAACACGTTACAGAGTAATAGTTTGTGGGGTGGCCTTAACAAAATTATATCAATACTCTGAAGTTCTGCCAGCACTGTTGTAATCTCCTAATTGGGATAGCTAAACGGCAAGTTATCTTTATAGTTTACCATATAATAAGTACACTTACGAGTGCACTTAGGAAACACAGAGCTGTCAGACAATTTGTTACAGTTGCTTAAAACACCTTCAGGTGTCTAATGCTCTTTTAGGTGCACAACGCATCTGGGACACTGGCAAGAGAAAGTAAGGCAGAGAGCCCACAAATATCCTGCTAGAGTAGCAGCTCAAGGACAGATGGGACACTCCACAGCACACTAGAATACATTAGGAAAGCATGTTCAAGAAGTGATCCTAGCCTGAATCTGAAATCTAGCTGGTAGTTATACACAAAACACCCACCAACTCTATTTGAAAGACTTTAAAAAATAATGTATCTATAACCAAGTATTTTCTAGAAAGCCAACTCTGCTCAAGTCCTCTCCTGAACACTACAAATGCTGATATCCTACACTCAGTCTAAAGCATACTACCTGTTCAGTAGCCACAAGCACAGCAATCTTATCAGCCACCTTATATGCAAGTTGGATTTATACAACAAAGCTAATTCATACCAGAGTTCAGAATTTCAGCATTGTATGCAGTATGTATTTTGAGGAATAAATAAATTTACTTTTCACATTTACTTTTCACAAATCTCTGCTTTTTCTTTTCTAACAATAACACATATACATTCAGACAAAGTATCATTCGAAGAAACTTCAAACTGGTAAATTCAGATAAAATATCTGCATACATTTATGTATAAGTGTGTTTGCATTTATAAACTAATTTACATGTATGCAATTTTTTAGGCATAAGCATATAATCACTTGATTAATGTTTGCTTGCACTTGCTTTAATTTCTGATAAAAGTTAATATTTACATAGGTACTGCTCTTTAAAGAAAGCATTAAATGCTCTTTAAAATGCTCTTAAAAAATGTAGTACTTTGGAGGTGGAAGAAGTGTCAGCCTTTTCAAGATAATTTTCTATTTTATATAGAAGTAATTTTAAAATAAAGTGCCCTTAATGACTTTTGATACTTAAGTGTCAAAGATGTTATGAAATGTCACATTGAATTAAAACACTGTCTGCTGGAAAGTATTATGTACAGATAATATGTCATCAAAATGGGACAAATTTAGTCATGCTGCAATTAGAAGCTCATAAATATTCTTAAAACACACAACACAGATGGATTTTTCCTTGAAAACTTATTAAGTCATATATTCCATAAGATCTATAAATCTGTAATTCTATTCTGCCTCCTAAGAATGTACTGTGAAAGTCTTCATCTTTCTAGTAAACCTTGTATTCACAAGGAAGGAAATACAAAACCAGATAGATTATGAAAAAAATACAAAGCAAACTGTCAAGACAGCAATACTAGTAACAATATTTCTGGATTTCAAATCATGAGTCTGTCACACCATAACGCAAACAAATGCAGTCAATGTTTACTAAGAAATTATTTCTGGGTTTCAAGTATTAAAAAAAAAAGATTTCAATCCAGAACAGATCAAAAATCTAAAAAAAATGTGGAACACTTATCAGAGAAAAAAGAACAGACAGAGACAATAAAGAGGAACAGCTACAACACATTTAGATAAGAAAACGGGGCAGTTAAAAATTACTACCATTTTCCTTTAGTAATTGGAGTAGTGATAAAGATTTTCTTTACTATTAATTTAATTATTTAATTTAAAAACACTAATCCCTTTTTTTAGTATAGGATACATTTGAACATGCTTCTGCACCTTGTTTTTGCAGGAATCCAAGTGCAAAATACCAAAGAACAGCCTTATTGGAAGAAACAATCTTCATTTGCCTGATGCAGTACACAGGCTTAACAGAAACCCAAAAAGCTATTATTTCACTAATAGTTTTATTCAATAGGTTTTCTGCCCACTGAACTTGATCATATAAAGTATAAAATTCTCTCTCAAACCCTAACAGCATGCTGATTAAAGTACTTGAAGATTCATGTATGACTGTTTCCCATAATTACTGTCTTTTATATTTCATAAACTTGTACGAAATTTCCATTTTAACTGTTTTAATACTTACTGTTTGCAGATAGTTGGCTTCAGGTACCATTGTCCCATTTCTGAATTACAGTTATCATCTGCAAGGCCACCATCATCACTACTGTCTTCCTACGGAAGCAATGTGGTTACAGGTGTTTAAAAGCTAGTATTGTTTTTCCAAACAGATGCAAAGGAAATTATTGTTACACTTACCATCTTCACTCAAGACCAAGAACTCAGTTTAATAAAGAAATGGTAGCTTTAATCTGAAATGATTCATTGTTTGTTAAGTTTACCAACTTTTATTAACATGGTTTCTGAAATTCATGCTAGAATGCCATGGATTGAATGCTGCTATTTATTTAAGGACTGCTGAAACTAGAAACATGCAACCAACATTTTCAAAGCACTGCTGTCTTAGAAGAGTGAATCTCCATTATTCGGTTACAATCCAAGTTATCAATACTTCCCCTTGCCAGTAAATACTAGAAACGTGCTTGGTGGTTTCTAGTATGTTATCTTCTAGGTGAAATGAGACAAGATCTGCAACAAGCTCAGATATAAAACTCTATTTTTGCTCCAAAATGCAACAACTTGATCCTTAGGGCAAGGAAAATTAAACCACCATGATACACAGGATTATGGATTGCAAAAACAGTTATACCACAAGCCTGGAAATATCCTCC
This sequence comes from Aleadryas rufinucha, assembly GCA_013397815.1. Classification (NCBI taxonomy): domain Eukaryota; kingdom Metazoa; phylum Chordata; class Aves; order Passeriformes; genus Aleadryas; species Aleadryas rufinucha. Next base: position 176,330 of record VZTH01017855.1, on the reverse strand, counting down.
AGCCTTTTGATTTCAATATTGATTGCTATAAACAATATGGAAGTCTTATGAACAAAAGCACTAAGTTGTATCTAAAAGAATCCCAGTGATCCATGGTTTCTTACCCTGCCATTGAATTCAGTATTACTACCACAGATCACTGTGTTACAGGGGAAGAACTGCTTTCCAAAAATGAGAACCCCTGTACCAGAATGATTTGTGAACATTTTTGTGAGCATTGTGTACACTTCATTAACACACAGGATCCTAGCACTGAAATCCTCAAGCTATGCTATGAGCATGTTATGTTAGAAACTACTGTCTACTTCCTTGTACACCTTTTTTGTTGCAGCCTCAACTCCTTTTTTGGCAGATGAAAAGGTTGGTCCATTCAGCTTGTCATGGTCATTTCTACACTTGCTTTGTGCATTCTAGAAAATATCAGTGACAGCTTCAGCCTGAGTTAAGTTCTAAGCTACATAGCAACTAAGGAGGTTGGAATTTGGTCCTTCTCACAAGGAACACATCTGGCCATGTGCTTGTTTCCCTGCCTTCATGCCATGTACTTCAGACTGGAAATAATCTACTACTTATCCTCCATCTTCTGAAAACTCTAACTGCTACAAAACAGGCAGTTTCATCAGGCAAAATTCAGAATGTTTGCACAAGGTGGCACGACAGGAGACGTGGGCTAAATCCAGCTGAAAAGCACAGTTAGGTTTCAACATCAACTGGAGCTTTTATATGTATGTACACAAATACATAGCTATTTGGAAGTCTTTACAGATAGCTGCAGACTGAAAAATAATAGTTTGTTCTGGACTCAGAGAGAGACCCTCCACTCCCATACACAGTGGGAGACAAAAGATAGAAATGTATTGACTTTCAGTGTTCCCACTAAAATCACTGTGTGATATTGTCATTAGGCAAAAGACTCACAAAATGAAATGTAGGATCAGTACAGCAGTTTTCTATTAAACACTTAAATGAACAAATGTATAATCCTCTCTGTCAACTAACCTGCAGATTTTTTGTAGGTAACCAGTGTTTTGGATCCGACACTTGTAAAGATAAGCAGCTTTAGACAATGCACATCCACAATGTGTACACTGCTTTTAAGCTGTCCATTCAAAATACAACACAACAGTTCACATTTCCTAAATAAAATTGCTAAATTCTTTACCTGGTTATCTTGGTCTTCAGAAAAATCTATAAGCTCATCTTCATTTAGTTTACTGCCATCAGCTGAGTCTTCACTATAGTTTAGTCTGATTTTGTGCAATCCATCTGTATCAATCACAGACAGTAGGATATTTAAACATCAAATACTATGGCATCACTGAAGACCAAACTCATTTCATACCTCAGATTTCCTCAGGATTGCTCACAGTAACTGTGATACAGCTAACATAGAGTAATTTACTCATGCATATGAACAAAAGTGAAAAGCTTCTAAGTAGCACAACAGAAACTATTTCTTATTGTGTGAAATGCCTAAAACAAATTTGAGAGACCTAGACTAAAACCCACTATGAAATTGCCCCATAGTTCCATGAAGCCTTTTTAACAGTCTAAATTGGTACTGCTACCAAAAGAGGCACTCTGATATCCTCTCTCAAAAAACTATCTATTCCTATCCCTAGCTGGTTCCTTTCATAACACCAAACACATCCATACATACAGTGGAGCAGACTGAAAAAGGTAGTCACAAGTTTGTTAATTTTTAACTGGAGTAATTTCCTCCATCAGTTTGCTGTGCAGTTATATGAAGACTTGTGTTGGTAAAAGGGAAAAGGCAGCTTGGGAATTTACTGGTAGGGAGAGCAGAATGAAGGATCAGAAGCAGCTTAGAAATATTTCACAGCTGGATACATAAAAAGATTATCTGTAGATTCAATCCCAACCACCTCTAGATATTCAGTCACATATTTAGTGGGAAACAGCATCAGAAGAAAAAAAAATTATGAATGTTCTAGCAATACCTGTACAAGAAGCAGATACAGACAGCTACAGGCTCACTAGTCTTACTACTACCATACAAGTCATCAGAACAGATTTTGACAGAAAAAATAGTAAACTGTGGAAATAAATGAAAAATGGTAACTCATGCCAGCAAAACTCAAAATCTTCCTAGAAAGGGGCTATATAATATATCTAAACAATGACAAAAATAACAGCATTGGTTGTGGTGTCACTGGAGGACATATTACCTATTAAAGGAAACTAGGATTTCTCTAAGAGTAAATAGGGCAGTGAACTAGGTAATAGAAAAAAAAGAAGAACATCTGCATTTGAGAATATTTTAAAAGAGAAGCTGAGGTAACACTTTGGAAAGAGGTCACCAGTGGAGTTCCACAGGGACAGACTTGGGAATTAGTCTTACTCAGTACCTTTGAAAAGACCTTAGCATAAGAAGAAGGTCATATACTAATGTGACTTATTGCTGACAGATTTCTAAAAAATAAAAATTGGTATTGAGACAAATCACATCTTGTTCAAAAACTGAGTAATAAAAAGATGATTAGATAAGTAATAAAAATAGATATATTTTGGATGACTTCTTCAAAGTTTAACACCAGGATTTAGTTTGAAATCAAGACATCTCAGTCCGGGCTCCCATGTATAGTTAGCACCTAGGGTCTCAATGTTAGGAAACCATAATCAGAGCACAGAGCCACTAAACTGAACAGCTACTCTACATCTGCTTTACAATGAGAAGAGGAAGTCTCTTGGCTTCACTGACTACACTATCAAAGGCATGTGCTGTCTTTCAAGATATCCTTGGATATCCAGGTCTTATGGATGGATTTGGCACAGTCAAGATCCACACCCTTCTGGAGCAACAGCTGAAGGCTGGTCAGATAACCCAGGGCAGACCGCCCATCTTCCATCTGATTGAAATTGAAGTTTAAATGCAGTGCACCTAAATTTAGCTGCCTAAACATATCCTTAGGGTCAATCTCACCCTTAAAATCAGGACTGTGCCCTCTGAGAAACATCCACTTTAATGAAAGGGTGCACCATCTGCAATAGCTGAGCAGGAGATTCTGAGCATTTAAGTTAGAAAGAGAATGACCATCAGCCGCCAATACAATGCAGCCATAAAAAACCCATAAGAAATGTAATCCTAGCAAAAATCTGTCATAAAGCACATTCCAACTAATTACAGACAAGTAACAGTAGCAGCATCCAAGACATGAGACCACATCATACAGCAGCAATATCACAAATGGTAACAATCACACATAAAATGAAACACTGACTCAAACAAGAACACATCTGTGCGCCCCCCCAGCAGCCCTCCAAGACCTTCTAGGAACAGTGACAATGTTATCACAAATGAATAAATTTAGAACAGAAATTAGTAGTGTTTATACCCACAAAGATATTGAAGTTGCAATGGCCTGCAGTATACAGATTAAACCATACGATTGGTAGTATTTTCAGACCTTGTACTATCCTTTACTGTGTAAACTAAGTCAGTAGGAATACTACTGGTGACTAAAGTAAAAGCTTTTGCATAATCAGGTATTTCCTAGCCTATGCCTTAAGGAGATCCAAACATTGCAGTCAACAGAGAAAACAACCTTTTATTAATTCCTTCACCTGCCTTTAAAAGTATGCCAGCTCCTTTGTTCACTTGGGTACAAATACTGTTGCAGATTGGTGAGCTCAGTCTCCATGGCAACGATGCACTGAGAAAGCCTCTCTAAATGTAACACAGTGGTCATGGAGGAAATTTTTTTTTTTCAGAATTATTTTCTTCTTACTCTTTTTACACACCTTCTTATCAGGACATTAAAGAAATGAACAGTGTTGAAGTAAAACATCAAATGATAAAAGACACCAATATTAAGGTTGCTCACATAAACTTAGGTCAGTGTTCCCCTGCACATACATTATAAGGATCCACAGTCAGCTACTACTTTTTCCTTAACAATTGCAATCTTGAGCGATGCAAAGTGATATCTACAAAATGATTTTGTTTGAAAAAAGATCATAGAACTGAAAAATCAATCTGATTTAGGAAAACAGTATTTCATCTCCAGCCCTTTGCCAGAAGAGTTATGTCAACAGCCACAAAAACTTTTTAAATGCACTGGCTATGAATTACTTATATTGCAAGCACTTGAAATTCAAAAATATACTAAACTTTCAAAGTAAGTTTACACCATTGCAGAAGTAGCAACAGATCTGAAATCTCCAGATATTTCATTAAAATGTGCAAATTTTTACAATTACATACCCATAGATTGGCTAGCAGCTGTGAATTCACCCTGTATACCATTTTCATCCAGAGTTCTATGGTCTAGTTTATGGCATGCTGATTCCACAGTGTTAGGTTCTTCCACATCACTGTCTATTTGATTCAGTTTTTTGAAAGCACTTTTTCCCCTACAAGGACTTCTTCTACAACACGAAGATTCGCTGTCCTCTGTTTCAGTGTTTGGGTCAATTAAAGCTGTACTGTACTTTTTGGTAAATGTCTTCTTTGCTGTGGACTTGGAAGGCGAGTTTTGTGCATCTAATTCATTTGGCAAAGGAGATGGTGTGCTGCTCTCTCCATCTGAGGAGGAAGATTTCATCGGCACTGCAGCATTTTCATGATAATGGGGATTTGGTTCATATTTGGGTTTTTCTAAACCAGGAAAACAGATAACAGCCAAAAACCAGTGGGCGCTGCAAAGGAAAAAAAAATACATTAAAACCTCACAATTACATTAATGCTTACAGTTAAACCTGACATTGGTAAAAAACAAACAAAACATGCACATATACACAGAATACTCCTGCCCCATAATTATTCAAAGACAAACTATACTAGCTGTTCACTTTTCTAAACAGGTCTTACTCAAGCCTTCACAGGCTTCTGTAAAAGTATGATTTCTCCATGCAAATAATCACCAATCAATTAATTAATATGATGCAGTTAGCTGGAAACAGGTGCTGTCTTAAATATTTATTTCAATTTGCTCACACTTCATATAATTTTTTCTTTCTCTGAAGTGAAGCTTATTTATTTTTTTATCTTCATTAATACATTAATTAGAGATTATAAACTTCATGTTTTATGGCTGTTTGAAGCTTTCTAGTAGCTCAGCACTAGCAACACAAGTAGTCAGATCTAATGGTATGGCTGAATTGCCCATACTCTTCCACTTTCGAGATCTTCCAATTGTATTTAACACTTTACAGTTTTAAAGAAACCTTGTCAACAGTGAACTAAAGAAGGAGAAAAAAATATTAGTGCTTGTAATGCCATCACAATGGCTCTCTTGTCTTCCTCATCCTTCACAGCACAGACATTTAACTTTTCCAAATCAAAAACAGCTATATCCCCCAACACAAAGCGCAAGTTTTGCAACGGTTTCCTCCTATTTCCTTGCTTCTTTAGGATTCACTGACTTGCCACTCAATCAGAACTAGAGCAGCAGCAAATTCAGGGACTAAGGCATTACACGTGGATTTTGATTGTCCGATTTAGAAATTCTCTAAGGGATCTTTGATCGTCTACAGCAAATAACAAAACAGAAGCTAGCTACATATGATACAGCTGAAGTCATACTTCAATGTGCTCTAGGAAACAAAAGAAAAACCAGTAACTAAAACTGCATGTCTAACTGAGGTACTAAAAATATAATTAGATGGTTGCAAAGCCTAAACTCCATCAACACTTAATGGCAGTTAAAGTAAGTGGCCATTGAAAGCAGCATGTGAAGTTATGGTTTGTCTTGAATGATTCACCACACCTAATAAATGAACGTACTAAATACTGCCCAACCCTGGAATTTGTGTGTACTCTATTAACAGAGACTTTATGAACCAATTACGTCAACAGACTAGCAAATTAACCTGGATGTAAAAAAAAAAAACAGCTTGTGACTTTGAACAGAACAACCTGTTTCCCATTAGAGACTTGAACAAGAAGGACTGTACAGCCAAAGCACACTGATGTAGTCATGGTTAAATCAAGACACATTGTTCTGAAGTTCATTCTGCCCTAGAGTCAACCTCCCCACCTCCATTTACTGCATTCTGACAAATGGTTAGATGATGAGTCTACATGCCCTAAACTAGTGGTTATGAGATATTCTGGAAAAACTTGTTGGAAATAGACACCAAAACCCAGCAACCCCCCATCAAATCACCACTTTCTCATCTCCCTGGCTACTTCGTTATTTTTCTGCTCAGCAATGTTCTTACTGTACCTACCAGGAAACCACTGTTGCAAATGAATGTCCTACTATCACCACCTAACAAGCTTCAGCTTACAATGAAGGGACAGTTCCAAAAAGTGTGAGCAGGATTATATCCAGATGACAGATGCACACCAGGAGTACACTCTCCATGCTCTAACTGCGACTGGATGAGCCCATGAGACCAAGCCACTCTAACCCGAAATCACCAACTCGCACATGGTGTGAACATTATTATCCCTTCAGTACAAACTGTTATGTTCTACTTGCTGAGATAGATGTCGCTTTAGTTCCTTACCAGTAAATGAACAAGGCAGTGAAAACTACTGTGTGTTAAGTAACTAGCAACATAAATAATTCTTATAAAACCACAGGACTATTCATTTTCAGGTGACTTCTAAGTCACACTCATTTCTCCTCTGCATAACTTCATTTCTCCTCTGCAGAACCCATGTGGATATGTGAATGACATGAGAGGATGGTGGGAAGTGAACCATATAATGTCGCTGTCGAGCACTAGCCGAGTGCAAGAACCAGACTGGATCGGGTGAGGCGGAATTCTGATTTTATTATTTAATTCTAAAACTTATATAGACTTTTAAAAGTTTCTCTGGATTGGGTCAATTCAAAACCTCCCCCTAGGCCCATAGGCCAGGTAGAACTGCCCATCTTTCCAGAGACAGTTTCAATAACATCCAAACCTTATCTTTATTTATAGAACACAGGGAGAAGAAGAGAAAAATTCCCATGGGAAAGAATCTGTGCTACCACAATATAAGAACTGCAAAGGCAACTTAAAATTTAAATGATAAGACACTTCAAAGTTTTGGTACTTGAAGTTTCATGGGAGAGGGAAAGCAAGGACGAAGTCTACAGTGGACAGGGACCTGTAGTGGACCTTACACCTGAGTCATTTAAATCCCCTAGATCTGGATGTCTTGCCAGAGGTAATGGTATGTCAAAAACTAAAGTTAGTGCTTATGAACACCTTTTTTGGGGAAATACAACTTTACTAAAAGGACAGATCTATGTTTGGCCAGTTATCTTGTAACTGCATCTATACAGCAAGCCTCAGGATTCACCTGGAGAGGAGGCAGGAAAACAAGAAGATTTAGAAATTTTCCTCCCACTTCACAGCGGCACAGTACCTAGATAAATCACATTTTATTAAAAAAATATCTTTATTAATTTTTGAAGTATCAGCTAGGTATGCCTATGAGATATCAGTTAGAAATTTCCTGCCTCTTATTATGTTTTTATTGCATATGTTTAAAATACGGTACTTTAACTTTTGTAAATATTTTGGTTTAAGAACTGTTTAGATTATTTCTGTGAAATACAGAAATGTGTTTGTGACAACTTGCTCTGATCTGAAGGAAAGTAAGCATCATTAAAGTCCTGAGCAACCATTAGAATGCTAATGGTCTGCTTCCTGACCCTTAACCCTTAACAAGTATTAGGACAAAAGGATATAAAGAAAAAGAATAAAGTTCTCAAGGCAGTAGCAATTTTTAATTAAGTTTTCTTTCAATATCAGTTTATTGTAACTAAGAATGATCCCACCTACGCAATCTCATTAGAAAGAACTGAAAAAGGTAAATCCGAAAATTATCAATATCAAAAGCTTAGAATAAAGAACACCAGGGACTGAGGTAAAACCTACAAAAAGTACTCAGAAAAGTTAATTTTTGCTCAGTCTTTAAATTGTCTGATAATTATTATACTACAACATTTCAAGGCCTTACATAACTATTTATTTTTTATCACGTGGAAAAAGATGTTTATTCTCTTAATTTTTAATTTCAATTCACATTGTAATGTAACTTTCAGTTTTAGAATTATGAGGCTTAAACCTTTACCAAATGTGATAAAAAGGTATGTTCACTTACGCTTCATTAAGGGGAACAAAAATGAAATCTTTCTCAAAAATGTCAACATGCCGTGTCCACGTTTTTACTCGCCCATGTCGCTTTTGTTGTATTCTGCAAGAAGAAACCAACATACAATTTTTGGTGTGGCGTATTTTATTCGAGGGACCACTTTCCAGGTATTTTCACCTTGACAGCTTGTTAAGGTTTTAAAAGCATATTCTATGTTTGCTACAGGTCTGGATGTTTCCTAGAGTTCTGCTGATATTTCTCTCTGTAAAGCTGTCGAGTCTTCATCGCACCTAGCTCTGTGTTAAACTGACTTATCAACAGACTTACGAAAGGTTTGAAGTTTCATGAATATTTCTCCTTTCTCTTTGATTAAGGCGTTTATAGAAGAATGAACTGAACACATGTATTCTATCAGCATCTTCTTTTTTCAGCTTTTCAAGTACCAAATACCTAATTAGTTAAACAAAAAAAGAAAGAAAAATTAATGGAGGTTTTAACTCAAAGTACTCAGCACCAGAGTAAAAAGGACTGCCAATAGTTGCTTCCCACCGAATTGTAGCAGCTTCTCACACAGCAGCTACTTGGAGGTGACTATGTACAGGAACTAATTAATGCAAAATTTGTGTAAATATTTCAAGCTATTAATATTTCAATGTATTATTGCTCTGCTCAATCAACAAGCTGTTCTGCTGCTGTTGTATTTATTTTTATTTCATGGCAGAAAAACGAATTTTCAAGGAGTTTGTAACATAAAGACCTATCTAGGAGACCTGTATTTTGTATTTGAGCCACCAGATCTCCAGTCTCAAGAGTGACACACTCATTTTCTTTTTACTTCTAAAATACGTTAATAAACTGAAAAATATACATACGCACCTTACGTGTAGCATAAAACCAGCAGCATGTAACAATTTAATACACTTCTAGCATCTGTAGCATCTGTGACACCACAAAATTAACTTACGAATTACATTAATGAAAACAAATGAAATTCCAAGAAACACAAATACTCTGGAAAGAACAACTGACCTTACAAAAAGCTTTTTTTCTTTCAGTTAAATTTGCTCTGGAGATGTTAAAAAGTTACAAAACCTTTATCCAAGTCAGAATAATGTCACTATCAAGCAGGACAGGAGAAGAACCAAAATTTCTTGCAAGATTACAAAACAACCTTTAAAATTATAGCTTTACATAATTTAGTATATAAATTATATACTCCATAGGTGGAGACTAAGTGTTACCAACTGACCTATGAATTTTCAATGTCAGAACTTTTCAAGTTTCAAAGTAAAAGATGACTAAAAACTGATGTGAAAAAAAACTTACTTTAAATAAAAATCAATAATAACATCATTTAAAAATTCTCCTTCATTTAGACAATGGAGGTCTTCGTTGGTCACAGAAATACCACCTTTAGCTGGAGAAGGTGGATAAACTATCAACCTGAGAAGAAAAATACATTCAATAAGAAGTATGAAATGCCAAAAAACCCTCAGAGAATTATTACAGGGCAAAGATAAATATCTTACTTTTCTATAGGACCAATAAATACTGTATGTGGTTCGCCAATTTCTTCATCATCATCAAAAAATGGTAACTGTTTATTTCGCTGCTGCATTTTGGACTCAGAAGCAACCTTAAGAGAATAGAGTCAGTATTAATTTGCACACTGTGCTCAATTTTACTAAAATGGTAATAAACTTTGTGAAGTCCAGCAGTGTAATATCCATTTTTTTGAGGACTTCAAGTTTGTGGCTTTTTTCCTTTCCTACCCTCACCTATTACTTTTAGGTCTTTGCTCACTTCTTGCAGAGTCACAAAACTTTCTAATTCTTTAAAAAGTAGTTTGTTTAATGAAAGCATTAATTAAACACAATTACAACAGTGCAACTTTATTTCTTGTTTGAAATATTATAATTTTACCAAAAAATTATGTTGTCTGATTATAGTAAAGATTTCTCATCCGTTAATAATTTTTAAATAACAACATTACTTGTGGACCACTGTATAGCCTTACAATCAAACTAAGCACCCTAAAAAGTACTGTGAATGCACAGACTTCCCATAGTTTCATAATCCACCATGGACCAGTCCGGGAATTTTCATATAAAAGCCAGCAGAAGTTGACGGAATTTTTTTTGGCTGACTAACACACTATCCTTAGTGTATTTGTAACCCACATAATATAATGACTTTGTTCTAAAACAAAAGCATAATTACATTTTTAATTTTGCTTTCTCTGTGAGATGGGCTTCCTTTGGAATTGTCCTCCAAGCACTTAGTAAATGCAACAAGCCTGGCATTGGCTTCTTCAAAGGAAATTTTCACAAAGAAGTCAGAAATATTATTTCTAATACCAATGTCCGTAATTATTTTTTCAAATATTGAATTTGCATGAGGATCAAGACCAGTTTCAAAAATCAAAATTATGTACTGTTCTTCCTGACCTGCAAGAAAAGCAGAGAGAAAATTATTCATTTAGGAATAAAATAAAATGAAGCATGCTGCAATTATAAACAGATTTCATGGAGTTGGTGGCCAACACAAGTACACACGGCTGATAATGTATGTAAGCACTAATACATATGTGAGCAGACAGACAGGACTAATTGCCAAACCTTATCTGCATTTGCAAAAACAGTGCATTCAAATTCTACCTTAATCAAGAAATATTAACTATTATACCAGATAAATTTTTAAATGACACTAATGCAAAGCCAAAACATATTTTGAAATAACATCTTCTTTGTTTTCTTACAGAGTAAGACTTTGTAACCAGTACTTTCTCTTTTTCTTACTGCAGGTTCTATCCTATTGTTTCACTAGAATTCCAAAAATTATATATTCAGCATAATTTCCTCTCTGATCCTAGAAGTTGGAGAGAATGACTCGGATCAATCAGCTATTATATAAATACCATCCATTTACATGATATGAAAAATCAAAAAGCAATAAATTGCACTGAGAGGAATTATTTTACACAGTCAGAAAAAGGAATAGGATTCAGGCTGCAAATCCCAGTCTCACTTTGCTACCCACCACAGAGCTGCCAGCATCTGTTTTTCTGTAAGAGGAGTTTCAGACATAAGCATAACCATTTCCCTTTGGTCATTCTTAACCCAGCATGCTAACTCTTGTGAAAAATAATTCTTCAGCAGCATAATTCCCAATTCACTGCACACAGAATTTAGATGTCTAACCTGGGGAGCTAGGCATCTGCACACAATTGCTCACACAGGTACAGGATACAGGCTCAAATTAATTTCATTGCTTACAAAGCAAAGAGCAACTGTGTTATCACAAAGTGCTCCTAAGTATCAAATGCAATAAAGCAGTTGGATGCAAAACTCCCAGTGCCACAGCCTGAGGGAGAAGAGCTGGGCAGGGACACTGCTGAGAGCCATGCCAAGGGAGGGATTTTTCACACAGACAACTTGGGAAGCTTTTTCCTTTTTTGTGAACACCTCTGTCCACCTGGAGTCTAATTCCTGCTCCCAGAATTGTGTCCAGGTCCTGTGCATGCTCTCCAATTACTTCTGTAATTATAAGACTCTTTACAGCTTCTTATAGGAGGTGGATGAGACTATTACACAGTATTATGGGAGGACTCAATTCTGAGATTGTTGAAAGCAATCTTCCTCTGTTTGAATGCATTCATGTACGTACAAAACAGTGTGTAAGTATAAATAACCACAAAATTTAACCTGAAGAAAAGCCTATTTAACAGGAAGAGGACTCAATGTCACATTTAACAGGTGCGCATATTAAGATGCTAGGACCTTGAAAATTATGAAGAAATTAAATTTAATTTTAATATACATTAAGATAATCCACACATTCTCCAAGCAGGTATTTGTTTATCTCACAACTTCACTACAAATATGCTGGTGGAAAAAACCCCAAGGCAACCTATACAACAGTTCATAAATATAAAGGCTCGTATACAAAAGCTGAACAAACCGACTTGCTTTCATTCAGTACAAATATTAATGAAAAAAGTTGTATTTAATTGACTAAGTGTTTTAACTAGCATGTTTCTGGACAAAGAGAATGCCCAGCTGCTCTGAACTGTACTCTTTCTCAGCCTGGGAAGCTAATAGTGTCTGAAAAAACACTACACCACCCCCAGCCAATGATGACCCTTTTAGTCTTAATGCACTCATTCATGACCCAAAACATGAAAATACAATTTAAAGTGAATAGTAAACTAAAATTGTTTTACTTACTGTCTCCTTTACATTCGTACCAGACATTATCTTTACTCATTTTCAGTTGATCTCTCAGACTACTGCAGGTTGAAGGTACTGTTTGTAGAAAAACTACTGGCAATTTTCGGACACTACACCATTCACATTTAGTAAGCTCAGAAGTTTTCAGATTAATCTCTCTGATATCACTTTCTGATTCTATGAGAAAATAATTACATTATATTAAAATATAATAAAAACCTCTATGTTTCCCTTACAATTTCCCCCTTGATTTTAACAAGAAATCAATATGTGCTCACTAAATTTCTTAAAATCTTTTAAAACTCTGAAATTAACACATATGCAAGAAGTGATGGCTTTTTATATCTTAAAAGACAGGCTAAATTCCAATGTCATTTGTCAAGAAAGGAATCAGAAACAAACTGTTTTCTGCCCACCAACTTTAAACTATTTTTTATTCCACATAAAAACTCCCATAATTTCCAGTGATTTAAATTTGCAACTACTGCTATGACACATTTTACAATTAGTTTGTAAAATTTTCTTTGCACATTTATCTTTGACCAAGTTCCCATATGAAAAATAACTTTAAAAAGAAGAGCATAAACATGCAGAGATATTATCTGATTGCCTGAGAAAACTACGGACTACTCCTAGTTTATTCCCCCCAAAAAATGTCAGTAACACAGTAAATTTTTAACGCTGCATCTGATGCTGCCAATGCCAATGCTGAGTATTTTACAGGTTTTACTGAATTATAAAATTGGATATAGAAGTGGATATACATGCAAAACTAAAAAAAAAAACCAGAAGAAAAGGGAAAAAAAAGAAATAGTAAAGTGCTAAGTGCTCCAACAGACACAGTACTTAATGAGTCACCATTTTTATGCTATTGAGGGATCAGGTGCCATGGAAATAATTTCACCACACAGCTGTTTTATCTAAAACTTGATAGCCATTTCCTAGAAATCATACTAAGCTTTTCAGTGTTTTATTTTTTAAAATACATTTAAAGCATGAAAACTCATAGTTTCTATGCATCTATATTTTAGATGCAATATAAACTTGAATACTTGATTGAGCAAAGGCTACACTTATTTTTACAGGTTGTGAGACACCTTTCTGCATGTAATAATGACAAAATACAACAGTTCTCATTTACAAATAACAGCAAAATTTGATAGGACTGAATCTTAAGACTGCAACTTAAGATTACAAAAGGTAACAAAGCTTTCCAGGCCAGAACAAAACCCTACAAAAGAAAAGAAAGGAAACAGAGCAGTTGTAACTCACCATTTCCAAATTACATCACTATTTCTTTCAGTGACATGAAATATACAACTTTCAGGCTAGAGAAAAATTATCAAAAGAGATCTAGACAGGAAAGGTCTAAGACACTAGTGTGGTTTTTACTGTCCACTTAACACAGCTGAAATAAAAGAGTGTTAAAAAGCTAACTTTTTACAGGAGGGTTACTCCTGCTTTTTATGTTTGTTAATCACTTTCAAGAAAACCTTTGCCAGTCATCACCACATTATCTACAGATCTTCAAATGAATGATTAGATCAAGCAGAATCAGATCAGATGAAGCAGAAGAACTACTAACCCAGTTGTATGCACATCACGAATTGTGCATTTTCTGTCAGTAGAAGGCAGAGACAATGCAAAAAACATTTTGGTTTTCATTCACCAGGCACTTCAAGTCAAATTTGTACTCTCCATTTTTTTTTCTTATCTGACTACAAGCACCCAGTATAATTTTTTACATAAATGACAAAATGAGAATGAACATTCAATTATGATTCACCAGTCAATACCTTTGACACAGTTACTTCATTCAAAATAAATATACTGAGTACTAACATAAAATGAAAAATGTACTTACCTTCTTGACTCTCTAGGCGTATTTTGATATAATCCAGGCAAAACTGAAAGACAACACAATTGTAAGATTTCACATCTTCTGCAAACCAAAATTGACTGAAAGCCTTTAAACTGTTAGCAGACACATTTCAATTGACTTACTACTTAAGTAATAAACATTTTAAAATTAATATTTAAAATGCAAGTTTTAAAAAAACCAAAATGTACATTTTAGCACAACTCAAGGAGGCAAGCACATTCTTTACTACTCAGTCTTTTTCAGTCATACTGACTGTTTAAACTTTAGATCTCCCTGAAGTACTCCGTTTTCAAAAACATTTACAATACTCTGAAAATTACACACATTCTAGTTCTTCAAAAGAAAATATCATCTATTAGCATTTAGGCAAATCAAACAATAGTGTTATGTAGAGAGATGGAAAGAACAAGTAACACCTCTCTGTTTCTGTGGTTACCTCAGCAAGAAGTATGTGCACTTTATGTCGCTGACTGCATACAACTAACATTCAAGGTCTCCTTGAAAACTTCCATGTAACTTACAAGGCTAACCAAAAAAAAAATTTCTGTAGAAGTAAAATTATTCACCTCTAGGACAATGATTCTTCCTCTCACCTATCAATATCAATTTCCCTGTAGCATTGTTTGCAATTTTCTTAACAAACGCATGTTAACCCGCAACCTCTCCCCAACCATGCAAACAAGTTTTTCAAGAGTGCTGCAGCACATTTCTATTAAGAACCAGACCTAGACTGCACGTTAGAAAGCAGTAGCAATTTGAGGTTCTTTGGAAATCATGAAATTAAGAGACAAACTTACTGTTCCCCAGACAAAGGCAAAACATTATGTGGTTCAAGTACGAAAATAGCAACGCCCATCAAAACCTGAAAGGAGAGCTGTGAAAGAACTAGTTTACTTACAATCACAGGTTCCACTACCATTCTGCGCAGCATCCCTATTCGTATACTTCGGCAGTTCAGAATGACACTTTCACAGGAATTTTGGTAATTTAGCGGGACAGCCTCGGTTACCATCTCTTGAGAAATAACTTTACGACGTTTTATTGGAGTGTTAGACACAATGTTCCCAAACTGAAAAGTAATTTTCAAGGTTTCAGAATGTCTCACTAAGGTTTATTGCTAAACTAAGCTTGTTTAATGACTACATTTTCAGCTACTTTTCTGTTGGTCAACAAGATTACTTACTAGAGCATCCACCTCAAACATACACAGAAGGTAGATAATTCCTAAAAGACGTTTTGTAACACCTGATTATGTTAATATTGCTGCATTCAAAAAGAAAATAAAAGATAAGCTGACACTTGTAGACACGTTGACATTTCCAGATCACACATAACGCTTCTAAATTGCCAAACCCAATTTATTGTTATCTTTTGGAAACACTATGCAGTCTAGCAAAACAAAGTTATTTTAAATATATTTTATTTAGATAAAAAAGCATTAATGCTGTAAAACCACCACAATGCTGGTGGTTTAATTTTTTCTTTCAGTTTTTAATCCAAGCTTTTGGTGACTAATTTTTGAAGTACATTGCATCACCAAATTAGCACAGTACAATCTTCAAGAAACATAAATAAATAAGCCAAATCAAACTTCCCTAAGGCATCTCTACAGAACTAACAAGATGTTTTTAGGATAGATTTCAGGGTCAGAAGACTAAACACTGAAAGAAGGCCATGTGGTGTTTGGCCCCAGTTCAAGAAAAGTCTCTAGATGCTGACTGAAGTTCTAATCTCAATGAAATATCCTGTTAACCAACAGAACAATCTTACAAAAAAAACCTATTAAAATGAAATAAAGCCTGCAGATAGCCAGCAGATAAATATATTTATTTGCTGTATTGCTTATATTGCTCAATTTTGTTGAAGGATTTTCTGTACACTAGTCTTTTCTTTGGTATTTATATTGTTTCATAAAGCTGTCCATGAATAATTATTATTTTTGGTTACGAAATGCAATTAAACGTCCACAGAAGAACATTCTAAAGGGTTCAGCATTTCTATTAAGACTAATATTTGAGATTTATTTCTAAGTCCCTAATCACTAGCTTATCTTGGCAATAATTAAACATATACTTTTGGATGCTTCCTTCATTTAATACACTGGAGACGGTAGGGATTCTAAACCCCTGTAATTAAAATGTTTTCCTAGGCCTCTTGTTGAAAAGAGCTTTTTCTTTTTGTCTGCTGGACTGGCTAAATATTATTAAAAGCTCAAAATGAATCACAGACAAACAATAAAACAGCAAACACGGAAGTGATGCTATATTCAAGTAGCCTCTTCATTAAAGAATTAATGAATATTTTTAGAGAAAAACAGCTGAATAAAGCCTTTTCTATAATGTTTAACAAAACTGCCATGATATCTCCAAATCTTGGTATGTTCATTGAATCAATGCAAAATTTGTGTTATATTTCACCAAATAATTTGATTTCCCCCATCTTCCAAAGTAAGCTCAGAACCTACAATAATCTAACATACAGTATTACAACTGGTTAGTAAAGACTAGTGAACAGGAACATATGGATGTACAAAAAAAAAATACATTTGGGAGAGTTTCAGAAGTCAGACACCAGTGCCTTCACAATGCAATGCTTTCAATTAATTCAGCACATACCACCAGAATAACTTAATTCAAAACTATTTATAATCCAAGCTTTGAGCCTCGCAGTTTTATTGTAGGCTGGAGGTTCACAGCTTCATATTGATAGTGGTGACTAATTATACAACATATTATAAACATCCATAATTTTATCAACTACAGCACTAGAATGTTGGCTTCTGAATCTCAACATAGCAAGAAGCTTTTGGCATCAGTACTTTAGTGTTCTAATTCATAAAGGATTGGAAATCTGATCAGATTCTCTTGTTGAATCAAACTCGCAATAGTGAAACTGGACAAGTGACTCAGCAATGGTTTTAATCAGCACTATTAATCCACTACCAACTGCCGCGTGGAATTTATTCCTCTTAATGGCTCACTATTGAGGTGACTTTTAACACAGTATGAGAAGTGTCCCCTTTGGCCACACTTAAGGTGTGCTCATGAAGTATTTTTTTGTCTTTGCTTATCCAATTCTCACAGTAGTACTCAATTAAAAAACCACAAGCCCCACCACAAAGGCCCTAAAATAAGTGCTATTAATTGGGATAGCTGTCAAAGCATTTTAATTTTAAAGGGCTATTACTGATCCCAGTGTCTCTTCGTGTTTAACTTCATAAAGTCTCAACAATCAACAACTGGTACTGACATTCTGCTGCAAACTAAGACCTTGAGCTTCATAGAGAATCCCTGTCCAGTCTCACAGAGTAAACATTCAACACAGAAGCATTTATGTTAACAGCATAATTCAAATCATTATGAATGCTTGTAAAAATGTAATGAACACATTTCCTTATGTTTCCAGGATTAAATATGCAGAGATACTACTTGACGAGCTGCTGAATAAGAAAAACAATCAAATATAGTCAACTTCTGACAATGCAAAACAAGCCTTTACATAATTGAATTTATTATTTGAGTCTGTTTTCTTTAAACAAACATTAAATAGTACCTGATCTTTCATTCTTGCTTTTCTTGGCAGTGTGACGGCAATTTCTGTATCTGTTGTTATACTACCTATTCTCTGTTCTATTCCACAACTGTTCTCCTTTAATGCTGCTTCCACCTTTCCTGTAGAAGGAGATAGGGAGGAGCGGGCTGAAACTGCAGGACGAGGTAAAATGCTTTCCATGCTCCTAGTGCTGCCACTATTCTCCTCATCATCATCATCACTAGACAAAATAACTAAACAGAAAATATTACATTCTCAACCACTACATTTTTCTGTAACAGAAATTTCTTTTCAAGGAATAGCTTCAAAGTAATTTATGTAATTGTCCTGCAGTGCCAAAAAAATCCATGTGTATCATTATCTCATGCTTTTATTAATGTTTATTTGGAATCTGGTTGCAAGCACTCTCTGCCTTGTTTTTGATTTCTTATAACTAACTATACAAAAAATGGGTATCGTGAATCCATCTCTAGACAGAAGTGAATTTTTCTTGGTTCAGTAAGAAGTTACAGTAAGTAATACAACCTAAAAACTGACGAGAAATTATGACTGAAATCGTTCAAACCAGTAGGACAACGTGATCTAATAAACTAAGCACAGAGCAGAAACATAATTTCCTTTACTCCAGCCTTCCTGCTTACTAAGTTTACACAGAGAAAGCACAGAAATTAACATTTTACAAATTATGAAATTTAAATAGGTGCATATCTTAGAAGAAAAAAGGGGGGGAAACACAAAATAAAAATCAAATACTGTCTTTCTTCTTGGGAGACTAAATTATGGAATTCTGCTAAGAATACATTTTTTTCCAAAATCCCAAATGTAAATATTTTTTTAAAAAACAAACAAAAGAAAAATAGTCACAAAATATTTTTTTGTTTTCCCAAATGTTCATCTTTCTTGAAGAGAACCTCTGCATATGAAAAGGAAATTATTAAAAGTTCTATCATTCTTCCTCAAGAACATATACACAAAAAATTCCATGCAACATCAGTTCTGTAAACCTGCACATACCGTTCTTCACTATACAATATCCTGGGCTTCCAGCTAATGGCTGTATTCATAAAAAGGTACTTACTTGGATCATTTAGTTCAGATGGTCTTGTACTCCTCTGTCTTAAGCTTCCTGTAATTTTAGCATTTTTTGTCCCAGTTATAAGACCAACTTTTCCATTCTGTCGTAACATAGAATGTCCTACAACCTCATTACTCAGTAGAATATCCGCTGGACCTTTTCCAACAGCAGAACTATAAAACTTCTTTGTGCTGAACCCTGTACCTGAAGATTTTTGCCCTGTTGAATTCTGATGTATTGAGGAACGTGATAAAGGTCCCACAGATTCACTTAATGTCACAGTTTGTCTGGAGACTCTTTGCAAATCCTT
Organism: Aleadryas rufinucha; assembly: GCA_013397815.1. NCBI lineage: Eukaryota > Metazoa > Chordata > Aves > Passeriformes > Aleadryas > Aleadryas rufinucha. The sequence continues at coordinate 157,226 of VZTH01017855.1, read as the reverse complement.
TAGAGAAGCACTTTCGCAATGTCGGCATTTGGTCTGATTTTCATTTGCCCTCCCACAATTTGGGCAATCAGTAGAATAATCAATCTGTTCCAAAAGCTAAAGGAGAAACAAACACACAATCAGTAATTGTTCTGTTCAGAATGAATCATACAATCACTTAGGTTGGAAAACACCTTTAATATCATCAAATCCCACCATTAAAATAGCACTGTCAAGTCATCACTAAATATATGCCCAGATGCAACATCTACATGTCTTTTAAATATCTCCAGGGACAGTGACTCAACCACATCCCTGGGCATTGCCTTCCAATACGTGAGAACCCTTTAGGTGAAGAACTTTTTCATAATATCCAGTGGAGATTGATAACACTACATTAGCAATTACAGTAAGCAGAGAAAGCAAACATTAAAACAGTTTGATTTTTTTATTTCATTTAAGAAAATGAAAAATGTTCTAAAAGGAACAAACGTCATTTGTGGCAATTTTTTAAAGTGGTTAATGCTGGACAATTCAGGTTTTCCTTCTTGCCTTTTCTTCCATAAGTGAAACCTTGCACACTCTTCAAATACATATATCCATCAGCAAGATGGTCCAGTTACACCATTTCTGTAAAAACAGTTTCATTGGACAGAAATAAAGTAACCTAAAGATCCACAGAGCATTGCTGGAGAGGATTTGAAGAAACCTTGTAGGCCAAATTTGTTTGTCCTTCCAAGATATCTGCTAACAGCCTAGCAAGGCATGCAGGAAAATTCACTCCTTGAGGGAGATGAAGAAAAGGCAAAGTACATATATTGCTCTAGAGTCCCATGTCGCAGAGAAGAAAACAGGACTTGAGGAATAAGAGTTCCCCAAGCTTTCAAGAAGCAAGCACGGGATACAAGGGAAAACATATCCTATCACTGCAAAGACAGATGTCTTTGTTTTTCTCACATTTACTAGGTCCCACTTAATTCTGTATTACAAGTGTAGAACTTGGACTTCTAATTCTAAGGGATTCAATACTAACGTATCAACTACAGAATGAGTAGGAAAGGGAATACAGGACATCTCTACAGATGAAATTTAGTGCATGTTATTGTCTCCTGGAGCACTGAACTCAAACGGCATAACCACTGTACTGCGAACTACTGAAGACAACAAATACCTACATCCCACCAAAAACTTTCGGAATCTCCTTTCAAAACACAGCTTTCACAATTCACACCTCCCCCCACTCCCAGACATGAACACGCTTCCAATAGAGGACTTCCTCAGGTGTGGGAAGTCATTTCAAACCCCAAATTTAAAGACAAAAATCATACAATGAGAATATGTTATTTTTACAAAATTTATGCAGTTTAACAAAGCTACACATACTGTAGAGAAACAGAAGCAAAAAACCCCAAGGGTATAAAATGTATCAGACCCTTAAAATCTGAGTTGGGGAATGAGATAGCAAGTGACAAGAAAACCAGTGTTGTCCCACAGTGCTGTTACAGGATTTAGTTCTTATAAAGACACTGCTTATCACATTGAAGAATTTCAATCAGACATTAAAATATTCAAGAGAAGGTACCAAGAGTACCTGGAGGATCTTAAGTATAGAGTAATTGCACCCCTCTACTTCAATCACACGCCAAAAATTTTAAACCAGTTTCCTTATTAATTAATTAATTATTAATTCCTAATTATTGCAATAATTAACTAAATAAGCAATGGAAATGCATAAGAGCAGTACCAGGTGTTTGAAACAAAAGCTAAGCATTTATAAAAATCATAGATCTAGAATTTTTTTTTTTTTAACCAAGATCTCCTTACAAGAAGTTTTGCTTTGATAGTCAGTGTGACCTGTATGTGGGCATTACAAAACTTCCATAGCAATCTGGGAGGTTGATAAAAAACACAGAGAGCCTTACAGCAATTTCCAAAGTATCTTACATCTGATATTCAAACAAGTTCCTAACAAAAACATCCTGGTTGGCTGCATCTAGACCAGACAATGCCATTTGGATACCTAAAAAGCTACTCTCACTGAAAAAGTGAGCATCTTAATAAAAAGTACTTGCACCTTTGCAGTATTTTTATCTTTACTGTTTTGAGTACAGAAAATCATGACACTGAAAAAAAAATAATCTATCAAAGAGCAAAATATTGTTCCTCTATTTCAGCAAACTAAAATTATCAATCTCTGGTTACCACTCAGCCATTCAATTAAATCACAGATTTTTTTTACTTTTCAATGTAGTATCTCTCTGTTCAAATCAGAAAATAAAATATTTCACAGCTAGTAGCAATATTAGCACTTAAGTATCTCTATCACTGTAACTTTTTTAAATTACGTCAATCTTCTTCCCAACTCTAAGCATTTTTAAAACATCAACCTGTTTTACTCCTGAATGTCTGTTTTCAAAATATGCAACAACTTTTAAAGTTCAACAAGAGTTTACAGATTTTTAAAATATAACTCACCTTTGACTGAGTTAAGCATTTTTTTGTGGCAGAAGATAGACTCAAGTCAGATTGATATGAATTGCAATGACCTTTCTGTCGCACCTTTCTCTTAATTTCAGATTCTGATTCTGACTCCTCTGTATTTTCCATTACACTGTCTAGGAGGGAAAAGATGAAAAAACATTAACAAGAAATGTCCACTCATACACTGTTATAATTATGATCAACTTACTTTTTTACATACACTAACTTGAACTAAACATAAACAGATTTTTAAACCTCAAAAAGACTACACCGTTTCAAATGTCCCATGATTTGCCGTATGAATTTAAAAAAACCATTCCCCAAAGTAACTTCAAAAATGTTTTACTAATACTATTGCAAGGTCTCTCACTGACAATTTGTATCTTATATCTTTGCAAGAGGCTTTGGATTTGCAAATCTCTGCTAACTTCACTGCAAATCAAACGGAGGGTCTGCTGCCAAAAACAGGAGATGCTAGACTATGCAGATGCAAATCTTTACTATAGAACTACTCATGAATGCATTTAGAATAATTGGAAATGTTCTATGTAATTAGGATTTCAAATAATCATCAAGGTTGGAAGAGACTTTCAAGATCATCTAGTCCAACTATTAACATGGCACCACCATAATCACCTCTCAACTATATCTCCAAGTGCCACATCCAGAAGCCTCTTGAACACCTCCAGAGACAGTGACCCTGCCACCACCATGGTTTACTTATTCCAATGCCCCAACACTCTTCCAGTGAAAAGATATTTTTCTAGTATCTAATCTAAACCTCCCCTGGCACAACATAAGGCTTTTACCTTTCGTCCTTCTAATTAAGACAGAAGGCAGAAGAGGTGACGCCCACATAGTTATACAACATGTTTTCAGGTAGTTCTAGAGAGCAATAAGCTCTCCCCATAGCCTACCTTTCTCCAGGCTAAAGTCCCCCAGCTTCCTCAGCTGCTCGTTATATGATCAGTGCTCCAGACCCTTCACCAGCTCTGCTGCCCTTTTCTGGACATGCTCATGTCCTCTCCTAATTGAGGGGCTCAACACTGGACACAGCACCTGAGGTGTGACCTTCATCAGTGCTGAGTACAGAGGGACAATCACTTCCCTGGTTCTGTTGGCCACACTTTTCTTAATACAGACCAGGATGCCATTGGCCTTCTTGGCCACCTGGGAACACTGCCTAGTGCCAAGCAGCAGATTTACTCCTTCAGATTTAGCCCTTTGACACAAGACACAGGAGTACAGTGAATTATACTGTCATATCCTCTTTTTTACTGGGACATTGATTTAAATACTGTAAGAGTATAGGAACACAGAAACCCATGAATTAAATCTCACTCTGTGCATTTTAAGAAGTGGAATGTGTTGTACAAGAGTGCCTTCATTGGTTTCATGTTAAAGTGCTATTTATGTCCCTTTAATTGCCATCTCCATATTGGAACTCTTTTCAATACTGTATTTTTTCTTTAATAGATATGAACACTTTTTCAATATACATTCAGATGGTCTCACAAACATCCCACTATGAGAAGACATTGGCTCATTTTCAAAAAGTAATTACTAATAGGTGGGGGTTTTTTCTAAGTAAACTTACTTTAGAGTAGTATTGCTGACTATCTACTTAACATTAACCTAAAATGGCACAGCAGAACAACTTGCCGGCGCAGGTGATTACACAGCTGAACAGCAGGTTTACAGACTGTACCTATACTAACAAAGCTCAACAAAACACAGGGTATTTTCTTTTCCACTTTCACAATTTCCACACCTCAAACCAAACTGTATTTTCTCTACTGCACCTCCATCAGTATACAGCGCTGATGCTGGTTCTTTTATTAACTCCCTCAGTGTATGAATACACTTCATACCAAGTGCTGGTTACCACACCGCATTTTTCTTGTACTAACACTGCTACGGAAGTTCCTCATCAATAATTCACAAACAAGCTGGAGGTTTGGGCTCAGACTAGTTAACCCCAGAGATCTGTTCCATCTCCAAATTTATGATTCTAAATTTTCCCTTTATTTGTGGTTTTTAAAATGACTGAAGCCTAATTTAAAAATATTACATGACTGAACTAGCTGCAGAAATGTCACGAAGGGCAAAATCCTCCCTTCATGCACAAACTTGTACAAAACTAGAATAACACGATGTAAGGCTGTAAGTATATATACTAAAGGTTATATAAGATTTGGCAACACACCCGCCCAAATCAGGTATTAAAAAAATTATCCTGCTTAGAAGAAATGAAAACTCTAAAGATAACTTACCTACTCCTTGAGACCGTGGTAATCTAATGTGGTCTGCCTCTAATTTCTGAAGCTGAGGTGGGTATTCTTTTCTGGAAAATGAATTAGACGTATGGTTGTTCTTTCAACAGACACCATTATAATTTAGTCACAATTATACATGAACAAAACAAACCTGAAATGTATCTGAAAGCTATGAATAAGTAACTTCTCCTATTACATGTTATTTGTACACATAAAAAAGCATTACCAGAATGATAGAAACATCCATAGTAAATGTTTTGGAAGTGTTTCTGATCTAAATCTCTTCTATAATAATCAATAGTTCTGGAGCCTGTGACTTTCAGACCCAAGTCTCCAAATACGTAAGCGTGCATCCTCTCGTCCTCCCCCTCATTCATGAAATACAAGACAGATACTTTTAAAAGCCAAGAATAGAAACAACTATTATTTTAATATTAAAGTAGATTACACAAGTTCCACAACTTAAAAAACAGGAAGAGAAGATGCAAAACATAGGAAAGAGATCCGATGTCAAAAACTGTTGTGACCAAAAACCAGAAAGAACAAGACAGCAGATATGGTTCCTATATATTTGTTTTTAAAATACTGTAATATAGACAAATTACTGGATAATAAGTCTTTTGTTGGTATAACTTACATAATACAGATATCACATACTTTTGTGCAAATTAATGCAATACATGGCATTACAGCAAGATTTCTTTGAGTCTCCTGAAAGACGTTTTCAGTTTACATACATGTGTCAAATCATGCTAATACCAAATTAAGATTCCTGAAGCTCAGCACATGTGGGTTACTGTTTGCAGCACTTTTCTTTCTCAGTGCTTACTCAGCCCTGCAGCGATAGATTACTGCTCTTGTCATAACAGAGGATGGCACGCATCTGAAGCACAGGAGGCCTTGCCAACAAACTCAGCAGAAACTGGTTTTATTGGAAAATTAAGCACTGGGCTGCAAATGGGTCACACATGTCCCATACTGCTACCTCTGATTACAAGGACATTAATCAACAGCAAGGGGGCAAAACAAACAGCTGTAGGCAGTAACATCTCCAGTAACAGCTAAATTTTGAGGACCCGTCAGACAAAAATTTGGCTATGGCTGAAGTAGACTTTAGGTATAAGATTTTATTTCTTTCAGCACAGCATTTCCTAATGCATCAAACTATAAAACCTTTGAATTTTCTGCATTTCTAGGTAATATTATTAACTAACATCTTTGGAACAAGATTAATCTCCAATGCCCTTTGGGATATTTCTTACCTAATACCAAACACATTTAATTGTGTTGATGGGCTGGAGCTTTATAGAAAATTCTGGCAGTTAAGAAGGATGGAGAAACAAGCATGGCTACAGAGAATGTATAGATGTCATGGTACTTTATCATGACTTTTGGCAAATGTATCACAGATGACAGATTAGGTAATTTATTTGTTACTGACTGTGTCAAATGTGTTTCTGAGCAATCCTGCTCTCCCAGAAGTATTTTTAATACCCGCACACACTAAAACTGGACCAAAACTGGAAACTCAGTATGAAAATTCATTCATAAATTAAACACAGTATTTTTTTGGATCATTTTCATTAAAAATTCAAATCAAAGTTCAAATTACTTTAAGACAGAATTACTGGAAATAAAAGGCAGAGCTCAAACTCATTATGTAATGATAAGCTGTACTATCAAAACCAATGCTAATGACATTCTAAAGGGTAAAAAACCTGTAACATCATTTTAGATTTGAAAAATATAAACACTGCAGTAAGGATGCATAAGCTGTTGTCTCAGGTGTCATAATTATCTTTCACTAGTATTTCATAACAGTAAATTTTGTTTTGAACACAATTACTTCTAGAAAAATTATTTTCCATAAGATGTCTAAAAATATAACACTTAAATGATATTTAAGAGAAACAATACTGACAACTTGTCATTTAATTGAAAGAAAACAATAAAGGAAATGATATGGCAGATTAAGAGTAGCAAAATTTCTTTTAAAATTCAAGGTCTCCGGACATTTCTAAGTTACAATTTTTCTTCTAAAAATCATACATTTTTATTATATTTTTAACATGCAACACATTTATCTTTTTAAGATGATAAATTCATTATTTAACATTTAAGGCTAAATAATTCTTTTACAATAAATCAGAATACACTAGCATTATCTACCCCCATCTGAATTTTATGTTAGCAACATAGACTCGTACTGATACCTATTAAATGGCCAAACACTTGCAAGAATACAGAAGAAGTAGCAAAAAAATGTGTATCTTCTCCCACAATACAGAATTGTTACTCATACACTCAATGAGCCAGTAACACCCAAACCAAAGTCACAAAAAACAGCTCCAAGACAACTGAGGCTTCCCAACACACTTCAGTGTGGTTAGCAATTCAAGATCAGGCTTGAAGTTGCTTTGAATTAGAAAGATAAGCGAAAGACTATTTAATTTTAGATTCCATTAAAAAAAAAAAAAATGCAGCTTTCTTGGAGACAGTGACAGCCCTTCCATAGGAGGGCAGCAACTTTAGGGGCCTTCTACTACTTTTCTTTCCTGAAAAACCCAGTAAGAGAAAGGGAGAGCACACCACCATTAAGTTTTTACACACTAGAAAACAAAGTTGCCCCTCTGAGCATAGTGTTTGTTGCTGCCTCAGCAGGTGCAGATCCATTAATACCTTCTCCAGTAAAATACTTAGTACACTGAGCCATTTAATTGCACATGAGTGAAGAAACAGAATGGAAACTGTGGGTGTTTTTTAAATCAAACATTACACCTACCTTTAAAAGGACTATTTGGAAAAGAAAAAAAAAAAATCTTAGAACAGATTTAAAAACATACAGCACTTCAAAACAAATGCCTTCTTGCTGTTAAACCCTACCCAAAACCAAATCTTCCATTTCAATGGGAATAATGGAGGGATCAAACAGGTGAGCTGATCAAGATGCAAGATCACCCATATACTATGTCTAACAGTTAAAAAAACCAATGCTCCGAGGTGAAACAATTTTAGGCATCTTGTTTATCTCCTAGATTATAAACTCTTTTAATACCTTTAAGTACAAGGGAAGTAGACAAGTATTTGATAAAAAGCAAACTCAAGAAGTAGTAAAGCATCAAACAGCAAAACATTAATTACAGTAGCAAGAAAGAGCAAGCTTTTTCTGCAACACACAGGACTGAAAAACTGAGGCAGTCTGGACTGTGCAGCATCATGAACTTTTGTCTTATCTTAACAGCTAAATGTGACAGTATTCTCAGCTAAGCGTGTTTTGCCGAGACAGAATGGTGTCACTGATTCTGTATTTTCAGCAAACATTCATTATTACTTCTATATTCTCTTGCTGATGGAATCGGACCTTACTATCTTCACATTGGCCTGGTAGACAGACTTTTATGAAACTCTCCAGCAGAAGTGACATTTTCACTTAAAATTTCTTCTCTAGGAAAACAAAAAACCAGAGAAATGGTGGGGGGAATGAGAGGAAGGGGCAGGCCCACAATTTCTGGCTATGCCAGAAAACAAACATGAAGAAACATGTGGATCTGGGAATTTAGGAGACAGTGCTACCTACGATTTGGTACAAGCCACACCAAAAGGGCTGCACCGACTCCTAATTTTGTTGAGGTGCAGGCTTACACAAGAGCTGTGTTTAACGCACAGCCTGTCTCTTTGAGAGGCTGCCTTATTCAGCCTTTCCTCTGCTTCTATATGCTACTATTTGGAGATGTACCACTGCAGGTAGGCTGTTGGTTTCTACATTATTACACAATAAGAGAGTAAAGCACAGGAAGATTGAAGAACAAAGCTGCTGAGGTGAGATTTACCTTCAGTGTGTGTCAGAGGAAGGGCAGAGCACAAAAGCCAAAGGCTGAAAAGAGAAGCAGCAGCACAGGCAATAGGGTTTTCAGAACACAGGTCAGCAACCCCATTTGGCCCATAAAGTCAGGAGCTGCTGCTGCACTTATCATGACAGTAATGATTAAAGCTAAATTTAGCAGCTCCTGCCTACATCATCTTCCCCTGCTAGTACAACAACAAAAAGCAGGCAAAGAAAAAGGAACACATCCAGTAATACTGGATGAAGAAGCAGCAGGTGTCCCCATGAGAAAATTAAGATCTCAACAGCATGGAACTCAAACCTTTTCTTCTATGCCATACAGTGACACTACCTGGCTGGTGAGTATCTATTTGATAGCTCTTTTAAGAAGTAACAAAAGGCAGTAAAACAGAAAGGCTTGATTCTACTTCTCAATTTGAAATAAATCTAGAAAATCCTGAATTCATGAAGAACTGTGCTATTTATATCATTATTAGTTAAACATTATATACACTTTGTAAACAATGCAACCTGGAAGCAAGCTCCTACTGCCCAAAGCCACCTACACAGACAGGATATTTACAAAAACTCCATTAATTCATTACTATCAAGAAAACATTTCCACTAACATATAAATTTGAGCTATATATGAAGAAAAATAAATATATTTCATAAAAATTCATATAATAAATATTTCATACTGCTAACAAAAATATTAACAGCAGTAAACCAGATGCAAAACAGTGAGAAATGAGCCTGAAATGAGCAACGAAAAACCAATGTGTAAAGTTTTGCTATACATTTTCTGTTAACTGCTTTAACATATGCATTTCATGAACAAAATATACACAGTAATGCAATAAAAACCTTTAACACTATTCAAACCAAGCCGAGATGATAGAGTGAAAGCTGTTAAACAGCCTCCTAAGAGGTTCAGAATCATTTTACTATGACGCTTCAAAACCATTCTATTATACAAAGTTCGCTGCTCTACAAAAAAAATTAGCAGTCAGTCTTAAAATCCAGAGAATGTTTATGCAATTTTGCATTGGATATATAAATTTCCAGTGGAAAATTACCCAAAATTCACAGTAACACAGCATTACTTAGAGATGGATGTAAAAGTCCTTTTTCAAGAAAAGAGAGTAAGTGAACCATAAAAACAGAACTAAAAACAATCAACCCCTATCACATATGAGCAGATATGATTGACTGGATTGAATAATCTTTAACTAGCATTAATACAGCACTCAATCAGTTAATTTTCTTAATGCCCATTGCCATGATCATTTGATCAACAGTAAGCTTACCTTTCCTTTCGGTCCAGATTGCTTAAAATATGAAAAAAGAGAAAAACACATAAGATGTAAAGCCCCACATGTGTTGCACATCACTAAATGCAAAAGTTATTAAATACAATTTGTAACTGTTACATTGTCTCTTGCACTCACCAGTCTAATTTTCAAACAAGCATTATAATTTTTTCAACACATTTTTTGTCAAAGTAATTAAAAATCCACAAACGTTACTTCACAGACAGCAACAGTCAGTGGTCTAAATACTACACTGACTTGACTCTTTTTCAATGTGTAAAATTTGATTAATTCTGAACTTAACCTGGTCATCTCAATTCACTTGCAATGCAAAAGCCAAGAAGACAGAATTCTAATACATGAATTATTATCAAGCCTCATTTCCAATCACAGAATCATTAAGGTAGGAAAAGACTTCTAAGATAGAGGCCAACCATTAAAAAAAATCCCTGATCACCATGCAAAAGAGAAAATAATTATGTAAGAAGTTGTTTCCAACTATTAAAAAAATATGTAAGTGTTTAAATTGAGAAACAAATTTCAGCATCAGTCCTTAAATATTTAAGAAACCACATGGAAAGGCCAGAGAAGGATAAATGGAAACCTCCTTCTGAGGTTTAGGCCAAAAAAATCTCCCAAAAGAACTGAGGAACTAGGGCCACTAGTTTTACAAGCATCTCCTTTAACATGAGTTAACATAGAAATCAATGTAGCTGATGCTCACAATTCTGGTCCTTTATATACCAAGATTGATATAAAAATAAATCTAAGCACACAGACAACTTGAAAAGCATCTACATGTCTTCTGTCTTTTCAACATTTTTAATATGGAATGCTGTAAGATCTTAATCTATTTGACTGTTCCTCCCAAACATCAAAAGCCTAACAAACTTCCAACATATACGCATTACATTAACTGTATTCTAAAATAGAACAAATTCAAATTGTTTCCTGTTTTACTTCAGCCAAACTAAACGGAGTAATGATATTACACAGTAATAAAAACTCATCCTCCTTTCCTTTTCACAAACAGAACACCCACAAGAATAGAGCAAACTAATTCTCTTGTTACTCAGAAAACAGCAGGAGTGGAAGCAAAGCAGGTAAGAACGTAATCCTGATAATCCTACAGAGTGCAGTATGAAAGTACGTTCCATCTCCATAGTGCTCTGGGAAGAGAGTAAAAGGACTTCAAAACAGAATGTGACCGTGGCAGCTTAAAAATGGGACAGGAGGTAACGAGCTCGTGCTGTGTGAAGGTGAGGAAAAATTGCTCCTAGCTGGAGCTAGCCTTTACAAACACTGCTTTTGGCAGGTCCCATCCCAGTTTATCAATCCAGTCAGATCCAAACCATGTCTGTATGGAGCCATGTCCAGTAGCTTTGCATCCTTGGCATAGTGACTATGTAACCTGGATTAACTGTTTACAGGCAGTTTGAAGAGTCACCCTGTTAAGGAACACACATCTAATGCTAAGGAAACTTAAAGGCAGGAAAAAAATTTCCTGAATGCCTGATATTATATGCTGTCATTACATTAGATGCCTTACTTGTTTTAAAATCCCTTACGAATATAATGCATTTAAAGGAATTCTCAGGAAGATTATTACTTTTACACCTCAGGAAGATTAAGAGATGAGAATTCTAGATTGATCACTGTCCCTACCAACTGTTTCATGCAGCTCATGCATTACACTTGTTAAACATGCAGTACATACATGCTATTTCGGTGCCAAGTGTTGAAGAACAGTCAGTCAATAGCATAAGACAGAACTATGCATCCATTAAATGAAGCAAAACAGTTTGAACCAACTACAACACTAGGCCAAGCTATATCTGAAAATCTGTTGTATCAGACATGAACAAATGTTATTTTAATCCCCAGATTCCACTGGAAAACCCATGAATGTTTACCACAATATTATTTTGACATACCAAATTTTGTTGTGCTAGAAACTTGCATTTTACGTATGAGTGCAACAGATACTCAGCCAGACTTTAAATTAACATGCATGCACAAAAAAGTTGCAGGAGGAGATAAGAAAAGCAGTACAAATCACACACAAATTCAACTTGATAGAGATTGTAAATGAGTTCATAATCAGTTTGCTCCATGTGACACCATCCCCACCCAAAGAACCCTGGATAAGTAACAGAATCTGTAATGTCAGTGCCACAGACTAAAATTGCTCAACTCCTTTAATGTTTTTATTTTTGGTTATCCTTTCAAGAATCTACCACAGATTTAAGTACAATATTTTTTAAGTACAAAATTATTTTTCCCATGTTGTTACTGATCACCACACCACAGAACAATCTACAGATGCAAAAAATTAACAGAATACAACTTTGTGTCACCTGCAAATCAACATAGGAAAACAAACCCCAACACTTTAGAGCTCAATTTCCATGCTACCAGCTCTTCTGTCTTGATGTACACCAAGATCTTTATTCTTGGTTTGCCACTCACATTTTCTGCAAAGAGTCCTTTTTGAGGAATCACCATCAGCATTTACTTTTAAACTCAACTATTGCCTAACATCAGCAAAGACTAGCCAAAAAAGGATACCAAAACATTCCTATGCAAGGCAAAATATATGACCAAAATATATTACCCCCTTTATATGGTCTGGAATTTCATATTATGGTCAGTTTTAAATAGTCCTGTTTCAGCTGGCTTTTTTTTGACTACTGCCTTCTCACTCAGAAACCCACATTTTCAACATCAAGTAGTCCTGAAATCCTCTTCTTTTATTTATCACAAAAAACCTGTCAGGAAGCCACATTTTATTAATTTTCAATCCGCTAAGTCAGAAACAGATTTAGAAGCTTTTAAAAAGCAGTCAGTTGAGTGAGAAACTACTGGAATTAAACACCATTTGCGAAGTTCCTATATAAAGCTCACCCTCAGTCAATTAGATCATGCTGGTTCTGATATGCTCCAGTAATAAAGCACTGCTTGGGATTTTTATGACTGTTTCCTACCTTTAAAACTCCAAAAATATTCCTAGTGCAAGAGTTAATTGTCTGTTGCTAATGTAAATGAACTACAATAACAATGCTAAAAGAAAACATACTCAGAATACTCAAGATGACTACTGTCCAATTACTTCACGCAATACTCAGCTTGCCTGTGTTGCGCATTAGTTTCCTTTCTGCATGTCACACATGCCAAGTCACTACCTTTTGTTCCTTCACATCACATTGTAGGCTTATAAAGAAGTAAGTCCCACAGGCAAGAATAGCAAGCAGGCAAATCTAACATCCCCTGAAGATTAAGAATCTCTAGAACAGGTTGAAGAAATCTATGGCACTCAATTTGGTAAGATAAATCCATTCTGACTGGCTGTTTAAAGAACCATCTCACAACAAAGCTCAATCAAGTACACGAGTATTATCAAAGTCAACATTCAGAGCAGTCTTGCATGATTTTGCTTACTTCAAATCATTTCCATTAGCACTGCAGATCAAATTTTTATCCCTCAGAATTACAAAAACCCCCAGAAACAAAGAACTCCTCCTCAAAAACCCCCCACAAATAAACAAAAGCAAGCGCGCGCACACAAACAAAACCCACCAGAAAGGTAAGGGCATGAATGCTTACAGATGCCCCACATTTTCCTCAATGGGACACTGAACAAAAATATTCTAAAAAGGACTTCATGCAAGAAAAAGCACAGCTGATTCAGCCTAAACCACAGCGATAACATAAACCCCCATCCTTCAGCTTAACTCACATTAAAAACTGCCAATCCTTTTTAGTCATCAGCCTTGCAATGACGGTAAGAAATGTAAAGAAATGTAAAGAATTGAAGAGAGAGATACCTACTGCTGCATCTGCTACTACTACAGGAAAGGAAATGTTTATCCTATATACCATTTACAGATTATAGTACTGTTTGAAATGGAAAGAGGCAACAGCCGAAGTCCTCAAGGACAGGATAAGAAAGCAATTCTCCTCTGAGGAAAGGCTGCAAGATTTGGGGTTGCTCAGCCTGGAGAAGTGAAGACTCCAGGGAGACCTTATTGTGGCCTTTCAGTACTTGAAGGGGGCCTAAAAACTAGATGGGGACAAATAGTTTAGCAGGGCCTGTTGCAATAGGACAAGAGGTAACGGTTTAAAACTAAAAGAGGGTAGATACAGACTACAGATAGAAGAAAGAAGTGTTTTACAAGGTGGTGAAACACTAAAACAGGCTGACCCAAGAGGTGGATCCCTGCAAACATGCAAGGTCAGGTGGGATGGGGCTCTGAGCAACTCCATCCAGTTGAAGATGTCCCTGCTTATGGCAGGGGGGGTGGACTAGATGGCCTTTTAAGTCCCTTCCAAGCTAAACTGTTCTATGAGTCTACTATTTTGTGACTGCAAAATTCCTTTTTCAGTCTGCTTATTCAATGTCAGATTTCTCTAATACATGTTTGGATCACGTAATTCATTCACGTTAGTATATGGGTTTTGTTTTCCTGAAGTCAGCAAATTCAACAGAGGCAAGTAGAATGAAAAAAACAAAGGATAATGCCTACATATCATCCCACCACCCTAAAAAATATGCTAAAAAACAGAGAAGAAAAAAGGTGGTTGAAGAAGGAAGCTATAAAATAAAGACAGGATAAAGCACTCATGGGATAGTGGAAATCCATGCAGTTCATAAACAGGAAGAGCTCTGAATGGACAAACTTTGAAAAGAACATTCCTTAGAACAGTTGGTACTCATATGCTTGTGAATCACATTGGATGTAAAAAACATCTACAAACAACCCTGCAATTTACAGAAGTCTGACGGGTTTTAAGTTTTCAAACCAATGAAGTTCAATTCAGCATAGTTCAGTAAGATTCCCCGGGTTCCAGTCATCCTTTCTAAAAATTATTTACATAGATGCAAAACTTTGCTTCTGTTAGATGTTCCAATTCATATGTTTTATGCTATATTTACAGACCATATACAATAATCAGATCTATAATTTAATGTTTAGATGGATCTTACACAAGCTGGAGTTGCTGTGACTTAGTATTTGCTGATGATGTTGTCAGTTATATGAATTTCTACTGCATACTATGTTTGTCTATTTCAAAGTATTTTCTAAACATATTTATATTAGCAGGTGGTCTCCTACTACATGCCAGTGTTCTTCAAAATTATTAAATTCTAGTATTATATGGTATTAATTCCTAAATGGTAAGTTTTATGAAACTTTAGTAATTAAGGTCAAAGCTCATAATCAAGAATGCACCCATGTGATTACTTACATTTTCTTAAAATACTTCATAGCATAAGGAAAACCATTACATACAAAACCAGAGAGGACTTTTAACAATTGAAACATCTGGAGAAACAAATGTAATTAGTCTTACCTTTGGGCTGCTGTTTTTACTACGGTTGTCTGTGCGTGTGCGTGGTGAAAACGTCTGCCATGTACCACAGTTACAGGACCAGATATATTCTGAGCATTTTCACTGCAAACATACAGAAAAAAGTTTAAGAAAAGACTCTGGTGTGTTTGTACAGTCTTAGGTAAAAAATGTGGTGTCCTAATTTTACAAGACCAGACACACAACACCAAAAATTCAAGTATTTCTGAACCAATAATACACATTGTTAGGATCCTTTTACAGGCATAAAAACATTCAGCCTTATAATAAAATGGACATACAAGAATATACAAAAGTTTTTTTTCCCTGGAAGAAAAGGTAAAGATTTTTTTACTCAACCCTGTACTGCAAAAAGACACTGCTTTTTTTAATGGCCTGTAACCATTTATAATTAATTTTATACATCCATCTCTAATTTTATAACGACATAATATGAATTTCTTAAATATGACTTAAGGGGCAAAACGTGAACAGAATGAATTCAGGAATCTCCCTCATTAAAAAAAAATAAGCACAGGAAATTTATGGATGCAAGATGATTTGTAACTGAAAAAAATCAACACATTCCAAAAAGAAGAAAGAAAGGATTCTCAGGTACTCATATCTCAACAGGACTCTTATTCACCAATGTATTTTAGAATTTCTTTGGTTTCTTCATTTGTTGCCTTTTGACTTTTATCTCATTATTATGTAAAACCAGTAATTATGGAGAGAAGATTGCTTACCATTACCCCCTCTAGTAAAAGCTGATGTTAAGATACAGTAGATCAATAATACAGGGCTCCTTCAAAGATCATTAAACCCTAAAAATTATCCTGCACACTGCTGTGACAGGACACACAATACCATGCTCACAATGTTCAAAAACCACACAACTCTTAACAAACAGCATGTTGATTATGCAAACTGTTTCAAATTACAGAAATACAGTGCTTAAACTGTGCTTTTAAAATTGCTTGGAAATTTTAATTGCACTAGAGAAAATTATGTGAAACAGCATTCCTATCAATAATATTTCTCAGAAATATTATCTTGCCATTTGTCCTGTTATGAACAATGAAAAGAAACCTGAACTACCAAAATTCAAAAAAAGCTGACAACCAGTTCCTAACCCCTCCTTTACATCCCCCCAAAAGAAGTAAATGAGTAAACCCTTAGTTTGCTTTTTAATTTTCAGTTTAGCATTATAAACCCTTTTGGAGGCCTTACATAAGTCAAGATTAGAAACTTTTAGAGCATTTGTGACTGACCCTAACATAACCATGAACATAACAGAGCAAGACTTATCAAACCCAAACAGTTAAATTCTCTTTTCTAGACTATTAAATTTAAAAACATCCTACACCATCTGAGTTAATAATTCAACTTCCTGAAAATTAAGAGTATCCATGCAAACACCAACCTCCTGAAAGTAAACACACTCATCTCACATGCTTCTAAGTCAAGACTATGCAACTCCAGCTGGTCACTCATCATCCAGAACAATCTGCAGTCAACCTCTGTCTAATTTGTCACCTCAGAAATAAAAAGCTGACAGCTACTGGTCCTAAATACTTTAGAATGTCTCAAATCATCTTTGGCTTCCCGTTTAATGTCTTTGAAAAAGATACTAGGAAAAAAAACAGAAGCAGAGTGCAGGAATGCCTTCTCTAATATTTAAGACCTAAGGACTTTAAAGAAGCAAGCAAGTCTATGTATCTCCTGTTCTACCGTTGTATTTGTTGGATCTGAACTTCGCCAAACCATCATGATTGTGAAACTCTGTCTTGTGCCCCCACAGCAGAAAAGAACTGTTAAGTGACACTTTTGCTTTCTGCCTCACACTCACATAGTGAAAACTCCAGTAGGTGCTGGAATAGAGTATTGCAGACTGCTCAGGGATCAGATCTGAGTCAAAGCAGACTGTTCTAGATGGCACACTTAAATGGTTCATATGGTGTCAGACGTTTCTAACTGGGACAGCTGTAAAACACAAGCTGCTCTATAATCTTGTTCTCTGAGCAGAGCATACCCTATACACACAGAAACACCAGAAAACACAACCATAAAGTCCTAGCAAGCTGCAAAACAGGCACATCAGAATTGAAATCTGACTTTGCAAGTTTCAGCACAATTTCTTGAAAATTAGGATAACACACTAAAAGCAGGGGGATGTAATGGTCAGAAAGTTCCTCGAAAGAACAAATGTTCTAAAAAGAACTTACAGTATATTAACAATAAGTGTTTCATTAATGTTAGCTCAGAAACAACAGAATGATTTGAAGCCTAGGCTCTGATGAAAACAAGGTTTTACAATCACGTGCTATCACCTGATCCTAGGAAATTTTTAACACCACATAATCAAGAGGCAAAACAAAAAAAATCTTGCACTGGGCAAATGGATGGACCTAGAAGTAAAGTAAGAACAACATTTCAAAAACACACAACGTTACTACAGATTACATTAATTCTGCTGTTCATCAAATAACTTTTTAAACAAAACATTATCAAAGAAAATCTAAAAGGACCTTAATACAAGTTACTGAAAGCTAATAAAGATAAAGCTATTTAAATTAAGATCTCATGATTAAAAAAATACAACCAAAACTAATCAGGTTAAGAGTTTGATACTGGATTTGCTTAACCCGGTAACAGATCATGACTTTTTGGTTGGTTTCAATTCCTCTGACAAGTACAGCGAAAATTTCTTCTCACTGTCCTTGCATATCCCTTCTTCCTATCTCTTATTCTCTGAATTTTACGGACTACCGTACTACAATAATACTAATTTGAGTCAAGCCCCACTGATCTGAAATTTTTAATCCCTATTCTGCAGATAAGATGGAAAAAAAGACTCCAATATTGTGATAAAAATCACCATGAACAGATGAAGAATATCAAGTACCTGATCTTCTTGTATTTAATCTAGCATCTTAAGTGCATGATCAACTTTCAGAATCTTCTCTAGTTGGAAGAGTCTAAATATTGAAAGAATAACCTTCCATTCTGAGTATCAAAGTGAACATACCAGCAATCACTAAAGTGACTAGACCACAAACTTTTACTGGTACACGGTATGAAAGGTACAACAATATCCCAATGAAGTCATTAAATCGAGATAATCACTTGTAGCATAACCACAAAATGCAGTGACAAAATCTGAGAAGCAGTCAGCGTCCTATACACATTCATTATTCACAAATAAAAGTCCTTCATTAATGACAGTTTATTAAGAATAGGGTGGATGCTTATATTTTTCATTTAAATTCAGTATGCAGCTCAGTACTAGACAAAAGGTGTGCGCCCATTTACATGCAAAAGATTTTGCTTTTTTAGTTGAATTTTATAAACTCTACTATGTCTTAGGTTTATATTGTGTTATTTGTCAAAAGAAGGCAGTTCCAATCCAGGTAACAAAATGTCTGAACTACCTGCTTAGACCATCTAAATAAACCTCAGTAACTATTTACCTTAAAACAAAACCTGCGTACCCTTCTGGAACTTAATAAAAGCATACATGTGCAATATGCATAAACACACATGTACAGTCAAGTATGACTGCTTTAACAGAAAAGTAAAAAACAATACGTGGTAAGGTTGGATTTCGCTACAAATTCCACAGCCAGAAAAAGGAAAATTCTAACTACCAGAGAATTAGAGGAATCTTATTTTAAAGGTGTACTCAAAACAAAGAACAAATACAATGTAGATGCACAGGTTTCTTCAACGGTAACACAGAGCAAAGGAGCCCTGACAGATTTTTAATAGTTACTTTTAACTTTATGTCTGTGTTCAAGAACAGAATCCTAAAGAATGGAAATGACCAAGATCATTCTGTAAGAACTGGTGAATTTGAAGATGTGCAAGACAGAAATATGGATAAAATCTTAGAAATCTGTTGTGTATACAAAAAAAAAATCTAAAGACAAAACATAATTTGCATAGATAAACCAAGGACAATGAAGTACCATGCTAATTTGTGTAAATGTAAAAATAACCTATAACAAAAAACCATTGTCATTAATAAATACATTTTATTTTTAAAAAAACTTTTTAAGTTCCACATAACTGTCCAGCAGTTTATCTCAAGACATCAGTCTCAAAGACCAGAACAGCAGGAAAGAACACATACCACACAGAACTTCAAGGATTTTCTCAAGTGACTATGATAAGATGGTCCCACTGACCAACAGTGCTTACAGCTTATAAGAACCATGTCCTTATTGCACAGAGGGGCCGGAGCTTGGACCTGCGTGGGCATGGCTATGTTGCTATTCTATACCTCCCAAATCATTGCTGGGGGTTGTGGTGTCAGGGGGAAGAATAAGGACCATATCCCCAGAAGTGTGCCATTTTTGTCTCCCTCTCTTCATCAACACTGAGTTGCTGGGATCAGCTCTGCAGACCCCATCCTCTGCTGCTGCCACTCACCACCATCCCATTCCTCCAAGATGCGACTCCAGGATGTGGTTCAGAAAAGTGGTGAACACAGCTCTGGGATGTGGCCCTGAAGAAGCATCAGAGCTGTGCAAAACTGAGCCGAGTAGAGTGGTCCAAAGCAGCAGCGGAACTGAGCCTGAACCAAGCCTGGTGCAGTGGAGCAGCGGTGCAGCACAACACAGATGATCTCACTTCCACGGTTTTGTCTGGCATTGTTTTCCATTGCCCGTCATTATTTTCCATTGTCTCGGGCTCGGGGATGGGGAGAGCCAGCTGCGGGGAGTGCCCACCATCTTGTCTTCCTCCCAGCAGCCACATGGAACTAAGTCAAAGTGGCAAACACCTTTTGTGCATAAAGCACCTCCCTTTATTTTTTTATGCTTTGGTTATTAATATTGCAGCTGTCACTGTGCATTTCTTCCTCCACTGCTGTTTGCTTTCAGTAAATGATCATCTCAACCCACAGTCTCTGCCTTTGTCTCTCTCTTACTGGGGGGGGGGCAAGGAGAAGGGAAGTGACTTATCTGGAGTTTAGGTTACAGATGGTGATAACCCACCACGAATGAAGACAAGGACATCCCTCATGCAGCTACATATACATTGGATGTTTTGATAACTAGCCCATCTATAGCAGGGTATCTTACGAACTTTTCCTTCCTGCAAAGGTTACCAAACTGAGTGCACTTCAGCAATATGAAACATTCCATGAGAAAGTTAGGTGAATATATCACTTTTTATTATATACTAAATAATCAGTCTCTTACAAGCTAGGGACAGTAGCAACAAACAAATACAACACCGAATGCTTGACACTTCCGGTCAGCTCTAAATGCAAGTGACAATCTCAAGCTATCCTCTACAAGAACAGCTATTCACTGCATCCTTTAAAAAAACAGTCTGTGAATCCAAAACCAAATTATATCTTGCAGTAAGAAAAACAGAAAACGTATCCTGAGTTAACCTTGGCAATTCAAAGTCACGAAAAGAAGTGAATCTGGATGAGGATGTAAAAAATATTTTCCTACCTGCTGTCACCATATAGAGGAAACAATAACACACGCAGGCAACATAGGCAACATAACATACTAACAAATACGTCAGTGAATGCTCTAAATCCATTTTAACGGTTTTCTGGTACTTTATTAATGTGGTGTTAAATACTTCACAAGAGGAAAGACCTTAACAATCTCGCTGTCCCTCTTTACTCAGAAGCACAGTACAGCATAGCTTCTTAAAATGCACAGCAGACAATGTAAATGCACTAGAAGTTGTTTATCGTGTGTTGATTTGTATCAATGATCAAGTAGGCAAGGAAACATAAATTAAATGTATTACCTCAGTTTCTTGCTATTTCCCACCATGTTGAGGCCGATTGCATTCCCTTTAAAAAGTTTGAAGCTTCCAGCTTTGCCTCGCCTTGCGTACGCTTTTATGGCATCGCTGCTGGTGCCGATAGCTCCAGGTCGACAACGAACTGACTGTCACAACAGAATTAATATATATTAAAATAATTGTATAATTGTGTAGAAGTTAGAAAAAGAAAATTAATGCAAGATATTAATATAAATATTACTTTGCCTTCATTTTCGAACTGCTTTTATACCACATTTCATGGAAAATATACACTGTCTACACCCTCACTCACTAGGATTCCTCACTAAACAAAATACAATATGTATTTTATATTTAGTACAGTATTTGTGATAATTGTCTAAACTCAAAATTAGCTATTCATGCCCGTATTTTCAGAATACTATACAAATCAAGAGGGTAACAAAAACTTTAAGGGTAGGCAGATAGCTTGAGCGTATGTTCCTAAAACACCAGAGAAACTTTCATTTCTATGGCTATGCAGTATGGTTTAAGAACCTAAAAAGCTTTAAAGATACAATTTCACCATGACATAAACAGATTATTTACCTTTTTTTCTTCATTGGGACTGAAAGGCCCATCACTGTCATCTAAACTGAGCAGATTTGCCTCGCTAGACAGGTGTGGGAGAGAAAAGCACATACATTGTAATCCAACAGAGCACCCACAAAACATTTTAAACACAAAAGGGTTTTTTTTCCCCTTCCCTTTCTACATTTAAATGCATCATATACATATTGTATAAATATGCATAAAACAAGAGGAACAAGAAATGAGCAACACAGTGATCTGATATATTATGTGAACCTGAACTTAGAGTGTACCTCAAATTATTTTGCAAAAAGCAAAACTAAAATGATTAATTCAAAACAGACAATGCTACTGAACCTTCAATATAGTTACAACAATATTACTGACACTATAAAGATTCTATACTCTCTGCATAAATTGAGTCCAAAACTTCATTAACCTATAAAACATGATCTTAGTTTGTTTATGCCTATCAGTGTTCAAGTATGTAGTTTAAAATTGCAAACTTCATAGTGCTTTTAGGAGAACTCAATGTGACTACATTTTACACCACAGCAATTACTACCAAAGTATGTCTTCCTAAAAATAACATATTCAGTTTGGTTCTACTGCTTATTAAAATGTGTTTCTTTAGTACTTTCAATATCTGTAATCCCCAACCAATAGAATGGGGAAGAAGATTAAAAAAAAGAAAGCCACTCCATGATACTCTAAAAACATTCTTTTCAGTAATAGGCAATTATCCTCAAGTAATCTTAAGTATTTAAACTGAAACCCCAATCACACATTTCATACTGACAGCAGCTAGATTAGGCTAACATATTCTTGCTTCCAGGAGAAGCAATCTGCAGATAAACCCTTCTCATCAATCCTGATAAGGTTACTCCTATGTTGGCTACAACAAAACAATACAACTTTCAGCCAATTTGCAATTGCATGGGTTTGAAAAGTTTTAATGACGATCATTCAGGCAGAAATTACTTAAAATAAAAGCAGTCATGCCAGGTGTTTAAAGGGAAGAGCTACACAAGAGAAACAAACATTTCTCAGCTGTGTCAGTATGACATGCTGGCTGCAATACATACAGTGACTTTAGCTCTTCATTTATAAAGTAATCACTCAGTGCCCCCTCCCTCAAGTTCCTAGCAACTTTTTCCATGCATAAGATTTCCCTTCAGGTTACAATTTATTCTTCCATCTTATGCAATATAGATATCCCTAGAGCAAATAAAAATAAAATAAAAACATTGGGTGGGATCTACAGACTCTGAAACTTCAGGAGATATGATTGTACACACAGGTGATTTCGAAATGGGAAGAATCATGTAAATGTGAACACAAAGCCAGTGGCACTGTTGTATTTTACTTTCATTTACAGACCACCACAATTCTAGGTTCTCAGTGGTAAAACAGTGTAGTAGATTCATCACTAATTTCAAACAAAGGCCAAAGAGTTGTACTTCTGCACAGACTACACATGGATATTAAAATTTTTAAATCCTGCAACATTTTTTTAAATTCTCTTTCAGAAAAAAATATCCTTTCCAGGGAGGCTCACTGAGCCTTCTCAAATATTCATCAGTAGACACAGAGTTTAACAATTTCGGAAATTTTTCACATTCCAAAAAATAAAAAAAACCCTGCAGCACAGACATGAACAGCAACCTACAGGACCTGCAGCTCTGGCATTTGCCTACTGTGCTGCCCCAGTCAGATCATTTCACCTCTAGAAATGTTTTCATTCTTTAGGTTCAGTTCATACAAAAATGATGACTATTTTCAAAACACTTCTGTACTGTGGCGATACTTTTAGGATTTCACCATGCTGCAATACTGCAACCATTTTAACAAAGGGCATTTGAGGAGGGAGGTAAGAGAAGGTAACACACTGCAAACAACCAAAACACCGAACCAATGCTTAAATCAAAATGAACAAGAGTAACTCTTATCATGCAACGTGACTAGAGAAATATTAGCGAATTGGAAGTTTTAAATGAACTGATACTTTTAGATCTTAAGGAATGCGAAGTACATGCATCAGAACCAGGAAGGCTGTTTTTTCAGAGAGCAGAACACATAGCAACTGAGAAATGTCTATTTGCTCATGTATCACATGCTTCCAGTTGCCTGCTTCAAAGATACAATTTATACAGGCAGGAAAAAACCCAAACCAACCCAAAACAAACACTATACCACTCCCCCAACATACCAGTCAGTAACATTTTTAACATCCCTTAAATGAAACCTCAGTTGTCTTGCTGGGAGGATGCCTCCAAACTCTATCACTTTTAACCAGGGAACCACGGGGTCCCTGGTTATTTTCACATTGGAACAATATTCTAACTTTTCAATATGTCCCTTAAAATTTTATAACAAATAAATGTTAAGTCTTTACTAAAATTAAAGGGAAAAAATAGACATAATTTACCTAAACAGAGCTCTTTCCAAAGGGGAGTTCATAATTACACATTCAAATTTAAGCACTGAACAAGGAAACAAAAATTTCTGTTTACTTACCTCTAATCACTTGCCATTTGTTTAATGTTTAAAACATTAAGAACTATGCAATAGTTAGACAGCTCAGATTAACAGGCTAGGTTTTCAGTACTATCTACAAGCAACCCAAACTTTAAACCTCTGTCGACCACTGAAGTTACACTCTAATAAGCTGCAAACACATTTCCATCAACTACCAATTGATCCAGTCATATTTCAAACATAATCGGAATTTCTTTCTGAAAACTATTACATATAAAACCAGCAGGTTGCTGTATTTGCCCTCACAGGACACTGTGTACATTCTTTGGTTTAAATTGCTTGGTGGTAGGCAACACACCTAGTATCAGAGGCACAAGAGAAGCAGTACTATTATTTAACTCATTCACGGTGCCATTCCATTAAAAATAGCCTTAATTTAAAATGTTTTCATCAATTTAAAGGCTACAGTGCCCTACTAACAGGCTCACAAAAGAAGTATAAAACACCTATATAAGTATGGGACGATTTTTTGACAAAGTAATACAAATTTTATAAGCAGTGGAAAGAAGCTCAACATAAATGGAAAAGCATGGTACTGTATTATATATTTGTCAATACAAGGGAAAAAGAGGTTTACTCCCCTAAATGGAAGGGGCAAAAAATAAAGCTTTTTGAAAGAAAACAGTAGTTAAGTAAGGACACCATTGCACAAATAAATTATACCCATTTATTTGTATTCCTTATTTTTGCTAAGGCTACTACTGAACAAATCTCAGTGGAAGGCAGAAGTCTAGACTATTAAGAAAACAGTATGACAGCCAAGAGAAAACTGGGCCTATCCATTTACAAAACCACAGTGCAGCATACCGATATATTTCAAAAACATTTACACAGATATTACAAAGGAAGTAAATATAAATTATCCAAGACACTTCAAGAGAATCATCTGCAACACCAGAAAGCATCTTATAACATGTTAATTTCATGAATCACTTGTATATATTACTTTGGCCATGTTTGCTTATGTCTGCCATCCTTTCATATCTTCTGCTACACAAGACCAGCTTAATTTCTACCATTTATTCTGTGGTGGACTACACAGGTTTCAGTGTGCTCATCTGACCAACTGGTCTTTTTTTCTATTGTTCTGCATAAAGGTAGATCTCCTATGGGATCTCCAATTACAAAGCAAGGAAAGTCTCATGCCACTTGCTACCATCCTGAGTAGATCAAACCTTTTAGAACATCAAAAATGTTACTCTTACTCTTTCAAGTGGACTGAATATTATCTGCAGGTGTTTACTTTGGGATAAGATACTTGTTAATTAACATTCATAATGTCTATAACTCTAGTTCCATGCTGAGTATCAACTCTAGCACCATTTTAAATTTATATAGTGTTGGGTGATCATTATTTTTTCCAAACCTTCTTCAGTTTACAATATTTTTTGTCTTTTTGTGTTCATTATTTGATACCTTAACCATTATGATTCACCTCATCTACTTCCCAAGTAAGTTAAATGACACCCTTATTTTAAAATAATCTACCTCTTCTAAAAATTGCTGTGGTAGGAGGTCATTAACCACATACTTTGTGTTCATCTCACTGAAGAAAAGATAATCCAAGCAGACATCCAGCGCTGACCAACATCATTAGCAAAGGTCTCATGGGGTAACACAAGAATACAGCCAATTCTTTAAGTGCTGGGATGTTATTCCTAGGCTAGCTCAAAACAAACTTCCTGTGTGTCTGCCATGAAGAGGGCAAAAAGCTGTGATAAAAACAGGCACTGTAAGACCAGTACCTCCACAACAAGCATGAGGTGCATCCAGCTGCTTGCTTCAGACTCACAGTTCTATCCACAAAGAAATCATGTAGTCAGCATCAGCACACCATAGCGAATTGCACGCTACTTACTGCGCAACATACTCAAAATACTGAGAGGAACACAAAGCTTTATGCTGGAACAATTATATGAATTAAAGCTGCTAATCTTTGAAATGTTCTAATAAGGGTAAAGGAAATTAAAAAAAAAAAAAAAGGTAAATTTACTATTATTTGTTTTCTAAAGATTCCCCTCTGTCAGTGTTTTGTTACATGAAATAAAAATGTATCAGAAAAGCAAAAAACACAAATTATTTCAAAATGCTCAAAGCTCACTATGTCTTTAAGACAAACAAACCCAGGCGTTACCAAAAGTAAATATGTGGGCAGCTTAAAACACGTAGCTGTCTGGAGGGAATAAGAAATTGCCTCAAATGGTATCAGAGAATGGGTAAGTAAAGAAGACAAGATCTCCAGTTTAAATCAATTTTCAACTACTCTTTTATCTATACTTCCAGATAAGATTCTGCATAATTCACAGACAGAAAAGCAAATCAAAAATGATCTAAGTAGGCAATAAAAATTCAATTCTGGCTATGGGAAAACTCCTTATTGTAGAGAATATTTGAAAGGAATGAAAAATCACCCAGACATACAATCTTACGATCAGATACAATTACATAAAGCATATGTTTCATAATACTTTTTCGAACTTTTTTTTTTAGTATCATTACTTTACACATTTTTCATTCCATGTTCTTAAGTCAACATCAGCTGGAGACTGATGGAAAACAGCCATAAATTACTAGAAGAAAAAAAGAGCTGCTATGCTTTCAAATGTGACTTATTTCTGAAGGTGAGTAAAATGGAAATAGTAACTGTATGGTATGTACTGCCCTCATACTTAAAATATATTTGTGTGCACTACGAATGGATGTAAAGTTGCTAAGGAACAACACGACCTTACTTTCATAAAACTAAAATATCCTTAGTTTGTGAACCCTTTAAAAAGTGCTTTTAACTTCTAATACAGTTCTGACAAGAGCTCTTAATGCTCACCTCACACTTTAATGAACTCCTGAACTCATTTTTTAATTACTAAAACTTCACTTTTCTTAATGTTTTATTAAGATTACAGCATAGACTGCTGCTGCAGCCTATGTGGTTATGTGTCTACTTTCCTACCTCCCTTCCAACGCATAGTATTTGGCAGAATATTAGATGATACAAATTCATATATGAATTATTTTTTGTACTTAATCACAAGAATCAGTGTCTTCTTACTAGAGAACCACAGCATACTTTTCAAATTTGCAGGTTCTGCTCTCCAAATATCTAAGAACAACAAACAAACTGACATGAATTCTTTGTGCGGGACATGCATTGCTCTTTCAACAATTCATTAGTCATTTTGGAAATAAGTACATTAATATCGAGAAAACATATTAGTAACAATAAAATGTCACAAGGACAAAAGTGTGAATTCAAACTACACACATGGGATTTAAGTTTTAGCCAAAATCCAAACATACCAAGTAAAGGAATACATTATAAGAGAAAAAACCAGCCTCAACTCTATGCGGTGAAATAAACACAAAGGAAGAAAAACCTACAATCTTTAAGATCAGTTTAACTTGATGAGGGCCTAAAGCTACTGAAGTACTTTAACCATACCTGTTAAGTATTACGTTAAAGGGAAAGCTGAAGCTGCTTGGATACCCTACCCATCAACTTCCTTATTCTGCATGTTCACATACTTCTTGTCTGTGTTCCTTAGACTTACACAGAAGCTCCAAAGAAACTGTAGCTCTTGTGAAATGTACTGTGCCCTGTGTTGTAAGGCCCACATTAACAGTAAAACTTACATTATAATGGACTACTATATGGCAACACTATTTAAAATAATAACTTATTTGAAGTAATTTTTCTTAATCACTGAAAGTTTAAGGTATTATATATTGTTTCTTATTCATAAATTACAAAAAAGAAGTATTTAATTATAAATAGACATTTATACTTTCAATAGCCTAGATAAAAGCATCCTTACTCTTTCTCTGCATCTCCTTCACTTTCTTCTGCATGATCAAAGCTCCAATTACTTTTAAAACCTCCATCTCTCTTGGACTGTGATCTATCCAAAGCTGAAATGAGAACAAGTTAAGATAAGTCTTGGTTTCAAGCTGAGTTATTAATCAACACAAACTAGAGGAGTAAACCAGATGCAAGTATTTTCCCCCAGTATTTGTTTTATTGATGTCAATGTTTAACTATCATTTGATCAGTAAGTTCATCAATGCAGTGGTGATTATTATTTCCCTAAATAAATAAAAGTACCTGTCAACATCTTATTAATGAAGTTAAGTTAGCAAGCTATTAAAAATTATGACCCGAGGAAGCGTAATAACTGTTTTCAACTGTTTTACTGATACCCACAAACTTAAGGGCAGTTTCTCTCATATGAACTATATGCCACAAGCAGAAAGGGTCCTAAAATGTATTATTTACATGACTAATAACCAAACATATATTGATTTTTTCCATATAAAAACAACAGTTCTGAACTGTCCCAAGTACAATTTCAAAATAATATGCTGGATTTTTAATTTAACATCTGACGGTGACCTGAATTAACATACGATGCAAATCAAAATTTCAGTGTTAGCATCAACTAAGTAAAAACCTGAACTTTCTGTCATACTACATAAAATCTCAGATGTCTCTACTGCAATATCCACCACTATGGAGATTTTTCATATAATATAATGCCATGGGGTATTCTTAAGTGAAGGTGTTCCAGAGCATGGAGACAGCACTCATTAAAGCAAGGCATTGCTCCCCATGGGCCCTAACTACTGCAGCTATGAGCTGTCTCACACAAATTCTGTATGACAAAGTATACAGCTGCTTTGATTTTGGTATAATTTAAATATTTTTTCTTACTACATTTTTCTTTACGTTGTTGGAAATGCATTTAAGAAATAATGAATAAAACTCATATACTCTGATAGAAAAGAGTAAGAAAATCACAGGCAAAAACATATGTCTAGAAGAAAGTATAAACAATGCACACAAAAATATTTATTGCATATTCAATCTCTGTCGGGGTCCATACCGGTGTTTCTGGCACCGGCAGGCTGGCCCGACCACCGGCGGTATAAACGGGAAGGACTTCCGTGTAGATTTCAGCAGACCTTCATTCCATGCTGAAAGTCTATGGCGAAAGCCCCGAGCCCGGGAAGGTTCAAACCTTTTCCCGGGACTCTGGCATAGGATTCTGGGCAGGGGGGCGGGACATAGGCGGGGCCCCGGCACACAGGGGAAAGGGGACAGGGCATTCTGCCAGCCAGGGGAACAGAACCGAGGGTCTGTCCCTTTAGGGAACTCTGTCATGGATCCCACAAATCTCTGCTTCCAACTACTCGCATCTACTGCAGGCTTCCTGAGCCATGGGTGAATATATTAAACACATATTTTTGTGTTTAACAGCTTTTCCTACCTTTTTCTTCTCCCTGCTTGCTTTTTAATCAAGCCTGCTTTAAAAAAATCAACACCATCTTTCAGGAGGAAGTACCTCAGCTTAATTACATGAGTATCTCCTTTTGTTGATTCTGATTCAATCTGGCACCTTTTGCTCTTACTAATCTACTTCTCCAGTCCATGTACTCTGGATGACAGAAATAAGTAACCCTTCCCTATTCCCTCATGATTGCATAGATTCCTGTTCCGTTCTTTCATGGTCTTTCTTTCCCAGGCAGGAAAAGAAAAAAACTGAGTCAGCTTAATTTTTCCTCACATGAAAGCTGTTTCATGCCTTTAAATCCCTCTTGATGCTTCTCTTTGAACCTCTTGTACCCCTTTTGAGATGAGGATACACACTCTACAAGGAATACTCAAGATGCATACATCCCATGAATTTCTACAGAAGCAGAATGTTGTTTCTGTTTTGGGTTTTGTTTCTTTCCTAGTAAATCTTTACACTGGATTTGCTGTTTTCACTGCTAAGGGTTTTGTTTCTTTCCTAGTAAATCTTTACACTGGATTTGCTGTTTTCACTGCTAAGGAGAACTGCATTGGTGTTTAGGTACTAGATAATTCCATCTTTCTCTCATGACTGGTTAAGAACCACTTCAGAGCCAATAATTACCTACAAAAATGCTTTTTTTTACTTCTCATTCGCTTAGATTACTTGACATTTACCTACACAGAATTTTATGTATGATTTCAACCCACATAACTCAAAACCTGAGCATTTACCATTTTCTTTAAATAGCTAGCCATTACACTAACCCAAGTAAAGTTTAACATTTACAAACTTTGTCACCTGGCTATCATACCCTTTTTCTTGTAACTGTACACCAATGTTAACACATCCTTGTTCAATTCAGTTAACAAATTAATAAATTTAACCCTTTTTAAAGGGTTAACAAATTAACAAATCAAACCCTTTTTGTCCTCTCCTTCTGTCTTTTCCCAACTGTTTCTTATAAAAATTTCCATTTTATTCAGAGGTAATTTAGCCTCTCCCAAAGCCTTTGGTAAATGACTTTACAGAGGGAACAATGAAATAAATTCTGGTCTCCATATAATTTCCATGAATTCAGGTTGCATAGTCACAAAGTTCACTGATATGAAGTTCCTCAAATACCTCCATGCCTTTTTAAAATGCTGATATCATGCTAGCTACCCTCCTTACGTGTAGCAGAAAGATGATGCTAACCACAATCAACACACTACAGTCATTAGCTCCTTTATCCCCCAGTTCTTCTTACAACACTTGGATGAATGCCATTTGATCAATCCTGCCTTGTTCACAGTTTGCTCAATGTACTGCAATTTCTTCCACTGATGCTTCATTTTGAGCCGCACACTCTGTCACATTCCTTATTAAGAAACATTCTGGCATGAAGAGCTCTCTAAGTGTTGCCAAAGTGAGTGCGAGCAATTCCATTATTCAGCTATGACCTTATATACTCCAAAGCCACCTTTTACAACTGGGTTGTCTACTGATCCTCCAGATACTCATCAAACTTTCCTGCTGAGTTTGAAGAAAAACTTAACAATTGTTTTCATGTCTGTTGGGAGTTATCAATCAATTTTTCCCCACCTCATTATAATTATAGGTTAAATCTACCAGCTTTTTTATTATTCTCTGTTTTCATTATTAAGATAAAAGATCTGATATAAGAACTACGATGTTTTATTTCAGATACTGTATCTTACCCTGCTGTTTAGCCAGGCCAGCATTCAGGGGGCCTTTTGAAATCTACTTAAACAAGCAGCATGCCTCCTATATGGTATCTTTAAATAACTCCCAAGCTGGCTATAAGTATTTTACATTAGAGCTGCATTTTCTCTTTCTTTCTCAAAAAGTTTCTTAGTATTTTCTGTAGTCCTTTTTTAAATTAAGCATTTCTGTATTGGACAGTTTGTCCACTGCTACTGATCAGTGTAGCCATCCATGGAAAATGTCTTAGTATCCCAGTTCTGCTCACTCAACTCTGGATCAATTTTCACTCTCTCTAGCACTCTTGGCCCTAACAAAAATGTAAATCTAGAAGTATGCCATCATGTTAGCTAGAGTGTTCACCTGAGTTACTTGATCTGAACAGCCACTTCGTATTTGGTTCTATATAGGATTTTTTATTTTTCTAAGGGGATAACAATTTGTTACACAGGCTAAGCTGCTATTTTGTACAAAGATTTAAGTTTGGAACCTGAGTTGGGGCAATCCCAGATATGAGTACACACTGGGAGAAGAAGTCACTGACAGAAGCCCTCTGGAGAATACTTGGGAGTTCTCATGGATGAAAAGCTGGATATGAGCCAACAGTGTTCACTGGTAGCCCAGAAGGCTAATTGTATCCTGGGCTACATAAAAAGCTGAGTGGCCAGCAAGTCAAGGGAGGTGACTCTGCTCCTCTACTCTGCCCTAGTGAGACCCCAGCTGGAGTACTATGTCCTGCTCTGAGGTTCTCAACACAAGAAGGACATGGATCTGTTGGACTGGGTCCAGAGGAGGGCCACAAAGATGATCAGAGGGTGAGAGCACCTCTCCTATGAAGACAGGCTGAGAGAGCTGCGATTGTTCAGCATGAAGAAGAGGCAGCTTTGGAAAGATTTTACTGCAGTCTTGCAGTACCTTAAGTATCTTATAAAAAGGAGGGAGAGGGATTTTTTATATGGACACACAGTGACGGGACAAGGGGCAATGGTTTTGAACTAAAAGAGGACAGATCTGGATTAGAAATACTACAAAGAAATAATTTACCGGAGGGTGGTGAGGCACTGGAACAGGTTGCCCAGAGAGGTTGTGGGTGCCCCATCCCTGGAAGTGTTCAAGGCCAGGCTGGATGGGGCCCTGAGCAACCTGATCTAGTGAAGAGTATCCCTGTGCACAGAAAGGGGGGTGGAACTAGATGCTCTTTTCACACCTAACCATTGTATGATTCTATAAGGTCAACTCACCAAAGAAGCCAGATGCATTTACTGTCCACACAAAGATCAACTTTTCTAGGAAAGTAACATTTTCATATGTATCACTGGTTTGCCAGAATAACTCCCTACTACCCGCCGGAATACAATAGCAGAGACTTTAACATTTCTATTGCACACACAGAAACTTTTATAAATCTTTCATCTGCGAGATCTCATCTATTTTTGTGTGTACAAGAACCATCCTAAACACGAAATCAAAATCAAAAAAAGGTTTGGTTCAGGACCCAGATGCTTTTTCAGGAAGACCTGAAGTTTACATTCTTTTTCCCCAGTTGTTGGTAAAGAGCAAGCCTCATCTTACAAATGCTTACACCATCACAACTGCAACCAACTTATCAGATACTGCAGTGCTCACACAGAAAATGTAAATTAATTTAAATGTACTCAGAATCATTGCCTTCATCCAGACTCATATTTAAATAAATGCAAAAGAAAGCTTCTAAGCTTTCTAATCTGTTGCTCATTTAGAGTCATCAGATATATTGTTAAGAGAATATAAGTACTCATAAAACTCTGACACAGAAATATTTTTTTGGTTTACTTTCCCCATTGCTTCATTATTCTTCCAGACAGGCTTCTATGCAAAACAGCTTTTTATCTTCCAGCTTTGATACCATCAGCTCTACTATATCAACTGTGTAACCACAGTGAGGCTGCATTTTCACATTCTGAAGAAGCACTACATGAATAGTTTTACAGGCCCCTCACTCTTCCTAAGAGCTGCAGATTGTTGCTCCTGTCCTGCACTCTGCATATGTCAGCACTGACAAAAAAGCTGGGGAAGGAAACTCATTCAGGTAAGAACCCCTTGAGCAGCAGGGGAGGGGAAACATTATTTTTCAACCATATCAGTTCCCTCCTCCTGTTCAACCACACTAACACAGTGCCGCTGTGACAGCACAGCAGAGATAAGGTCCATCCAGGAACTGAAACTATGGTAAGTACTACGGATACCAAAGAAATTTCCACGGAATCATAGCCTAATCTACATTTATAGGTATAGATCTAAAGATCTAGTGCTTAAAAGATGCTTTAACTTTCCACTCCCTTAATTAGCTGCAGAGGCAAAAAAACCTGTCAGAAGCACCTCCAATAACAGGCAGTAATCATAACCTGATAGTAGCTGAGATATTATGTGAAGCAGAGAGTTCAATAGTGAAGTTCTGTGATACCAGTGTAACAGATAGCAAGCATGGACATTCCTTTGCGCATGAAGGGAATTCAATTTCTCAGCTGGCTAACAAAAACCCCCACACCCTTTCAAGAACTTGATGTCAACAGCAAAAGCAAAAGCATTTACAAAAGTTCTGGACTTCAAAGATGGAAATCATCTGCATATTCTAGTAAATGACTGGGGTTTTTTTCAGGGCTTGAATGCACATTGGGCTGCTTACATTGCAGGATATTGCACTGATGACAGGATTGAAGAACACAGAACTGTGTTAAGTTTGACAATTTGCTCAACTGTTTAACATTTTTTAAGTATTAACAAGGAGTAACAGAAGAGGGTAAGAGGATAGAGCTTTGAAGTATGTTAAACATTTTCTTTGTGATGCCTTTGAAAGTTTTTCTGGTGAGACAGCAATGATAACCACACAATGGACAACTAATCCTTCTTCACCTTTTTCTACTGATTCTCTCAACAGAGGTGCAGAGGTATCTACCCCACCCAAGGACGCTGCCCTTATGACAGCATCAGAAAACAATGCAGAAGCACTTCAAGAGGCCTTCTTTGTTTACACCAGCAGCAAAAGGAACGCTACAGAAAATTGTAGGCATTTTCTGCTCAATGAGACAGGAACCTAGTGACAAAAGACATTAAAAAAAATGAAGAACTTGATCATTTTCTTTTTGTCATCCCAGATTTCACTGCTAAATTCTGTCTTCTGACCTCACAGTTCCTCAACTCTACTAGCAAAATCTGTGGGAATGCAGTTATCACCCATTGTCAAGGAAGATGTGATTAAGGAACACTTTAGCTAGCTGTACCCAAAGACTGGAAAAACATCATTGCACTTCAAGAAGGGCAATAAGGATGATCTGGTGAAATACAGGCTAGTCTGATAAAAACAGAACTTATTCTATACCATGTGTGTGTTCAAGAGTGGACCAGATTGACCTAAGAGGTAATAGAGACTGGACAAATCCCTGAGCAACCTGCTCTAACTGGGCCTGGCTTGAACAGGATGTTCCAATCCATCTGATTCCAACCAGCTGTTAAGTAAAACCAGCGACTATTCATAGGTACAAAGCATCCCCTAAGGCAACTGCCCCCCCCCCCCCCACCGTCACAAAAACTTCCAAAAAGTACCTCAGTCACTTTTCTTCTTTTCCCTCTCTGAGTAAGTTTGACACCCACTCAAACTTTCCACACAAGTAAAAGAATTTGAATAACATCAAAAGCAGGAAGCAACAATAAATAGGGAAAAAAAGAAGAAACAAATAAATTAAAAAGTAATTTTTTCATTTCCAGCATTATGAATTCTTTACTTACCTGAGACCTCTATTGCTAGACTGGAGATAGAAGTGATATAAGACATAAGTTTTGTTGTTTTTATAGAAAAGGTAAGTCTAAGAGAGGTATCTTCCTGTTTTATAGATAAAAATAGGGGATAAAAGGTGAGGTTAGGCTAAGAACAATTTCTGAACTCCGAATTTACTCTCAAAATCTGAAAAAATATACAAAGCTAACAAGCCATTTCAAGGAAGGTAACAGTTGAACAAGAATTCCAGAATACAATTTCTGCAGCAAATCAGTACGTGACGTTAATCACACATGATCTCACATTCTGAACACTGGAACAGTTTTAGAAGATGAGCAAAACACAGCAGGAAACCTTATAGTATATTATGCATGTGATTTGCACACTTTGTTATGCACCATGGGATCCATCTTCATATAAAACCTAAGCTTTTGCAAGTGAGAATACAGCAGCACTAAACAAACAGCAATCTATTTTTAGAAAGTGCTGAAAGGCAGTTACATACAGAGTAAGATTAATAACCTAGCCAAACTACCTGAAATTAGGCAACTGACACTTTGAGAAGGTCTCCACGTTTGCTGCAGTAATTGGAACATCAGGTTGAAATAAAGCACTGTATCTACATACCAAAAGGAAGAAGAAAAAAAGAATTTGTACTATTTAATACTTCTGGATTTATCCTGTAAAGTTTCATAGATGATGTCAGATAGATACTATCCCCTTTATAAAAACATACAGAAACTAGAAGTCCAGAAAGGTTTCACAATCTCTGCAAGAACTTAACTTGCATCTGCAGGACAGAAGAATCATAGACTCATAGAATGGTTTTGGTTGGAAGGGTCCTTAAAAATCATGTAGTTCCAGCCCTGCTGCCATGAGCAGAGGGCAGACCTTCAACTAGACCAGGTTGCTCAGAGCCCCATCCAGCCTGGCCTTGAACACTTCCACAAGAAATGTTTCTTCTGCAAGAAGAAACTCTAAATGTAATTAAAGCAGAAAAAAAGCAAGACATCTCTTTGATGTTGTTGATTGTTCAAAATTCACATGAAATGGACAGCAAAAAAAGCACACAAAATTATCAACAACCTCAATTAAAACACTTCAAAAATTTGGTCACATGAAAAAAGTACATTTCAGAAAAAAAATGAGTAGGGAAAGGATGATGAAAGAGTTAGTTAAACTAAGCGGTGAGTAAAATATTTGCATTTGCCTTTCTGTAAATGCTAAATACCTGGGGTTTTCTCCTATTCTTAGAGACACTGGCAAGCTTTCATACCCATACAAGGCAGCAGTCAGGTGAACTGGATTTCTGATATGGCTGAAAAGTAATAGAGTAGCTCCACCAACACTTCTCCCCATCCCAAGGATTAGTTTTCTGTCAATTCAGTTCCTTCAGCCAACTTGCCATGAAGCCAGTGAAGTGCCAGCGTTTACTCCAGCACAGCTGTGTGCGTTGTACCTGGGAGGGGCAGCAGCTCTGTCCCTCTGAGCAGAACCCAGCAGTGGGCCCCACACACAAGGTCTTGCTATGACTCTGCAAATGCACATATAGTTAAAATCTATGTACATGATGTCTGTTAAAAAAAAAAAAACCAACAGAGAAATGCAACACAAATATAGGCAACAGCTTTCTACTCAGACTAGATACACCATATATTCTAAATCTCTTTGCAATTGGTGATCGTCAGTGCAGCAAGGTATGAAATAATGCAACTACAGTACTGTATTAATAGCACTGAAGTCGTTGTAATAGAAGTACCACACTTCTCCAGACCTAACAACAATGAGTTTAAGGAACGATGACAACTGCTAACTAGGTCACAGTATACTAACATCCACCATCCAGGCTTTATTTTTTAAAAAGCTAAAATATCACTTTAACATCCCATGAAAAACAAATGTTTCCTCAGTAATTACTCATAAAAACAGCAAAAGTGAAGTGCTGTCAACTTATTTTTAATAAAATAACACATGCCAGCTTACTA
The DNA here is from genome assembly GCA_013397815.1 of Aleadryas rufinucha. Classification (NCBI taxonomy): domain Eukaryota; kingdom Metazoa; phylum Chordata; class Aves; order Passeriformes; genus Aleadryas; species Aleadryas rufinucha. Next base: position 120,397 of record VZTH01017855.1, on the reverse strand, counting down.
ATTGAACCTAGTTATGAAACTACTTTTCAAGAAACTGCACTCAAAAGACAGCTAAAGCAAAACATCAGACTTATTAAGTGACCATCCTGCAACCAGAGATGAGTTTCAGCTGCATCCATCCAAACACGAAATTCCTGCTTACCTTGATCTATAAGTTCTTTCTGTCATAGAGCACAGTCTTTCTTCTACCTCATTCCTAATGAGCAGTGCCTTTTCCATGTAACATAAGCTTTGCCACATGACAAAGAACATTTTACTTTATCAATGACACATAGTTTTTTGTTGTATTTATCAAGTAAAGATTCAGCTATAATATATTTGCCTTATGGCAGAACTGTTAAATCTTCACTGAAGTTTTATTGTCCCAATGAGAGGTATATGCAATCACAATAAGCTGGGCCAGAGTAGTCCTGAAGTTCACTTTTGAAAGTTTACTCACAATTGCAAAAGATCTTTAAATTATCTCTTAAGCAGTAAGCCTTGGCAGAAATAAAATTACAACAAAGTCTAGTAAATGTTTCTAGAAGTCAGCCTCAGAACTTCCAAAGGCAATTGTAAATATGAAACCTAACGTCTACTGCATAGTTCAAACTCTCATCTAGTGGGCTCTTGAATAATCTTTCTGTTAGACTGTCATATTAAATTCTGTCATCAGCAGGATATTCATATTTTGCTAAATGAGCCATAAAAATTAGACATGTCAAACAAATACAACATTATATCCTATGACATTAATAAAAATACATCAGTAGAATGAATTTTAGTACAAATGAAACAATTGTATGGCATTGAATAAAAACATACTCCTAAAAATAACAAATATTTTGCAGCTGTTTCTTATAGACATAAATTTCTAAGATTACGTATTATTAATCATGTCATATAGTAATATGTTTTACCACACCAGCAGAGTATTATTGGTATTCTTCATTCCTAAAACATTGTTGTGGCAAGTCTTACAATAAAAATAAACAAACACACACAATCTCAGGGAGATATGAGGAGGGAGACTTTGCTCCAGCTCATATGGTCTGAAAACAAACAAACAGCCAGTAGAGTTTCTGAATCATCACTGTTCTTTACCTATAATCACTCAAGATTAACTCAGAGAAAGATACCCCGAAGTCTTTCACTCCAAATTCTTCTTTCATAGGAATTACTGGGACACACATACAGAAATGTTTCCTTGCCCCATGCAGTGCTTACAGCCCTTGTCTGTTAACAAAAACTTTCTAAAGGCCTGCTGACCAACCTGGGAAGAATAACCACAGCCTGTTAATTTAGTCCCTCCAGTCTCGAGCCTTTGCTATAACCTTGTTCTTTGTAAAAGATAACCTGCTATTTAAAATAATTGTGTTTCCTTGGGCAGAATAAGGCTGCTCTTACACTAAAATACCTACTACAAAGTTTAAGTTATGTATTACACCTTAGTCCGACTTAACAGATCACCAGGCATAGATGAAAGAGGGAATGTTCTATTCTCCTCACATGTAGAGGCTGTATGGTCTCCCCAATCTCAGCCATTGTCCTGCATCTACCAGTTACCCCTCAATGAGCAAATTCAACAGAGGTTTGGCAAAGTGCCAACCTGGCAAGACAGAAGAGAGCAAGTTCAATCTCTTTGGCAAGCAAGTGCTAAGTCCCCAGGGTGGTGGAGAGTACATGCAGCTCTGCTTCCAAAATGGAGTCGCACCCACTAACATGACATTCAGACACCAATTTTGACTTCATTACAGCTTAAGGTCAGCTTAACCTGAAAATATTAGGTATGCTAGGCTGCTGAACACAGAAACAGGAAGTTACGAACACATGCTTTTAAAAATTAAATGTGTAAGATAAAGCTGCCAACAAATTTAATTCTCCATCATGAATAAGAACAGTAATATTTTAATAATGCTTTAATTTTCTTCATAGAAAGTAAGTACAGAGCATTAGACAGATTTTAACCTATGTAAAAATATTCCTACATTAAAAAAAACTCCAAACTGAAACCAAGTAAGTGCCAAAACATGAGCCAAAAGAATGGAACTTAACAAATGTGCTCCCCTCACCCCCAGTGCAAGTGCCTTTTAGAACAACCAAGTTAAGAGAAAAATTACATTTGTCCTTTTTCCCCAAAACCAGAATTTGTTCCTGGTATCTCTACAATATCCTCCACCACAACAGCTCCATTTCTATTTGTTTTCTCAGCCTCCTGCAGCATCTCAAGCTACCCTGCACACTCTTCCACTCCTTTCTTTGCAACACACACAGACGAAGGCATATGCTGTCCCCTGTGCCCCAGGTCCTCTCACTGCCCTGACCCCTGACTGCTCAGCCACTGAAGGAACTAACACCGGTGAGCAGCAAACTGAACCATGCTCAGGCAACACTGAAACCTTCACTTCAGGGACACTAATTTTGACTTCTCTGCTTAATGGAGTAAGCAAGTTTCATGGAACTTCTATATTTGTACCTGTAAGACCTTCACGCCTCTGTAAATAAAAGGGTTTAAGTTCTGCAAAAATAAAAGCTATGCTACCGTGTTAGTTACTTCTAACAAAGTACCAGCCAAGGACACTGAGGGTGGTGAGGCACTGGAACAGGTTGCCCAAGGGGGTTGTGGATGCACCAACTCTGGACGTGTTCAAGGCCAGGTTAGATGGGGCCTTGAGCAATCTGGTCTAGTGGAAGGTGTCCCTGCCTATGGCAGAGAAGTTGGAAATAGGTGATCCTATTACTGGGAAGGAAGGAGGCAAAATTACAAGGTGACTCAAAAAACCTTCATATTCTTACAAAGTAATATTTAAAAGTGGCAAGTTTGGTGGTTAGTCTCACATTATATGATCTGCTACAGCACAAAACACCTTGATGCTCCTCAGTTACATCAATTACGAGACAAAGCTAAAACTACAGACTAGGTGAAGTCTGACACTGCACCAAAATCCATGCACAGTCTTCCAGAAACAACAGTAATAAAAGCCAAAGTTACTGTTGAAAACATTAAAATAAATAATCTACTGTGTTTTATCCTTGTACGTAAAACAAGAAGGAAAAGACTGAAATATCTCAACAGGCTCGTATCTGTGCTAGCATGACTTCTCCTAACTGTTAGTTTAATGTTTGCTATCAAACCACATGTTAATGTTAATACTTCTGTTATTGCTATTACTTTTCTATTTATACTTACATAAAGAAGAGTGTAACAGTGTAAGTGTTCTCTTTTAGGAACATTCTCTTTTTTTTTTTTTTTTTTTGCCACTAAAAACCACTAGACATTCTGTACTTTTTCTGAAGAAAGAGTAGTGCTTTACTTCCAAATCCAAACGCCAGAAAACAGTGGATGAGGCATCCTGAACAAGACAGTTACTCTTACACCACAAGCTTCTACATCCCATTTTGGGAAAACTTAATTCAGTAGTAGTTGCTTAGGAAAAACTACCAAATAATAAATGCCTCCACAGTGAAAACCAGAAAATTGCACCCAGATCCTTTACACTTCAGAAAGCTCAGGACAAGCCTGGGCTCCTAGAATCCTATGTCTCAAAATTAAGAAGGTGATGATGTGGCAGAGGACTGGAGCACAGGCTTTTACCTTAGAATGTGCTCCCAAGCATACTGCAACATTTGTTATAGAGCAGTAATAGATAAATTAGGTTTATTTTTAGAATCTTTCTACATGCTTTAAGAAGCATCCTGTCTTTTTTAATATTTCATGCCACCCATCACCCAAGTTAGTCTGGCATGTATAAAAAATAAGACAGTAAGAAATGTTTTCAATTTGACTTTGTTGAGAAATAATTCTCAACAAATGGGTTTCATTCACAGAAAACAACCTGTTATTGAAGTCAGTAAGAACGTTTCCTATTCTCAAAACCACTGGAAAGGACAGCTGAACATTCTTCAAGCCTAAGAAGATACATGTGCAGTGCTGGAAAAAAGTTCTGAACAGGTCAAAGGACTGGGATAGATGAACAAGCCATGCAAGAGTCACAAACTTTGCACTTTCTCATTAAAAAAAACACTCCCAAGAAAAACAGAACAAACAGAACCTGTCTGGACACTGATAGGATAGATGCAAACCAAAGAAGAATTCAACAGGATAAAGCAGGAGTTCAGATAGACACAGAAGATCAATGATACCTGAAACAACTCTTCCCCACATTTTCAAGCTAATCAAAATCTCCATTAGATCACAAACAAAGCACCAGAGACTGATTAGAGACAATTATAACAATTAATAATTACATTTCACTGTTAAGAGAAAAATAAAGAGAAATGTCTTGCAGGTAGAAAAGTCTGGCAGGTAGAGAAGTTTCAAGTGTTCTACCTGAATATAAACTCCACTCCACCACTCTAAGATGTATTACTCTAGTCAGAGATTTCTCAGTATGATTAAAAACAGAAATAAAAAAAGAGAGAGGAGAGGCTGACCACCACTTCAGTAGGTAAATCTGTAACTCTACACTAATACACAAACGCTGCATGTTTCTGTGCCACCCCAGAATCTCAGCTACCTTTAAGAAAGTATGCAAGTCTATAACTCTTGCTTTGGTGAAGACAATTCTTTACATGCGAACTGAAAGAATAAAGCAGTCTTCTGGAGTCCTCTGGCAGACAACTGTGAAGTTTATACTGCTGCTGCTAACAGGTAGTCCAGACAGTTTTCTCTATTGTTATTAGGAAACCTGTAGCCAAGAAAAAGGAATGAAAATTGAGCAAATTCCTGTCACGACTGCACCGAAATATCTCAGCAGCTCTGAAGCTAGGGACTAGCAACATTCCTTAGAAAGGAGATCCTCAAAAAGAAAATTCAATATTGGTTCTCAGTATCACTACTGTAATCAACAGGAGGCTGAAATAAGAAAATAGGAAAGAATAATACATTTCTCCCTTCTTCTGGAAAATATTTTAAAGTTTACCTATTATATACTGCATAAACATAGGCAAACTTTAAATTTTGTGTTGGAAAAGAGAAATTACAATTTACTTGCAATTCAGTGATAGTGAAGGAGGCAGAAAACAAGAGTTCCCACAATTTTTCTCCAGGGTAATGACCAACAGTACTCTCCACTCCCACGTGTTTAACATGCCTCCTACTTTAAATCCAAATGAATTTACCTATCATTTTTTATATTTTAAGTGTGACTATCAATTAAAAAACACAGGAACTTTTCCAGACAGAAATCTCAAATTACTAAACTTCTCCTCCTCCACATCAGGAAAGAATTCCTGTGTAAGAGAACTACTTTGTTAGTGTGAATTTCTGCATATTTTGCCCATTACTTTGAAACAACAATGTAAAAAAGCAAATTCAGAACAGTTTTACCAATTTCATTTGCATGTAGATTAAATAACAAAAATAGAGTACCTTCCACACTTCTAACAGTCCTGCCACTTCAAATGAAATAATTATGCAAGCCCTGTATACCCATGTATATGTGATCACTATTAGCACTGCTTCAGAATGATAACAAATGTACCTTTGAAGAGTCCATTACAGTCCTAGGGATCTTTTTCACATTTCCACTAAACAGTCTATACAATACCGAATAAAAAATTATGCACATTAGATACACAGAACAGGACACAAAACACACACTAGTACGAATCATTATGTTCAAGAATGGTATTACCAGAAAGGCAACAAATCAACCATTCAAGGAACACTCTTCCAGAAAGACCATATTGTTTTTACTGCAGAATAAAATAATAAAAATATTAAGAGGAAGCACTTTTCCAGTAGAATGACAGACATATTTCTTCACAGTAACATCTGTTACACTAAATGAAAGAAAAGCAGTATCTCAATGGACATGTGGAACCAAAACCAAAATTCTGAACAACTATCATATTGAAAAGCAATTTATTTCACTTAACTGTATATTTATCTTAAGTCTGACAGTCAACCTAAGCATGACAGCACCAGAAATGTCTGTATACATGTATGTATGTATACGCACACGCACACACACACGTATGAAGGTACGTATTTAACCAGCACAATGTCCCTTAGACTGAGTTTAACTGGTGATAGATCTAACATCCATTTCACCCAGACTTCTTCTATTGTGCACATTAAAGGCAGGGATGGACAGAGGAGTCCTGGCCCTCCCCTTTGCCAGTCTTTAAGAAAACACTTGTGAAAACATCAAACAATTTTTGGTCATTGCTTACACAGCCTTCAAAGGACCTCAGACAAATCATAAACACAGCTCCAGGCTCATGTATTAATAACCATCACCCAGCAATAGAAGTTACCATATTTCCTACTCTACACATTTTCATCCCCTTTTTTGTCCCCATTACACTTGTTTCACAAATGTGGCATTCTCATGCTTGTCTATTCTTTGGATAATGGTGGTTCTAACATCATTAGGTTGTTATAATATGCTACCTTCCCACAATGCAAATTGCAAAAAACCTCATGTGTGTATATATATATATATGTGTATATATATATATATATGTATTTATAGATGATAGTCTATGCCTATACTTTTTTCTATAAACATCTCTAGTAAGTACCTATCAAATAACATCTGAAAGCTTTTTCCCTTTGCTTCAAATCAGTATAGATTTTACTAGCTCTTACTAATTCTTCCCCAGTATGGCTGTCCCATTTGGACTTGGGCCACCCCCATAAATTTTCATCACCACCATCTACACCAGCTTTTCTTCACACGTGGCTGCACACTCTCAGGGTTTCTACCACATCATCAGTCCTAAAATGAACATGTCCCCAAACAATGGGAAAATACAAAACCAGCTGATAACTCAGTTCACCCCTCGTGGAACAACGAAGTTTCAAATGGAGATGCTATCCACTGTTGTGTTGCTCCTACTGTCAGAAAGAGAATTCATAAGCAAAAAAAGTGAGGATATTGCATATTAAATCCATCTTTTCTTAGCCACCTGTCTAGCCAGTAAGTACTCAGGGTGGACACAGAAGACAGTGACTAGTCATCACCTTGACACTTTTGGTTGCCTGCACAAAACTCACTTAGGCTGTGGAGAGTTCAGGAAAAAAATGGAGTGTCTGCATTTCATCACCAAATCCTTTAAAGGTATAAGGGAGGTAACATGACAGCTGTTATTAACCAGAGTTTCTGAACATCAGAATTCTAGATTAATTATTCAAAACAACAAGCAGTATTTTGTTCACACAGTACACCTATTCCAGAACATCTAGTAATAAAAAGCCAACATCCAACATCCTGCAGCAAGAGAAAATCTGCAAGAGGTTATGTTCTGTGCAATACAGGTACTGCAAATCTCTTACGATAAACTTATCCCCGACTTGAAAAACTCTGCTTATGAGGAGTACATAATTTCATTAATTTTTCTTTGTTATCATCATGGTAATTTGGCAGAATTTAGCAGACTGCTGGCCTATGCCGTCAGGACATGTGCTTATAGCAATTTTGCAAGACTACAGTAGTAGATTTTTTGATGTATCAATGAAACTGTATAGGCTCAACAGTTTAAAAATATTCCAATTTCAGGAGGCTTTTTACATTATAATTAGGAGCTTTACAGTGAAAAAAAAAATCTCAAAACGCCAAACGCTTACTAAAAAAAAAAAAAGTCAGGGCTTTATAAACGCAAAAGGTTTCTTTCAAATGCAGGTAATAAGGTTCATCATCACCTTTGTATCACAATTATAAGCATTAACCCCCTCCCAAAACTAAACTCAGTCCCAAACCTTTAAAGGAGCCTTTTAGGAGCAGGAGAAGACTCATTTTATGGTGGGGCCAAAGAATACGGGCTAGGCCAGGGCCTGGGAGGGGACGGAGGGCAGGGCAATGCAGCCCTGGCCTCCCCTCTCCACCCAGCGCTAACCCTGCCTGGCGCCCCCAGCCCACCGCGCGCCGAGCCACGACCGAGTCCTGCCGCTGCATCAAGCCCGGGCTGCTATCGGCGCTGCCCCGACAAAGGAAAGAAACACCGCACTCCCAACGCCTCGGAACAGTAAAAGAAAGAAAGAAGGAAGGGAAAAAAAAAAAAAAATGAACCAAATCGCCCTCACTAAGCCCTCCCTCAAAAGCAGGTCTCTTTTCACCAGACCTAACCACGGCACCCACCCTTCCCCCACCACGAAGCCACCTCTCATTGTCGTCGCACCCAAAGAGGACCCATTACCCCCACCCCGTATGAACTCACACGCCCGCCTCCCCCATTCCCCAGTTTGTGCCTTTACTAGTCGCCAGAAGGGAAACGCAGCTCAGAGGCCACATTTCCCCCTCGCAGCCATGCACGCACCTTCCAGAAACAAGCTGTCTCTGCAGCCGCCGCCGCCGCCACCGGCCATCTTCCCGCTGCCGCGCAGCGCTCCCTCACTCCATCGCCCAGCGCGGCGGCGGGGCCCGGCCCTTCCCCCGGCCTGCCCGCCCCCACTGCGGAAGGCTGGGTGGCTGACCCGCAACGGCGGCACTGCCGCCGAGGCCCGNTCTGCCGCCCGGACCTGCGGCTCTCCCGCCGCGGGGGCCGCCGGCTTTCCCGGCCCCGGGACGATAAAATGGCCGCAGCAGCGCTGCAGCCCGCGATACCTCGGGCTCTTCCGCTCCCTCCTCGATCAGCCTGGAGGCAGCAGCTTTTGGGAGGCCAGGAGGTGGCTGGATAAGATGAATGAAGTTAGAGGAGTGCGGGAGTCCATTGCGGAGCGCTGGGGCCCGCCGGCCTCTCACCTCGCTCAAGTTCGGGGAAAAGGTCTTCGTAAGATTCAAAGATTCCTATCAAATCTTATAATCTTCCGTGGCCTGATCACGGCATATTTAAATCCAAAAGTTGGATTTTACAAAATGTACAGCGTTGCCAAGCCACCTAAAGTGAAATTGCAAGTCATGGCCTCAGGTACATTTGACTTTAAGCATGTAAGGTTTTACGTTTTAAAAAGCTTTCCCGTGTAGCCGAAATACAAAAAACATGCATCCTTTAAAAACTGGAGTATAGTTTATGACAGTCTACAGCTAGGGAAAACCAGATACTCCTTTCTTCGTCAGGTTCTTTAATCTGGGATTCTACTGAGTCCCCTTCCCCCCACTTTACTGCAGAATTGGGGAATTTTAATGTCTAAGGTACCTAGTTCCTAACATTACTAATCCCTGAAAAGTGAGCTTCCAAAAATGCTTAAACTGAAGAGTTTGTAGACTGAAGTCCTAAATTAGGTAAGTTAAAAGCGCCTAGTGCATATGAAGATTAAAGGCTAGAAAAAGGAAAATTGTTGTTTTCCTTTAAGTCCTCTAAATATGTTATTTTTGTTCCCGAATGTACTGTGTTGATTCCAACCATATTCATAAGCCAAGTGTGTTCAAAATACTTTTTAGAGTGCTCAGTTTTTACGCAATCGAGAGGCAAAAACCGGTCTGAAAGACGACAGGAGATGTGAGACCGCTCCCCAAGTGCTACGTCACACCACCAGAGCTAGCAAGCAATGAGAAAGAATCCCAAAAGCTGGAACAGTGCTGGCAAACCTACCAATCTCAGTCTTCAAAATCTCTTTAGGAAAAAAAGGCTTCCTGAAAGAGAGATCACAAAATATCCTTATTTCATTAGTAATGACATTAACATGAAGCAATTAGGAGAAATCGGTCCCAGCTAATTACAGAGAAACCAGAAAATCATATGTTCAATAGAAACCTAATAGTTAAAAAAAGAGGAAAAAAAAGGAAATTTAGAATCTAATTTTCAAAAATACCCGATTGTATCTCAGAAGGCCATTGTCCAGTTTGAGGGTTTAATGCCGAGGTTACAGCATTACTCCACAAAAACAAATTCTTATTGACAGTTGAGACTAGACTGATCCAGGTCTACACAATTCTACACAATTTTTTAAAAACTAAGGAGTTATGATTATGAATTATTTGAATAAATGTTTGAGGCACAGTAGTGGACTTATTGATCAAGGTATCAAATACAGCTTCAGAGTTTTAGTGAACTGAGGTCCCGTATGGATTAAAACACCCTTTTAAAGTAGAAAGGATATGGGAATACATTATCAATGTTAATCTAGATGCATGATTGATTTTAGACTTTTTGATTGATAATTTAACATACACTTTTTATGGAAAAGAGATGCCCAAAATTACATCTCGTTGCATTGTTCTTTTTTCCTTTATTTTGAAGGTCTTTAAGGATGTGAGAGGATAGAATGTAGTCAAAACTCTTGCTAATTAAACTTTTATTAGTAGTCTATTCCCAGCCTTAGAGTGGTTTGTTTTTTCATTTGAGTATGAAGTATTTGGGAGGGAATGCAATCCTGAGAGGACTCAAGTCTTATAAAATCTTTTCAGATCCTCTTAACTTTGCTTGGAACCAGAGGATTTTCTTCACGTATAAGAAGTAATTGAATGAACAATGAGAAGGAGAAAATTAGTATTCTCCTTCCTGCTGAGGGAAATCATACAGAATTGACTGAGTTTTCTTTCTCTTCTGAAGGAAAAATTTAATTATGTTCACAGAATAGGATCCCAGGGATGACATGCATCAGGTCATTGCTTCCTGGCCTTTAGCATCCCCTAGAAGTTGACCAGTCCCACTGTGGGTAGTTGACAATCACAGGCCACAGGGTAAGATCCAGAATTTGCAAACAGTTGCCTGTGCACAGCTCTGTTGGCACAGCTCTGTGTAGGGTGGAAAGCCGATTACTTCGTTAGGCAATGATGAAGAATTTTTGTCTCACCTTAGAAATCTGATTTTTTCCTTCCCACAATGAAAAAGTTATTATTAATGAATGTGGCTTAGATGATTCAGTACTGAAAATACTTTACAGAAACTGAAAAATATTTTTTTTGTGTGTATTTCTGATTCTTTCCAGTTACTTCTTGTTTCCACTATGTTTTTGTAAGGTTAGCCAACAAAATGGGGGTAGCTATTCCCTAGAAACACTAGTTCCTTGCTTAGGGAATAAAATGGAATTAGGATTGCAGTTTTGCAGCTTCTCTTGTGGTAGTGTACGTTACTTAGTTTTCTTTACTGGTATATAAACTGTATATAGACATTTAAGAGAATTTTTAGGCACCTTGAATACTTTTTTGTTATTTACAACCCATGAACCTGCTCTATAGACTATAAATAACTTTTATTTAACAGTCCCATCTTTCAGGAAGTAAGTGTTCTGGGGTGAAGTTAATTTTCACTGTTTTCCATTGTTGCTGTTAGAAATGTTCCTTGAACATATTAATGAAAAACAATCTGTGTTCTTAGTTTTAAAAAAGTAACTGTTTTGTTGCTGTCTACATGACCTGCTGCCTAGTTTTTTTCCTCTGCAAAATCAGTTTTATTTCTTGCACTGCAATATCTTGTTATTAAAGTCACTGCTTTGATTTTAGGGGTTTTCTACCTCTTATTATTCCAGGATAGCTGACAAACTGTAGGTAGCTCTTCAGGAATGTTCCCAAAGGGAAGAGTTCCATTCGTCTGTGTGCTAGGGCTTGCAGTGATACATCAGGATGAGGAAAAGGTTTTTTGTGTAATTGTGGTATCAAAGATAGATTGTGAAGAAGTAAATAACTAAGAACTGCTTAAGATCATTGGGACTTTGTCTAAATTGTTTTCTTAATTCCTTCCTTGAAGGAGACCTGTTTTTTAAATCTGATCAACTTACGTCAAAACTCAACATTGTGCTGTTGGAAAGTAACCATAATAAACAAATGCCTATTAGGTTTTCTGCTACTGTTATAAACATTTTGAAATTTAAAATGGCCATTATTCATTGCTGTGGCTGTTGTTTAAGTATCTTTTGCATTTGGTCATTACTGCATTAGAACTATTCAAAGAGAAACAGTTTTGCTTTAAATCTGCAAGTTCTCTTACTGGACAGTGAGATAAAGCAACTGTGTTGGGCTAAAAAACATAACCACTAATTAAACATCAAAGTGAGGTTTATAGGTATAAAAGAGTGATTGAGGGATATGTCAACATTGTTATCCATAACATAGCATTATATACTACTTCTGGAAATAAAAATTTCTTTTTGCAGGGTTGGGCCCTGGATTTGGGAGGTCATTTTTTATGAAGAAAAAAAGCTTAGAGAGTTTGTTGCACAGTCCAGAACCATTGCATCATTTGCCTCTCCTAAATAGTAGAATAATTATGATCATGAGGAAAAATAAAATGTTATAAAAGAGAATGATTTCAAATATATGCATGAAATGATGCTATAGAAGAAATAGCCAGTCATAAATCAAGTATAAAATATTCTATTGGAAAAACAGGGAATAATCTTATATAAATTAATTATTCCCTAGTGATTTACTTAGGGTCAATGTACATTAAATCTTTGAGGCAAAGATTGGTCTTTAACAAAAAACTAAAATGTTGATTGTTTTTTAAGTGTTAAAAGGGGAGCGTATAAAAGGCTCAAGAAAAATACATTAGATTTAAGATACATAGAATATACTTTGCAGTGTGTATTCAAAATGTCTAACTCACTTTATAATATTTCCTATAAGCTTCCTTTAGCAACACTGTTGTTAATCTGAAATAAACGCCTATTTCTCTCTAGTATTTTTATGGTGATGCTCTAAGGGAAATATGTTTTATGCCTACAGACTGATAAAATACATTTACTGATTGCATTCCAACTTTCAGATTAGGCATAAATTTTTTCTTTGTCTTTCAGTATAACTCTTTCACTATTTTACCAATAAGAGCAGAAGTTCTAACTGATTTAAAGAAGGAAAAATAGAAAATGTTTCATTTGTCATCATAAATAGTATGGCATAACCACAACAGTCTTTCATCTACTAACAAAAAACATATAAAAATGTATCTACAGCACAAAATGCTAAAATTAAAGACTATGTAATGAGGAAAATAATAGAAATTTTTACTACAATAAAAGTTAAGCATTAATAATAAAAGCACAGCAAGACTCAGACTGTTACTTAAGGCATGTCAGGCATCCAAAACCATCCAGCATACAAAACATACTATGCATTTATGCACAGGGTCAGATCCTGTCTCTAATCTCTTGCTTTTCAAATCAATGGGAAATATTTCTTATGTCAACTTCCAAAGTATGCTTAAACACATTTAATAGATACTGAAACTTCTTTTGTATGAAGTTATACAGAAGTCATTCTCACAATCACACATGGAGAGAAATACAGGTTCTTAATTGCTGGCTAAAAGAACTTGCAGATGGCCTTTCTTTAAAATGGTCTCCTTCCCATTGGAAAGGGAAACTGTTTTGTAGCTGAAGTCTTTGGAGATCCTTTGTCAATAAGGATTAGCTTTAAGAAGTTTATGTTACTAGGGAAGGCTTATTTAAACAAATGCCTGTAATAAACAGAAAATATCTAAGTGATACTGTTTCAGCAGCCTCACACCTCTTGGAGGAGATCACCTTTTCCCTTCCTGTCTGTTCCATTAGAAGCTTATTTGTCTAGAGCTTTAAGAATATTTGTGCTTCAAAGCAATTAAGGCAATCTTTTAGCAAAAGTTGTTACATGTTTCAAATGGGAAACTTTTGTATATCTATTGGAATCATGTTTTTAAAAATAAACTACACCAAGGGCTCATAAAATGGCAAATACTAACCTGTACACGTACAAGCAAAAATACATTCCAAAGCAAAGAAAAAGGTCAAATTTCCGTACCTATGAACATGACCCTTGGGTTTGTAGCAATCATAATGAAAGCAGAGGTAAAAAAATCACAGCATCCTCCCTGTTCTCAATTTGCATGACTTACTCCCCTACTGCTCATGCTGCTGGTAAAGACACCAAGTTTGTTCCTTGCAAATTCCCCTTCTAATCAGAAGAATTTCTGAAACCTCTTTTTTGATGTACATAGGAGATCAGAGATCTGGACTGTGAAGGTGGATGTGATCCTGTCAGTGCACTATACTGGTTAAGTACTGTAGTGTGCTCTGTCTCATCGGGGAAGAGAGCCAGTTAAAGCATATGTAGGAATAACCATGCTGCAAATAATAGAATCCACATAATAAAAGATTTGAAAGAGGTAAAGGGATAATTTCATTTGTCCTTCTGCCTAGAGTTATGACTTAAAATGTCACTAATATATGCCCTTAAAAGTCTCAATTTAAGACTGATTTTCAGTCTCCACAGATAGTATACTTGAAAGGGGGGGATGTGGGGGGGTGTCCATATTAACCTAAACAATCTTTTCTAGAAATAGGTTTCTTCTTCTTCAGTTAGAATTCACCATGGACTTTTTAGTAACCTTTCTATACTGTGAGATTGCTGTTGTGTAGCTCAGCTTTTTCTCTTCTACAGGTCCTTCAGGCTTCTTTCATTTATTATTTTCAGTCTCCCTGGAGTCTCTTTAACTTGCCTGTATTTAAAGGTGAGGCATTCAAAACAGAATGCAGTACTAATGTAGCTCTCTCCAAAACTGAATAAAGTGGAATGACTGTCTTCTCCTTCTGACATACTGAAATTCCTTCAATATATCCTAAAATATTTTTCAGCAAAACCACAGATCGTGGTCAATCCAGTATAAATCCTCAGTCCTTTTCTGTGGTGTTGTTCCCTAGCAGCTGTATCTCAATTTGTGTTACTTTATTTGATTTCTCCATCTAAAGTGTCTGATATTCTACGTTTCTTCACTGCATATCATCTTGCTGGTTTAGGTAATTTCTTTTAATTCTAATCCTGTCCTTAACCCCTTGTTAGGTGTTTGCAGCGCTTGTGGTCTGGCAGTGAAAATAACAGTAGAATTACAGCTAGGATAAACCTGTGTAGGATAAGCCTGTGTAGGATCAAGTGCCCTTCTCAAACTGTTAGGGAAGCACACTGAGAGTGCATTTTTCCAGCCTATTTCCTGGTTCAGTTTTAAGAAGATATTAACCACGCAGCAGTGGTTAATATCTTACTGGAGTCAGTATCACCTGCTTTCTCTCCCTATTGATCCTGCATGCCAGCTATTCCAATGAAGAGCTGTAGCGTGACATCAGAGCTTTTCAGTGATTCTCAGGAGACTGGAATACAAGTCCCAGAAGTCTGTAAGAAGACATTGATATCTGTGTAGAAGTCTGGAGTGCTTTGATCTTCTCAGTCGTTCTCTTTAAGATGAAAATGGCCTTCTGAGACATTATTTCCCTCTATTAGAAGGATGTGGATGTCCACTGCTGTTTTTGAAGATGTCATTTGCATTCTTTAATGGAGTTATATCCTAACAGCACCAGTCCACATGAAATACTGTTATACGTGCATTAATTGTCAAATGCCAGAAGGTGTGCTTGGAAAGCTCAGACAAGATGAAGTTTTCTCCAGAATTATACAGATAACTCAATTAGTCCCTGTATAAACCATGTGAAATGAGATGTAAGAAATATTCACAGCATAGAGTGTGGCCCTGATTGAGTCTGTAGAGAACCGTGATTGATGTAAGCAATATAAGCCCTGAGACAGAGGACGTTAAAGAAATTGAAGAGTTACCTTGTGTGCCCAAAGTTATACTGTATAAGGACATCTTAGTGGGAGGGGATGTTCTAACTCACAGTGCCTTGTGACATCTGTGGTATTTGTTAACAAGCTGTACCAATTTGTAAAGTGGCCTATCACAAGCATTTGTTTTGACTTTAAAGATTCTCCAAGTCTTTGTGCTCTTTGATAAATGATGATGTCAGTCATCATGTGTCTGTCTTTGATTCATTCCAGGCATGTATAATCCTTATCATTAGCTGCATGTATAAAAACAAGATTAATCTGGTTGCCATTGGTGTATTATTCCTAATGGGGAGCATTAGGTCATGTTCTTCTTCAAGGAGGTGTAGCTGGTAAAAGTCAGAGGCCAAGAAGCTAAGAGATAGTTGGGGTCAGGGAATGGCTGTTACCACTGTAAGTCCTGTCACAAATTGTTGGAGCCCCCTACAATAACATAGTCATTCACATTAAAATATCAGTAGTATTGCTGTTGGTTTTGTCAAAAGCTAAGGGGATCTTAAGTACTATGAGCATAACTGTGACTGGCCTGCAGACTCTTACAGGAGTGGTTTATGCTGTGTTTGGTGTTATTGTCCTTTTTACGCTAAAAATGCTTGAGAGTTGTTTCAGTAGTTATTTGTCTTTTCTAGGAGCCTGAGGTCCACATCAGCTTGCACACATATTGTGAACATATGTAAGCATATTCCTTAGACTATTTAGTGCTCAGAAGCAAGATAATGTTCCTTTTAATATTATGGAGACATTAATCTCTATTTCTTTTTGAGAGAACCCTGTAACTTGTGATTAAATTTGCTTACTTTAATATATGGAACTCTGTAAATTCGTATGTAAATTACCTAGATCACAAGCACTGTTTTCTTTCTTTTGAAACAAAATAAAGATAGAAAAACTAAACAATTTCCATCAGTTTGAAGATATATGTACTTTGACCTAGGGTCTATGGTTGCTAAAAATATGTGAAACTTTTAACAGACTGTTTAAATTATGGTTACCATATGAGGACATTTAAAGTGGAGCTGACCTATTATTAATGTCTGTCCTGTTTGCTGCCTGGTAGTATAGAAGTTAAATGTATTGATTTTCAGCATAGAAAAGTTTTAAAGTGCTGTATCAGTTTTCATCATAAAAATTCCCGACTCTGTACCACCCATAAAGATGAATAAGGATTGTAATCATTCTAGGGAAAATTCAGCAAGTTAAATATAATCTTCTTAAGAATAGATAATATAATTTAAAGAAAAGAAAATTAAATTTTATTCTTTACCCACAACTAGTTTTACAAGAGGAAAATCATCATCATCATGACACTTGAAATGTCCTGTAAAGAAATTCAGTGTTGTAGAATGTTTCTTATTGCATGAAATTTTGTTGTTTTCATACAGCAGAAAATTTTAAGATGCCTTATAACAATATATATGCTATCTATTCTCATTTGTAGGATTGATTAATGATATTTTCATAATTTGGGGGTATTTTGAGTTATATTACTCTCCTAATGAGTTTATTTTACAGCAACCTGTCAGCTACAATTTTCATCTCCCCAACAGACAGACTCAGCCTTGTTTTCAGAATCTCTTTATCCGCTTTTCTCCCTGTGGCTCCTGCACTAAATGCAATCCTTCAACTTCTGTCATTGCTCCTTCTTCCCTTCCCTCAGTCTCCCCTGAAATCATTTCCTCTGGCTCTTTCCTTTCATTCAGTTTCTGGTTTTGGCTTCTTTCTACCTAATCTCTTCATACCAAAATCCCTCCCATGCTTCCAACAGAGACTTCTCCAACCCATTTCTCCCACAATTGCCACCTCATTCCTGCCTTTTGTTGTGGTTCCCTCCCACTGCTGCTTCTGCTATATTAGTTTGTTATGATCCATGATCCATATTCAATAATGGAGAATAGTGCTATCTGAAATTTAGCTAGCCGAATAAAAAGAAAATTTTGCCCTTATTTCTTGAGAATATGTTCCTCAATGCCATGACTCAGTTTAGTAATAAAACACATTCTTATCTTATGTATTAACTAACACGTGTAATTCTGCTTTTAAAAATGTTGCCTATATACATGTAAGACTAAAACAGCATGCAAAACAAATTTCATTCTCAGTCCAAAGAAGCTCAACCAAAACATAATTAATGCAACACAATGTTTGAGATTTTAAGCCAACAAAAGCCAGACCATTTAGAGCTATGGTTCCCATAGCAACCTTATTCTGTCTCCTCCTGTGTCTGTGTGATAGGGTCTTTTTTTTACATGACCACATATTGCTAGAGAATGGTCTGTATTATTCCATAAATAGAACATCAGTTTAATGGGTGAGTTAACTGCACAAGGTTTTGTCTAATTCTATGTCTTCAAAGGAAGTTATATCATTGTGGCTTATAGAGCTACTGTACATATATAAATACTAGGAAAAAATGTTATGTAATTGGCAATGTTATTACAACGTCATTAACATAAACCCTGCCTGCAAGTGAATTTTTGGCATGTTTTTAGTTTCCCAGTTATCTATTTCCCTGTGTATAATGGCTAAATAATTAGGGGAAGAAAATTGTTGATATTTCTTGAAAAATAATACAAGGAGACTCCTCAATTACAAATGATTATAATTCAGAGTAGGCAGCTACATAGAAGCATGTGGGAATTCAAAAGGGGCAGACTTCAGGGCCTGAAATCATTGCATTTAACTGTAAGCCCTTAAAAAAAGGGGCCAAAGTTATATGTACACCTTGCAATTTCTCTACAATTTAGGGAGGTGGAAGAGCATCCCCAAATGATGATTCAGCCCTCCTGAGATGTGATGTGCCCTCTGCCTGTCTTACTCTACTGAGTACACAGCAGGCCCAGAGAAGCCAGTCAAGATTCCTTCCTTGCCTAATTTGTTGCTTCAAGTGGGACAAATCCAAGCTGTGTTGTCCAACAAAAAGGAGTGAGATTTTCAGATAATTCTGAGTACCTAATGTGTCTTTATGGGTTAGATCCAGGAGTCTCCCCAGACTGCACTGATACCAATGTCTAAACCAATGATTTCACATTCACTTGACAATACAGATATGTTCTGGATTAGACAAGACAACACAGACCAGCTCTTTTGAGCAGATACAAAACAGTACTTTGATTATTCAGGGTTTGCATTGACTGCAGAAAGACAGATTATACCTTATTTGACCTATTATTGAAATGATGTGGACAGTAATACCTGATTTGCATATAAAGACTGTTGGAAGAACTTAACTTCATTTATGTATTTGAACCAGCAGAAACAGTTAACATTCATTCGACTCTTTACGTTCTTCAGCTGTGACATTTTTGTTGCAGGACTGTCTCAGAGAACATAGAAATATATATTTTACAGGCATTGGATAAGGTTCCTCAGCACCTAACTCATTACTTTTGATTTCTACTCTGGATGCTGGGTCAGGCAGTGCTGCTCAAAGGTAATCAAACCCTAAGTTTTTGTTGGATCTGGATCAAGGTGAAAAGTTGAGATCCCTGGTAATTTTTCTGCGCCTTTGAAATGTATGTTTGGAATTGGAAGTGTTCTTTGTGGCACTGATATAAAACTGTGGCAAACCAGATACCATTGGAGATGGTTATTTTGGAGAGGATTTTAAAACAAGGATAATACAAAGAAGAAAAACAAGGAATAGCATTGAGAAAAATGCTACCAACACAAAAGAGAGAAATGTCATCCATTTCCTCAGCTGGGCTGCAAAATACATCTTTCCATATTCAGTTTCTTAGTATAAAAGACCTACAAAGAAGACCTGGTTAATGTTCTGGCGGTTGTTAGAAGCTAAGCAGGTGGATACTGCTGGCATTTAACCACTGTTAGCTCTGAAGAAATCTGACACTCAACAATTAGATGACTGGCAGATCCCTGAAGTATCTGCTTTCCTATCATAATATATTGAAAACAATGAGACAATATGTCCAAATAAAGGTGGGTAGCAGTCTGAAATATTGAACAGTTCCCCACAGATATAGTAATGAGGAGCTATTCAAATAATATCCTCTTTCTCACAGGAATGTTACAAAGCAGTAATCCTACTGTGCTCTGCTGGATTAAACTTTGTTGGAACTAGTACATTTAATTGTAAAATCTTCATTGAAGATAGTAGTGAGAGAAAGTTAAGATTTTTTTCACCCAGACAAAAAGGCAAATGAACGAGATCCTAGGGATCTGAATGCCCAGAATGAGAAGCTTTCATCGAGACATAGTTTGTTAAGGCAAAGTGAGGAAAAAGCTCAGGTGAAAACTCAACAAGTAGAAACGTAATGGGGGAAAAAGCTTGAGAATTTGAAGTGTACAAGTGTGTGACTGCTGTTAGAAGTCAAGACTTACATGTTGGAGAGCAAGATGAAATGGTATCTGATGCTATGAACAGGGTAAGTTATCTAAATCCTGACAGACCCTGGGAAGTACAGTCTTGCAAATTCTCTTAGGCAAATGCAGAAGCAACAGGCATATTTGACTTCTGAACCAGTTTGTCCTGGTTGAAACAGTTCAATACATTCAGTATAGTGATAACCTGCATGACAAAGTCCACAGCCAACAGCATATTATTTCCTCTTCTAAGACAGGAATAGCTGCAGCTCCTCACTGGGAAGGAGCACCCCACCATCAGCCTCTGCTGGCATGTGAGGAACGCCATGCTCATAAGCTGGCTGTATCCTGAGACAAGAACCTCAGTAGCCCTGAGGGTCCACAGGCAAAAGTGTTGTTTTCCTATGGGGTTTTAGGTTGGTCTTTTTTTTTAATTTCTTTACACATAGTTACTTACAGGCTCATAGCAACTACCTGGAGAAAGTGAATTTTGAAACAGGACAAGGAAACATCTTACACAAATCACCTGTTTGGAGAGCCTTCTGGTGGGATTTTCTGGAGCAGCTCCAGGTCATGTCCACTCCTGGCAGCTGCCCAACGTCACCTCAACTGCTGCCTTGGTGCCCACCAGCTCGAGGGGCACAAGAGCTCTGAGTGGGGCATGGCACTGCCTTCCTCCCCTCCTGTAATTGCTGGAAAGTGGGGCCACCCCTCAAAGAAGGGTTCTGGCATTGCTCTGCTCTGGCTGCTCCTCGTTGGTGGAAAAGGGGGAGGAAAGATGGAAAGATCTTTGGCCGAGTGCAAAAATGTGTTTGCGACTGTCTAATGACTGGGGTTACTGCTATGGTTAAATATAGAAACTATGTTACTGGTTGCCATGTTACTTGAAGAGAGCAGTTTGCAAATCTAGTGAACATAAGCATTATTTACAGTTGAAAACTGACAAGCCTTTTCTTTTTTTCTTAGGCAGCTGGTCAAACCATTCTTATTTTGCTCAAACTATTTGTTATGAGCTTCATAAGCATGAACATTTCCCTACCATTATTCATTGTGTAGGATATTTATAATCATTGGTCATAGCACTTAGATGACTATAAATAAATATATTAGCCTCCCAACACTTAGGCTGAGATATGTATATGATATTGCAAACAACAAATGCAGTATTTCAATTTCTATGAAACAGTAGTAACGCATAAACAAAAACTGTACCAAAGAGTATTTTAAATTACCCATAATTTATATGTACCTGTAAGAAGATGTACCACCAAGGGTAAGTGCAAAGAGATAGTTAGCTTTATTGTCATCATTTGCCTGTCTTAGGCCATGAAGATGTTCTTGATGCTTTTACACTCCAGATGTACCATCTGCAGGACATTAGCAAGCCATAATGCCATGGAAAGTGTTAATGTGTAAGATACCACAGAACTGTTTTGAAATGATGTAATGGCTTTCTGATAGAGATCTCTTTGATTTAAGCAATAACCACCACTTCTCCTTAGACGAAGTCAGAAACTGGCAACCTATGTTTAAGAGGTAAAAGTTTGTGGATGCCTTTCTTCAGCAGAGGTTAGGATTAGTTTGCTAGAGATCAACCATCAATGATAGAGGCATGCCTACTTCTTAACTGGACCTTCTGGTGCAAAAATTACTATTCTGTTTGTACCAATGATGTAACTTTTAAAGAAGTTGTTTTCTCATTTATCCAAACACTAAAGATCAGCGATGAGGTATCAGTGCTGTAAGGTAAGTTAGCCTGGTGCCATGAGATAAATTAACACTTAGAACAGTGCTACTAAGAAAGCTAAGAACCAGCAGTCAGCAGGGGGGTAACTCTTGCTCAATTTTAAATTGATCACTAGTACCAAATCTTGAAAGAAGTTGGTAGAGGTAATTCATTCAAGTTTCAGACAGAAGTGGTTGAATGCAACAACTCTTTCTGTGGTGGGAGCAAGGAGTCAGTAGACCCTGAACTGAGAGGGGAAAGATAACAAGAGAATACATGAGAGAGGACCAATAGATCCAAATAAAGCTTTTAAGTCCTTCATCAGGACCAGTTAGTGAATGTTTTGGAGAACTGGATGATTTATTTGGGCAATTAAAGATGAAGTCAGAAAATTAGTACTTGGTCTTCCTCTATGTTTTAGGAGACAGCTGTGTAATACAGATAATACTCACTGATGTTTGTAAAATGTGTGGATGAAGCCAGGTATTATAAAGAACAAAATATCTCACACATATGTAATCTCAAAATATTTATCCTTAGAAGTAAGAATTTTCCTATTCATTCTGTTATAGAAATAAGTGTCTGTTATAGCTAGATGGCCCCTGAGAAGTCAGTCTTTGAAGTATTCACAGCTTCTAATGCCCTAAAATTCTCCTAAAAATTAAGAAATACAGTTACCCTCACTTAAAGAAACAAAAGCACAGATGGGATTGGTCTTTCCTGTTTTTAGATTAATGTAGAACTGTAGTCTTCATCTAAGCAAGAGCTCTGTCTTTCTTTTATGTTTAATGGAGAGAAAAAAACACTTCTAAGATATGACTCATTTGAGATATATTTAGCCATCTACTTTAGAATGAGATTAACTGCTTCCTTAAATCTCCTGGTTTTTTTCATTTACTATAAAGGGTATCTAGATGTCTAGCTCAGATGTAGATTTCTGTAGTGTAGGAGTCCCTATTTGAATAGATGAATTGTATCCTGACAGACTTAGCAGAAAATACAGGCTGGCTATCTGAGTTCCTGAATCACACATGAATCCCTACTCTTAAAGGAGAAAATACTGCATGATGTTAGATTTCTGTGCCGTCTGCAATTGTCTCAAGATTAATTTAAATTTTTATTCCTTTCCTCACTGATTTTTCTGGGCAGCTATAGGAATGAGGCCTCCTGCCATGAAATACACCATGAGATATATGAAAGGATTACCATGGGCATGATGGCCCTCTGACGGGTAGATAGGGTATCAGGCTGAGGCCTAATGACCCTTATCACTGCAATGATATGGAAGAGAG
The DNA here is from genome assembly GCA_013397815.1 of Aleadryas rufinucha. Taxonomy (NCBI): domain Eukaryota; kingdom Metazoa; phylum Chordata; class Aves; order Passeriformes; genus Aleadryas; species Aleadryas rufinucha. Next base: position 97,667 of record VZTH01017855.1, on the reverse strand, counting down.
AGTGATACTAACCTGTCACAGATACACTCTTGGGCAAGACCCACAGCCTTTGTAATCTCTTTTTGTAACTATTTTACATATAAATAGTCTTCCCCTCTCTTCCTATCTATGATGGCAGTGACAGGATATTTGATACAGTCTCACCTCCACTTCTCCCAAAAATGTAAATTGGCGTTTGAAATCCTCCATGCCAGAGGACGAAAATATGATCACCTTGCAGACAAGTTGATGGGCTTGCTCATCTGTCTTCCCCAAAGCAGTGATGCCTCTTTGTTAAAATTTGCACTTCTGACTGTGTAGGAGTATATTCCTGAGCAGTTGTACATAGCACGATACACTTATATTTTGTAGATCTGGTAAATCTGTCACCAGCAGTCTTGGTTATAATAATAAATTAAGCTTAGCTACACCCAGACACCTTCACTCTTCCAGGACTAGCTGGAAATCAAGGGGATTTATTTTCTGCCATATTTCTGTACTCTTAATGCAACAACAGGTTGTCCCCTAACGCTTTTAGACCCTGATTAATGTTCAGAATATACCTGAATGTCAGGCTGTGATTAGACAGAGTCATTCTGTGCCGGTGGTGAAAGCTGATTCAACCTCACAACACAAGTGTTCTGTGCCAGCTGAGAGTGCACCTCCAGGGCCTGGCTTGGCCAAATAATCGTGCCACTGAGCAGCCTGGTTAGCCCTGGCATGGCACGACCTTTACTGCACTCACACATCTTGATCAGCACAGAACATTATGGGCAGAGGGGCCCTGTCCAAAATAACCACGTAGGCAGAGCTGCAGGACACTTCCATCTGTTTTCTTGCAGAGCAGCTGCATAGTCTGCTTCTCACCTGATTAGGATTATGACTGTGTAATAGGGTAGATCATTGCATGTAAGTAAAATAGAGAAGGTAGAACGATGCCTTGGAATTGGTGAATTTTTAAAGCTATTCATTCTTTCTCCTGTGTGAGCTGATTGAATACACAACTCTAAAGAAAAGAGCATCCAGCTTTCTAGATAGGAAGAACCAAAATCACATTGGTGTGAGTAACAAGGAACTAACGAGATATTTTTAAACTTGCAATCAGACTAATTAAGATTAGGACATGTCCTATAGTGAGCAAAGATATGTGGAGTCATTGGGGTATAATAAGACTGAAATTCTCCACTGAGAACTGGCTTTTACAAAAATGATGTGTTAATCTCCTCAGGAATTTCAAGTGACAGCTACACCTGATGTAGTTTGCATCTATAATCATTGCATGCATAGTATCATTCTCCTTTTTTATTAGCTTCATCACTTACTGCAGGAACAGCTATATGACATTTTCCCTCAACTGTTATCTCCTGAGAACAGGGAACTTAGACCAAATTATTTCTTACCCTGCCTCATACAGATATCATTTTACTTGTGGAAGCAGCACCTTTAATCAATTTTAGTTAGGATTTCTCTCTTTTGTCATCTCTGGAATGAAACTTTTTCAACTCATGAAAATGTGTTGTTATGGCAATGTTGTATAATGCTGACCTATGCATCTGAAGAATATAAATACAAAATTTTGGGAAAATGTAAAAATTTATAGTCTACTTGTCTGTGCTTCAGAGTAAAGTGGAAGACTGTCCTTTCAGATGATGTTCACAAAGTAAATTAACGGATTATATTTGATTTTTCATTCCCATGTAAAGTTGAAACTGAAGAATGACCCTTCAAGTTTTTGAGTGAGTGTTCTAATTAGTGAGCTGAAGAACAGCTCCTAAATATGTCAATAGTTAGGCAGTCTTGGCTTTCTAAACTATGTATGTACAGTAATAAAAGAGCAAAGCTCCTTAAAATTTACTGTTACATTTTCAAATCATGCTTTTAGAACTATAGTTTTAAGCAGATGAATTGCAGCTGAAAATATTTCTTTTTTATGAAGCTAGTCTTGTCCCGATTGTGACATTAACATAAACCAAAAAATCCCCCATCTTGACAGTCTTTATCTTAAAAATAGGCTAAACTAACCATGAAAGTATGTATGAACATTTCACTCTTCAGAAGAATTTACAAATCTTGTAAAATTCCCTGTCATATCAGTGAACTCTGTGACACAAGGGCTCACAGTATTAGGATAAAAGTAGCCAAACTGATATAAGGCATCAGAAGGTAAACCTCTATTTGGTGACAAACCTCTTCTATGCCTGGCATTTAGAGGATGTATTATGATGGATTTTTAACAGGCTGTATTTAGTCATGCTGTATTTTCACAAAAGCATCAAGAAGCTTTGAGATAGCCAGATAACTTTGATTCGAATCTCACCTACTGAACTCTTAATTAAAATTTTAGTGGGAGGACTCCAGATTTTATTAATCCAGCAAATTCTGTTAGTCTGCCACAAGGGGGCAGATTAGTGCTGTTGAACTCTATGACTTTTTTTTCCCCCCTCAGTCAGCAGTACCAGTCAGCAACTACGAGAGAATGTTCAGACTCATCACTTGGGAATTCTTAAAATACTTTGTGGTCTACAGTTTGATTTCCTTATCAATACTGAATGATAAGGGATTTCTTTAAATATTTCAGTTACAAAATGAATGCTCATTCTAGGGGATTGTATTTGTAACTTTTTAATGCAAGAAATGAAATTAAACAATATGTTGTCATGGATTTTCCCTTCTACTCACACACTGTTCAGTCGACCATTGCAGATTATTAGCTATTGCCACTTTTATAACTTTTATAACTTAAAAAGGCAAGTGAGAAAAATTTAATTAATTAAAGCTTGTTTTCAAAACTTCTAACTCACAGTTTCTGGTAATCATGTTAATACTATCTAGTACCCTTTAAAAATAAAATTTGTTTATGAAGATAAATTAAACCAGTAGAAATTTAGTTCCATAAATAAACCTCTTTCTTAAAAACCCATATTTTTATTGTCTCTTTTAACCTTGTTATGGAATTCAAAGTAACACCATCCAAAATTATTTATGTTACAACTAGATCTCACTATGGTACATATTACTGAAAAAGGAATAGTGCTCCAGGTTACAGATTTGTCAAGATAAGTCTGCGCTCAAGACCTTAAACACTTAGTACATGCTAGTGTCTAAGTCAAACAAGCTGTTAAAGGACCCCCAAATTTTGACCTAGAAAATAAACAACAAAAATTTGCTTTGTGTACCAGAGAAAACCAGTAATAATTCCAGAGAAAACCAGTAATAATTCCATTGAATTCTTTACTGCATGCTGTAAAGAGAAAAAAAAATATTTCTGTTAAAATTCTGTCGTAGACTATTTTCTGTGCTGAGAAGTTTTAGACTGAACTTGCACTGTAGTACTTTGAGCAAGCATTTTTAGAACATATTTGTGTTCTAAAGTGTACCTTATTTTGAATACCTATGATTCTAGGAAAAGAAGTATGTAAATAATAAATCAATAAATTAAGGAGCTGCTAAAAGGATAAAGATAAAAGCATTTTCCACTTCTAGCCACATGTAACAGAATTGCTACCAGTGATGCCTGCTGAAAAGAAAATAAACAAGACATGATGAATTACACCAAAATACTCCGTCTTCTAGACCTCAATATGGAGGTTAGTCTATACAGACAGAATCTTCTACCTGCAAAACTCTTAACAAGCAGGTACAGTTTTAAGCACTTGTCTCTTATGCTTGTGCAAAATGAGATCATTCAGAAGGTTATAGCTTGATAATGAATAGTGGCTTTACACTGTAAAAGCAACCCATCTTCAGCGGTACCAGGTCTCCTATGTAAGACAAGATGGAAAAAAAAATCCTATTTTTTGCAGACTTGCAATTAACCTTACAAGAGGATGGCAAGATTTTTTTTCTGAAATAAAATGTCTCAAACCAAATAAAAATAACCTGAGTCTGAAACTGACATCACAAGTAGAAAATTTCAGCTCAGATGTTTCAGGTATGAGAATGTATAGGAAATAGAATCTAGCTGGTAATTTCACATTATATGTGTAAAATATGTGGAGGTAGTGATAAAAACTCTATCAAAGGTAATGGCATTTGATTAAAATATTTGACATATTAAATTCTGTTGACAAATTCAAACACAAATCATTTAAATTGGATTATATATATCTTCATATATGTAAGTACACATCTTCAAATGTCTGGATTTGGTACAAATGAGCAAATGCCCTAGATCTCTTTTCTCAGTCTGCAGGTCATATGTATGTGGGATGAAGTACAGAGTGGTGATTGTTCTAAGATCAAGTGAAAGGCATTACAAAGCCTTTTTGTTGAAATTTATGCTTTATTTTTAAAAGAGCAAGATGTCAACTTGCCTTTGCCTTTTTCTTCTTAAGAACAGCATTATTTACACTTCCATAATTGTTACGTATACTTCTTGTATTTTTAAGAGCCCCATGGTAATAGTTAATGAGAGAAACAGAAATGTATTTATTATGCCAAATATTTATTCCATGCTGCCATCACTCCTACTTGTAAATCTGGTGTGTACTGACCTTGTTCATTGTGTCCAGGACATTATGTAAGGGAAAAATATGCATAATGTTGCTGTGGACAGTACATCCCACACTTAAACAGAATCAAAGTACTTTTTGAGACATTTTCTAGAATCTAACCAGAGATACAGACCAGATGGCAAACATTCAGCACACTGTGTTTGCAAATTTCAGTGCACCCTTTAAAATCTTTCTGGATGCTAATGGGCTTTTTACTTTCTATGCGCTTTAAAACATCATTCAGGATGTGTATCTGATCTTTCCTCTTTGATTTTGCTTTTAGTAACAAAATAGAATGACCAGAAACTTTTGGAAAACAGTGACAAAGGTGATGGTAAGAAAGTGAATTTTTTAAATTCAGTTTTATATTATAGTATTCGTAGAATTAAAATGTTGGAAAATTAATTTTGAATCTTAATTCAGTGGAGAAATGGAATCTACTGATTAATAGCTTTCCAAATATTGACCTCATATCAAACACAGTATGAAAGAAGACCTGATGTCATTTATAATATTGTTAAAGGTTATGTTGTTTGCCTTGGATTTTTTGACAATATATACTTGTATATACATATGCATATATGTAAGGTGCATGATAGTAAGACATTTAGTAAACTTATGAGAGTTAAAAAAAGTAATTTCACTTCTGATTTTTAGGAAAGTACTTTTATCACTATTTTACAGATTTTGTGGCAAAAGATTATACATTTCTACAAGAAGGCAGAGAGCACACAACTGAATGGGATTTGAATTTATTTGATTTGATTTGAGTTTGGTTTTTTTCTCTTTCTCAAGCACTATTTTCATACTTTGAATTATGGATCCTATATGTTCCCCATCCTGGAAACTGTAATGTGTGTTAAATGCAAGTTTAGCAGTTTAAAGTAAACAAAGACTGAACCCTCTAGTACCACTAGATGTCATCCTGTAGTCATTGAGGATGTATGGAAAGGAGCAGACTACTAATAACTCATACAAGTTACATGAAAGTTGGTAGAAAATTGAAAGTGGGTGCGTCACAACAAATGCTTCTGGTTTCAAGTAGTAATAAAAAACATCTCATACAACTTTTAAAGGTATCAGTGTAAGGCCAGGACATAAGATATATGTGAATATTGTTTTTGTAATGGCATGCCAGTAATTGCTAGCCTATTAACTCAGACTAGCAGTAAATACACACTTAAAATTATCTCTGGGAAATTTAGTAATATTAATAATGGAGACAGACTACAGGGGCATTGTGAGTGCAATGCAGTCATACAATCTAAGGTTTCTTCTGCAGTGCCACCATTTGTATCCAATCTTGATTTACTGCTACAGATGGGTTTCACTTAAAACCCTGGAGATGAATAACTCCAAAGTCTGATGATGTTCAACACTCATTTCCAGTTAGGAATTTTGCAAATGTTCCCCATGTTTAGAATGAGACTAACTCCTGGAACCAATTATTCATAACCTTTACTGTGCTTGAAATCCAGTCTCAGATCCAAAATTTGCTGCCTCAGTGTATCTCTACCAAGAATACTGCAGCCCCTGGGACTTTTTTTGACAAAGCCTATTCAGTTTGCTATTTGCTATGATGGCTTCATAATGAGAGAAAATATCCATGAGAAGCTACTTTTCCAGTGCTTCAGTTCTGCAGACAATGCCTGGAGCCAAAAGGGTTGTCTTGTTAGTAATGGCCCCAATTCTGACCACTTCTCTACAGGCATAGAGCTCTTGCTGATTCACCTTTGTAAATTAAAGCAAATTTAGTTTTTGAAATTCTCTGATGAATTTTGATAAAAATTCAAATTTCACTTATCCATGAGTCTTATTTAGATATGTTTTTAGTTAAAGTTCATTTAAAAAATTCTTATTTCTTACTTTCATTAAATTTCCTGTTGGTAATGGTGGCAGCAGAGAGTGGAGAGTCTTCAGATCTGTTCATGGTGGAAAACCTCAATTTGTGGCACTAGTCTCTTCGAGGTCCAGGAGGCTGTCAAAGTTTGTGGGCAGCTTTTTTAGTGAATGCCTGAGTAGTCAAGCCCATAAGTGGATCACTACAGGGAGAAGCTTTCTATCCTGTATGTTTTTAATATTTGTCATTAGAATATGTGAGCAGAAGATATGAAAATATATGTAATTTTGAGTTTAATTATTTTTGTTATTGACCTAATAAAGTTTTATTAGAATACAGGTATAATAAATGTAGTTTGTTATTTCACCATTCACACTCACTCCCTCTACACTGGACAGTATAATAGAATAAGCTTAATATATTATATAGTATACTGGGATATATATATATGTATACACAAGTTTATTTCATATAGCCTTTCATAGGTAAGTCTGTCTGCTACCACTTTAGGTCTGTCTGAAGTAGTTTCCTTTTCTTTCTTTCTTTCTTTCTTTCTTTCTTTCTTTCTTGTGGTTTTGTTTGTTTGTTTGTTTGTTTGGGGGGTTTTTTGCATACACTGAGTATGATGTAGCATTCTTTATTAAGAGCCAATATAAATAAGGCTTGAATCAGAGTCATTAAACTTTCCTGAGATAGCAAGGATGCTTCCAAGAGGTTTTGGTATTTTGTGCTATGCCCTTTCTTGTTTATACTGGCTTCAACTGATATAAGCATGACCACAGAGATAGTTTACATCAGGCTCAAGTTTAAGTAGAAAAGATGGGTTGAAACTTGGAGAAAAGCATTTATCAGTTTAGCTAAGTACATATCTCTGTTGACCTAGTCAGTAGGTCTCAGTAGTCTTCATTGTCTGTGGCACGATTTTCTGGCTAGACAGAAAAGCTGAAGAAAAAATGAAAAACATAAGGCTGCTTAATGTAATAAAAACGGAGAACAGAAAATTAGCTGTCTAAAATAGCTGTTTGAATGAGAACTGTACTAGCAGGAGAGGAGCTGTGCTTTAGAAGTGCTTGTTTCTCTCAATAGGACAGGGAGACTGGGTAAATAACTCAAAAGCATATTAGTACAACTGAATCCTAAGGTGACCATAACGTACATGGCCTGTGTTATGGATATCATAATATAGTGGTGGGGGCTCTCACTTGCAGCTCAAATCAAGGTGTGGGGGAAAGAGCCTCCTTAGCCCTCCTTCCTGTAGAAATTCCTCAAGCTTTGCTTGCAAAACATTTTAAAACTGATAGGTGTTTGGTACCAAATCAATAAATGAATCAGGGAGTTTTTAGCTGCTTTATTGACATCTCTCTACATCTACAACTATATAATATATAGTTATCTCAAACTCATTATGGTTGTGTTTTCCTTCCATTTAATGTAAAGTTCATTGGCTGAATCCCAAAGTCATGAACAGTCCCATGAAGTTTTGTTAGATGAGAGTATCTAATCTGAAGTATTTTCGGGTATCAGATTTCTCACAGATGCACTACTTGTATGAAGGGCAGTTGTGGGGTTTCTTTTTCTGAACAGTATTAAAATGAAGTATTTCTGTGTAACCGCTATGAGCATCACGAACTAGTCTCAGAGCTGTGGGATAGAGTTTAAGCAACATTTTCGTATTATAATACACTGAAAAGTTGCAATATGAAGTTTGTTAAATTGATGGAGCTAGACAAGTAACAAAAGTTAACCAAGGAAGTGCCATGCTGTTCTTTTAACAAATAGTGCATTGCTGCTTTAACATGAGGTGTACCACAGAAAGAATCTCTGTGATTCCATTTTTTGCAAAGGTCAGGCAAAGGCTGACCTCATTTTATTGGTAGCTGGTAACAGAAGATAAACCTGTTTACGTTCTGCAGGAATTAATGCCATGATTGTGGTGAAGTCAAAGAAGAGGAATTTGGGAGGGTTTGCTCATTAGTGATCTTTCTGGGCAACATTTCAGTGCTCCTTCTTTTCCTTCTATATGCTTCATCTCGTCTATTTTTATTTTATTCAAACAGTATAGAAAACAAAAATTTGTCTTTGTTTCTGAAGTTGTTCTTCATAAATATGGGTTGGTATACCTGTGCTTATGTTGTTGTTACAAGGAAATTTTGTAATGTTTATAAAACTCTAATTTGTGAAGGCAACGATGTTGAAGATTTATTAAAAATATGTCAAACTTATTCTTCTGCCTTCTCTTCTCTCTTATTTACTCATTAAAGAAACCTGAGGTGAGATCTGGGACCTCAGAAATATTTACATAAAAGAATAGAGAGATATTGATATTCAGTTCTATAAATGGGTTTGGAGTTTATATGAACCATTCATTTTTTGACTAGATTTTGTCATTTGTGGATTCTCTCAAAAGTACAGATGGTAGTATTTGTGGAGTAACCTATTTTTCCATACATGCTTATCATGTTTCCCGGAAAAAAAATCCGGGATAGAATAAAAGGACATGCACTAGCTTGGATTAAATAAAAAAGCAGGTAATCAATGATAACAAAAAAGAGTGACTAAACAGTCAGACGGTGTTTTTTAAAATCCCTCTAGCTTCTGTCCATGACCTGAAGACAGTAGTGGAAGAACTTCTTCCCACAGTGCCTCTGTAAATAAATGTTCTACTGGTTTTGATGGAGAGAGATTTCAAAGTAAGGGGATACTGCTCCTCACTGGGAAGTTAATCCCGTTTTCTTTAGGATGCAGTATTTTCCTGGGGGTGCCTATGTCCTTGCCAGCACAGTGGTGGAGGCCTTCTCTGTGCACTCAAGTGCTGCTTGTAACTTCAAATTCTGGCCATCATTTGCCTTGCCTTTCTAGTTTACTACAATCAGCTGCTGGTAACTCCCTTATATTCAGGAGGAAAAATGTATATTGGGGAGCTGGTGAGGAGCTGCATCCTTTCCTACCATCCTAATAAAACTTCTCACATGTAAATCACATTCTACACCTATCTCAGTTCCACCTCTGATGATTTGAGATGATTTGTGATCAGTAATCTGATTGCCCAGGAGTACTGCATAGATTACCAACTACATTCAAGTGCAGTGTTTGTCCACGTTTTCTTTGTCCCATCAGCTTTAGGTCTTCCCAGCATGTGAAAGGCCTGTGATGTGCTGCTGTACCCACTTACTGCTACTCTGACTCAGTGCTGCTGCCTGGTGCACTCCATTATCCCTAAGATCTATCCCAAAAATGCAGATCAGCAAATGCAAAATGGTTCTTTTCTGTATTTTTTTCCTCTATGTTTTTATGCACTTCTTGAAGGAATGTAGAGAATATTTCCTCTGTAGTTTGAGCACACTGATTTGGCAGATCCTATGAATCACAAGATATACAATGCTTCAGGTGGAAATGAATCAGATGGAAAGCAAGCACTCTGGCTGCACTTCACCTTTAATGTACATGGAGATGGGCTGCCCATTCCTTTCTGTTGCTTCTTTCCAGAAAGGAAATGTTTTGAACACAAAATATTTGTACAATGTTTTGGCCTGTTGGAGATGAATGGTGCTTTCAGATAGGTTTCAGCTTCTTGAGTTAAAGTGTTTCCCTCAGGCCTGAGTAACCCTAACAGTAACAGATTACCCTTACAGTAATCAGTGTTCACAGGAAGCTACTTCCTAAAATATAATGGTTAACTGGCTTCTATTACCAGTACAGAAAGCTAATTAAAATCCCTTACTAATGTACTTTATTATTTCTCATCATATTTCTCTTCTGACATTTCAATAATCCACAATCATGTCTTTTGCTTTAATGATTGTTGAAGTTTATTTAGATGTTTGAAGGCAAATTGCTTTGTTATGTGTCTTTGTATATATGTATGAGAAAATATCAAATCCCCTTGTTTGCAGCTCAAATTCTGTCTTGGTGGCCATCTCTTGCTCTATGTGACACCCCCTATTTTTGTTGTGAATAGTAGAAGTAAACCTCAATGCAGGTAAAGGCTTGAAACTCACACTACTATAAAAAGTGTTTGTTAATCTTGGATTTGGAAAGACTTACATTTGCCTGTGTGTGTCAGCTGGCAGTGTAAGTCAAACTGATTGCACAAAACAGTTGTTTATGTCTAGTTAGGTTCTTAGACTGCCCTCATCACTGAAACGTCTGTACTCCTGCTAGAATATATTGGATGTACTAAACTGTCCATCCCACGTTTTCACTTGTTTCTTTTTGTGTTTGCATCAGAACATTTTTCTGTTTCCTTCTCTCTCCTGGTTAGATTATTTATTTGTCTGTATCTGAAGAGCTTTTTTCCTCTTATTTGTCAGCCTATTGCTTAATAGAGAAGTTACAATTCCTATTAATATTTGCAGTGAAGGATATAGAGCCCTTCTGCATCAAATTTTGCTCCTTCTTTGACTAGCAAGCAATTATTCTGGGGTTTTTTTTGTCCTATAGACCACTACAGATGTATGTGACAAGCCAGCCCTATCTTTCAGCTACAGCAGTATTAATATTTTCTTCAGGTACTCAGGTTCTTCTTCAGTACTTTGTTACCCTCTGTTGAGAATGATTTATTTTACTTGTTTTGCAATGTTTTACTGATTTGTCTTGCTTAAAATGGTTATATTGTTCTATTCTGTTTAATTCCCAACTATGTCACTATGGTCTGGAGACTAATAGGTTTTTTTAATCTATTAGTTGTTTTCTGAAGGGTAAACTGTCCCTAAAAGAGTCTTATTTATGATACCTTGGAGATTTGTTATTTTCTGCAATTTTTTTTATACCCCAACCTATCATGGATGCAGCACTAATAAAAAGCAAGCAATGCAGAAGCGTTTGGTGGATGATCTGGAGGCCATCCTTCTGACAGAAATATAGGAGAATACTTTGAGATGCCTAAGTGTATTCTTGAGTTTCTAGAAGGATTTATTAGACCTCAGGGAGAAAGAAAATCTGCTTAATATGAAAGAGTTGTGGGAAAAACATGACAAAATAAAGTAAGCCTCAATTTTTAGTGGAATATATGTGGGAGGGAAGCACAAAATACTCAAAATTCTTGGCCTCACACATTCTGTAAAGGAGGATATGGGGGTAATATTTGCAAAAAAGAGATCTGGTTTTGTTTAAAGAAATCTTAGACTTAATGTGGATTCTAGGGATAATCCAACAGAAGTAGCATGAAGTGCATCAGCTTTGAATATTAATTGAATTGTATGTTTTCTCAGTATCACTGAAATGTGTAGTTCAAGAGATTCTCTGGACTTCTCTTAGGTAGTTAAACTCTGGCTTCTGAAGTTAAACTTCTTAAATTTCTGGGAAAAAAAAACCCCAAACAATTTTCTGGTTATTTCACTTTCTTGTGAAGCCTAAATTTTATTTACTTCTTAAAAATGCATTACATGAAATAGCACATGAGAAATACTACTAAACACATTCATGAAAAAACCCAAATCATTACTCTGGGAAAAATATAAGATGTGGAATTGTGCTGCAGACTAGATTCTTCTCAGATTACTTTTACTGTCCTAAAATGAGTGTTCAATCATCTCCTCTCAATGATTGATGTTGATTGACTACAGAGGAAGCAAAACCAACCAGCTCAGACTGTATGCCTAACTTCATGTCTGATTTAGGGGAGACAAATCTGCTCTGAGGTACTGTTCATTTACTCTGCTGACTCCATCTTTGGAGATACTCAGGAGCTGTCTGGACATGGTGCTGGGCAGCCTGCTCTAGGTCACCTTGTTTGAGCAGAAGGATTGGATGAGATGACCTCCAGAGGTTCTTCTGAATCTCAACCGTTGCCTGATTCTGTGACACCCATTAAAAAAAAAAAACAAACAAAGAAACAAAAAACAAACAAACAAACAAACAAAAAACAAACAAACAAACAAACAAAAAGACATTGTAAGTAGAAAGTAGTAATATATTAATTTGTAAATAGAAAGGTGACCTAATAAAGTGAATAATGTGATATAGTTTTCTTACAAATTTCTTTAGGCAGTACTATCTCTGGCTTTCTCTGGAAAGCACTCTTTGTGCTGTTTTGCTTTTGATTACTGAAAGTGGGGATCCTCAGGAAATGACTGAATATAGGTCTGCTTAAATTAGTCAGGTAACGAAAAAGAAGGAAACTTATGTGGCTGTCAGTGGTGACTGATGCTTACCTTTCACTCAGTAAGCACCTTGTTCTGTTGAGGTTGCTCATACCCTGAAAGGCAGTAGCTTAGAGGATGAGTGTTTAAGGTACTTTCTTAGTTTGTTTCCCTTTCCTTTTTTAGGAAGAGATGCCTTATGAGGAAGATTTTGCAGTGCTCTTGCTATTGTAGGTTTGGTTTCCTCTGTATCCCTTCTCTTGATTTCTGCACTGTGCAGTAAAACACTTCCCTGTTGCCTATGGATTCCCCGTCTCATCTCCTGTCACTATTCTTGTTTCTCTAAAAAAAATTGCATTCTAATTACAAGGACTAAGGAGTCTCAGGTAGTTTCTTTTAAATTAGAGGGGTTTTCAGCTAAGTAATTTATGTTAGTAGAAAGGTGTTGGACACCAGTCTATACTGAGATTATCGGACATTCATTGCAGGTTTTGGTTCAGATGGATTTCCTAACCAGTTGCATAGGCTGTGCATATGAAAGAAAAGGCTTTAGATTTGTTAGTTTGCTCTTTGGAACTATGAACATATGGTTTAAGTAAGTTACATACGATAGGTGATGTCCCAGCATGGTGCTTTGTAGTCAGAATGAAGGTGGGAGATTTTATATTCAGTCCAAGCATGCTGTAGTTCAAACTTTTACTGTAATTCCAACTGCTGACTTACTGGTAATAACAGGAGTAGCATTTTGAGATTTTTTCACAGGGAATGTTTTCCAACAGATATGATTTAAGAATAGAAATCCTTCTGCTGCTTCCAAAACCAAACCAAAACGAAAGTAGTTTATAGTTTTAGTGCCAAAATATACAGAAAGTTTGTATGCTAGGTATGGGTAAAACTGACTCTAAAGTAATAAAACCTTTTTTTCCCCCCCAAATTTCCTATTTCCACCTGCACTTGTTACTATTAATATTTTGTTATCTATATTATCCTGCCCTTTCAACAGTCAATAACAAAGCAAAAAGAATCTCTCCTAACACTCCCCAGTAAACTCTGTGCTTAGAGAACTGGTCTAAACATCACTGCTTAAAAACAAGTCCTTTTTAAGTACTTTCGTCTATCACTGGCAAGCAATGTCTTTTCAGATGCAAGTGACTGGAACACCAGTTTAACTGAGCCCTCTTCATTATTGTTCACCACATCTTAAATAATGGAAAATAGAAAGCAAAATCCTCTTTCCCACATCTGTGAAAGTAAAACCAGAAAATGTAAATTATGTCAAATAAGCTGTTTTGCACATATCCTCTTTCTCTTTACATTGAAAATGGCATGTGTTTGATACTTCATGGAGATTAAAATCTTGAATTTCAAAACTCTGCCTCTGCCCCCTTGCAGAGATGTTCCTCAAGCACAGATTTGTGCCTGAATCTAAACATCTTATCCCTTCCCTCTTTTTATCCTGCGCAGTTGCACACAAATTATTGGTACCAATGCTGTGACTGTCTCTGAGAGGTGTATGTCTACAGTTTGGTCATGGGACTGGAAAGAGCTCTTAATGAAAAAGTTTGTTGGACTGTAACTTACATCTGGAATATATCTGTGGTTTATTTCTGGGGCATCTTGTCCTGAGGCTTCCAGGGAGACAAAACTGGGAAAGACCACTTCTTCCTAGCCTAGTGTTGGGNTTCAACTCTGGCGTTTGATACATCTCATCTACTGCCCGGGATTCTGTGTTGGTCCCTGCTGTTCCAGCCTGCTGTTCCCGAGGGTCCGGCTGGGCACCGGGATCAGCTGCCCCAGGGGGTTTGTGAGGGAAGCTTTTCCATCCGCCATTCCCGCGTGGTGCCCGAGCTCGCTCCGGAGCGCCCCCTGCAGGCGCGGGGGAACCATCGCACCCGCCCTGCTCACCGGGAGCCGCCAGCGCCCCCTGCCGGCTGTGAGCGTCACTGCACCGAAGGGGAAAGGGCCTGAGAGCCGAGAGAGGCTGGCACTGGGGTACTGGTTCTGTTTGGTGTCACTGCCATAGTTATTGCTGTTTGTTTACCTTGTTATATATAAGTAAAGAACTGTTATTCCTATTCCTCATACATTTGCCTGAAAGCCCCTTAATTTCAAAATTATAACAATCTGAAGGGAAGGGGGTTGTATTTTCCATTCCAAGGGAGGTTCCTGCCTTCCTTACAGACACCTGTCTTTTAAAACCAAGACACCTAGTCATTCCTAGATGGAGGACTCCAGGCAGGTACATATTTTTAAACTATTGGGATGCTTATATATGTTTTAGCCACTTCTTTCTCCTCAGCAGTTCAAGTCCTACAGATCCACAGATAAGGTAATGAGGAGTTTAGGCTCCTGTCAGTAAAATCTGCAGAAGCAGTAATGATGTGAGTGTTGGTTTACAATGTCTTAATTGCAGTAAGGTGTAACCGGTCTGAACTTGTACTGATCCATGGAAATGGCACTGGGGGGATTATGGAAGCCGGTGTCTTGTAGGAAATACAGCTGCAGTCTGGGGATGTGCGATGGAAGACTCCTCCCCCTAGCCCACAGAAAACCAAACAAGGAAGCAAGGGATGGTGCAGAATTGGATGAAAAGAGTAGAACTCCCTCTCCCTGTCCTCTCCCACCGCCCACCATGAGTTAGCCCTGACGCAGAGATAGGTGGCACTGTGTTCTTGGGGATGGCAGACCAGGGCTTCACATTGAGTAGTGCTTGACGCTGCTTTCAAGGATAGAGCTACCCTTCTTGGGGAGCTAACCCTTAGGTGTCACAGCTTTAATAATAAATTCAGGTGATCTGTTTTGTTTGGAGAAAGTATTTTTTGCTTCTGGTTTACATGTTTACTGTATAATGTTCTTAGTTTATGACGACTGTCATGTTTCACCTCAGAGTGCTTCATTTCACTTGAAAAATTATTAATTTGTATGGGGCAGGGGGAACCTGGTAAAGAGGTATTCTCTGCAGGGTTGTTAATAGGCAAGGAACTTCTACCTAGAATGGAGAAAATTGAGAGAGGTTAAAGGCCAGTGACTAAGCACCTCATGGTCTAGGATCTAAAATCAGCCAACATCAAACTGCACGTAGATTGCAAAGTCTGAGTTTGCTTGAAACAGTAAGTGTAATTTACTCTTGGACTGCATTTATACCTTGCTGTGGCAAATTATTCATGTTTGATTTATATAATCTTTCTCAAAGATGTTCTTTAATTCACTGCAACTTGCTGTTTTGCATGAGGAAAATTCCACAATCTTTCCTGTGTAGGAGGCTGTATTAGATTATGAAAATAGTTTATTCTGGCCTTAAAAGCAAATAATCCATTTTCAGCTCATTTTTATCTTAGTTTTTGAGCAAGTTGCATACCACTCCTGGGGTGCAGCAGTGAAGCTAATAAGGTGATTTAATCCATTTCCAGAGGTCTGATTTGGCACTTTCCTACAAACTTGTGCTTGCTACTGTCTCCATTTGACCCAACTGTAGTGAGAGCCAGGTTCTGGGGCTTTGGATTCAGAAGTGTCCAAACGTGATTCTAAAGTTATCACTGTTTTTTCTGACAGTTTTTTTGTAGATAAAGTTGTGTCTGTCCAATGGGCCTGCTGATGTTCTTGATGTGGCTGTATAACTAACTGCCCCATATTTGATCTGCACCTCACTTCATTTGAAGAAATGGGATGCCAATATTTTTCTTTGTACAATGGAAAAATAAGAAATATAAAATAACTGAAATGGACATACCTTTTAATATGTTTCTTTCATTAAAATTACAACTTTAAAAAAAAAGCAAAAAATGTCTCTTGAAGACAATGTGTAGATAAAGATGGCATATGAAGAATCGAAAGGAAAGACACCCTGGTTTTATTTCACTAATAAAGCATGCAAAACTATTACAGAAAAGACTTCAACATTCCAAGTGTTCCTGGAGGTTTGTGACTGCAGTGGGGATCTTTTGGCAGGGTTGTAAAATAGACAACTAAACTGAATCTATGAACTAAATGCAGAAATATGTTTCTTTCTTTGGTTATAAAAAAAGCAGGTGGTGAGGTGAAAATATAGCAGCCCTAACATCTAAAAAGCCGTGTCAGCTTTTATAAGGTGACAATAGTATCTGTAAAATTGAAAAAACCAGTACCTATCCCTCCCAAAATACAGATTTGAGGGGGTGCAGCCAAGATCATAATAATGAAAACATGATTCAACACCCTGCCTTCCAACAAACTGTAAGGAAGCACGAGTTATACTGTAAAGCCACAACAAAGCTAAAAGCAGCAGCATGGTCTAAAATAATAGAGATTTATGGAAGTGAACAATAAGTATGAAAGCAGGTTATCACAAAGCTGTGGCGCATTACCCTTCAAGCAAATGAAAAAAAAAATTGTTAGAAACTAATTATAATATTGATTATTTACTTCAATGCATTTTAAGGAACAACTTAATGAAGAACTCAGTGGTTGATCACACAGAGTTATACACATATTAGAGCTCCTCAGGACATACAGTTGAGAAACTCTAAGTCTATTCACATGGATTTGTTTCCAGTATACTGGTCCAGTTAAGGCTGATGTAAAATATTTAAAAAGGACAAAGGTAGTAGGCTGTATCTCTGAATACCGCTATGGCTGAGAGAATGAGATATACTTGTACACCAAAGTGATGGATAGCTGAGATAAAAATTACATAGTAATACTATTGTATGTGTTCCAGAAAAATCTTATTCAAAGGCATACCTTTTAAGGTCAAGAGAAACCAGAAAGGTCAGAAGAAGACATCTGTTTTGATCTTCTCTATAAAACCCATGGATTTTCTGCCAGTAATTTCTGCCTCAAGCCTGGAATTTCTCTAAAACAGCTCATGTTATAAAATTTTTCTTCCATTTTCTAGCAATGTAAATACAAAGAAATAAGGTTGTGTGAACAGTGACAGTCGCTCATCTGTATTTCTGATTAACATTATCCTTGAAAATGGCAACAGGTCCTGCTGCTGCTCTTCTTCACTCTCTAGTGCCAAATTTTGTTCCCTTTTCTTTGCATTGCTCTGGCCTTTGCTGTTTTGATTGAAATAATACTGAGATGTTTGGCTTCCATTACAAAATTTCTTGGAATTACTTACTTTGGATTCCACTATCTTGGTTGCTTGAATAAGAGATAAAATAATTACCAGAAATTATAAGGAAGTTGCTTTTTAGGCTTAGTTGGAGGATGTCACTAAGACTATGGATGATGCTCTTTATTGACACTAGGACCTAACATAGGATGCCAAACTAAAATATCCCTTCCATGGTTTTGTTTTTGCTTTTATTCCCCACCCTCCACAACCTGTCTATTTATAACTATTTTTTCCATCATTCAATCAGGGAAAAACTTAGATGTGAACTACTTTCATACTGCACAAAGTTAAAAACTTTACACTTCCAGTATTGCTGATTAATTATACCCTTTCCTATACTAGAAGTCTTTATATTTTCTCTGACTCACTTTCAAAACCTAATCTGTTCTATTTTGCCTAAATTTTTTGCTGAAATTCCCTTTGTGTTAGAGGATTATATCTGTGGTGCACAGCTGGGTAGTGAGTTTGCAAGTGTACAAGAATGAACAGACTTGTACCGGCAGGTCGCTATTGAAACCCACCCACAAGGGCTGGCAGCAGAGGATGCCTCCTAAGAAGTTGTATTGTTTTCTACTCAGTGAATGTGCCAGTAACTAATGGGAGAGAAATGCTGAGAATCATTTGGTTTTTTCTGAGATCTATAAGCCAAGTTAATTTTTTTGTTTGCCTGATTTATCATACTTGGATGAATAAAGTACTGTTAATACTGCACTTTGAGCAAGAAGTTAAAGCCAGAATAGTCAAAAAGTTACTCATCTGGTTGGAGCACCTAAATACGTCAGAGATTCTTTTTAGAATGTGGATGTCTGTGTCTTGCTTCAGTTCAAAGTGGAAGCATGTAACAGCAAACTTTATCCCAATATACTATCTGTCTCTAAAACAATTTTCCAAATAGCTGTTTCTGAAAAACAGACGTTTTCCTATTTTTTATACATTCTAACTATTCTGTCCAAGTCAAATATTGAAATGCAAATGGAAATCAGTGATTATTACTTGGTCTCCAAAACAAAATATATTTGACATGATGGAAGTGTTTGGGGCTTTCATAAATGTGTCATCAATGTCTAAATATCAGTTACTTGACATAATACCTAATATTTACTTCATTTTCTCCTTATGAGCAACTTGCGAATGAAAGTATTTTTAATTGTTCCTTGCTTGTTTAGATAATAACACAGATCAAGCAGAAGTCATTCCAGAGGCAGGGTTAGAGCACCAGGCTACAGCTAATCCCATAGCTGCTTCCTGTAAGGCCTTGTATTCTCCCCCTTGTATCTCATATAGTTGTGGCCAATTATGTTCCTGCATGTTGAAATTGCCACAGACTGTGTGTGATACCTTTTCACTGCCCATCCTACTCCTTGCACAGCAACCCAGCTTCGCTGCAGGGTACTGTTATGACCTGCTTGAATCTTTTTTTGCTCTGCAAGGTTGGTATGTCTGCCTGCATAAATATCAACAAGCAAATTTTTGCATCATTTTACTTTTTTCTTTCCTGTCTTCTTTCCTGCCTCTTCATCTAACCCTAGATCAACATCACAAATCATCACTAGAGAAAAGCTTTCCAAAAGAGGCTCATTCTGCATTTAACTCTGAAGTACTGCTCAGATGAGAACAGAGTTGTTGGGGTAGGGAATTTTCATTGCCAGAGACATTTACAGGGGCTGTTCTGCCACGAGGTGGTAGAACCTTGTTCCAGAGTCTGAGATCTACATCATCTTTGGAGTCTTGATATCATGACAGCTTGTGGGCTGAAAGCTGTCCAATGTTACTTCTGGTCTGTTGATTAAGAGACTTATGGCTTAGAATTAGGAACAGTAATTAGAACGAGAAGCAAGTGTGGATACATCAGAATGTATACAGCCCTGGAGTAATGTGTTCCTAATACTCCTATCAAACAAATTGTGATTTGTGTGGCTTTTCTTTTCTTCAGTGAGAGACAGTGTAGGAATAACTGTAGGAAGCTCTTGGTCTGGGAGAAAAAAGTTGTCTTTGGAATAAATGTCACAGTGAAAATTTTCCACCCTAAGCCTTTCATTAATTTCTCCATGTCATCTTAGTATATTTAAACTCTGCAAGAAATTATGCTGCAAAAAGTTCTTCCCACGTGTAATTTTTCCTCAAGTGAAGTGCATACCTTTCAAATTATAAACTTCCTACTTGTCCTAGGAAAATTCTCACTGTATAAATAATTGAACTCATCTGCAGTGAACACAAGTATTCTTTCTCTAGCAGTCTAAAATATATGCCTAAATACACATCTTGTACTTAGTGCTTTAAATAGTAATTACTCCTGTGAAGTCACTGGAAGCCCTTAAAAGGATTTGACAGTTTCCCCACAATCTTTCAGTGAATGTAGTAGCTGGGCTGTGCAGTGCAACATCCACTGATAATTCAGCAGCTGAGGAACTCAGCAAAGCCTGCTCCAAACTTCTCAGCTGTTGACAGGCTTGACTTGCTGAGAACACTGGTTAAATATAGCACAAGCGAGCTGAGCTCAACAAAGTCATTGCTGTAACACTGTGTGAAGAGACCAGAAGAAGGGAAATACAATCTGAGAACTAAACTGCCAAAGCCTAACACCACCTAGCAACAGTTGAAAAAACTTTTAAACAAAAGTCTGGGTGAGACACAGACAGAATATACCTCCTACTTCTCCTGCCTGGGATTTCTGCAAGAAGCAGCTCTGGTCTTCTGTTCTCTACCTTGTTTTCTTCATTACTTCAACTGCTGGTAGACCTAGAAAAGTGGGAAAAGTTTCTCTTTGTGCTTTCCTGGGCTGGATCTTTCTACTGCTGTGGTAGTGCTGTGGGACGGGCTACTGCGATCTTGCAGTGTAAAGGATATATTCCTGGGTCTGTGTTGCTGACAGGTAAGACTGAGTTAACCATTGCTTTTTTTTTTTTTTTAACAACAACTTTTATTTTCTAGTGTCTTTTTCACAAAATTTTATTTTCTAACATCTATTGCTTCTTTCCTTCTTTGAACAATGTTCTGAGTGATTTGGAAATGTCAATAGATGGAAGCTGGGATAAAAGTTTTAGAGGTTTTTTTATGTTTCCATGATAGAAAAGCATTGCTTAAATAACTTTTGCAGTTCTGGGAACAAGTATAATGCAGTAGCTAGTAGTAATATGAAAAAATGTGCACAGATTTTGACATGTATCTTGTTTATATCTGCTTACATGCAGACAGAAGACAAATCAACATTTAATAATAGAATATATATCATCCCTGACCGGTGATAGTCTAGCAGCTGTTAAAAACAGTGACAACCTGTGTGATAAACAAGAGGAAACAGCCATTCAGTAACAGAAGTAACCAAATATTTCATGACCCAGCGCATTTGTACTTTTTGTTTCCTTACTAACTTTTAGGACACACCTGGTGCCTTTTGTACTCCCTTTGTGACAGCTGCTCTTGGTTCTTTCTCTTGTGCTTATTTACATAGAATGAATATTAATCTCTGCTACTTTGATTGGCAGCATAAAGCAACAGTCCTGAGGACTGATCTTATGTTTATTGTACCTAAGTGTGCTTGAGCTGGGTCATTGTTGTTAAAGTGCATGTTCCTTTTAGCAAAATAAATGAGAAACCGGTTCTCAGATGTTTTACCCTGACGGCAGGATGGAATCCTGTTTGTCAGTTGGAAATGCATATCCTATGGCCCCATAGTGGTCATGTAATTTAGGGGAGGAATTGCTTAGTATGATTTACTTTGTCTTAACTGACAAAAACTGTTTGATCAATGGGAGAAGGAATTCCACTCCTCCCTGCCACCTCTTTTAAAGCTGTTTTCTGCAAACAAAAGAAATCTAGTATGCATGAATTTTTAAGAGACATACTAATTATGAGTTCCTATGTGATATGATTTCAGTTATGAAGGCAGAGATTTAAAGAATGCACTTACCCTGTGCTAAAACCCTGTTCACAGATTTATGTAGGATTGTCTCAGACGAAAAATATTTGTCCTAAGGAAGGAATGAACTAACTGAGTCTGTGCTGACTGTCTGTGGTGTTTGACACTTAGTCTGTGGACTCTGGGACTGCCTCAGGGAGATGAGAATGCCTTGCTTTAGCTAAATAATTCTATTTGCATCCCTGCATACTACATAAATGACATCAATACCACATCTTAACAGTGGATGGATTGGATGGAATTAAAATACTCTGAAGCAACTTTGATTTGGTGACTGAGAATGTAACTGCCTGTGAAATGATAAAATAATTAAGTATTAGGATGGAAGAAAATTCTTAAAAGCACAAAGTAGTACAGTGTACATTTTATTTCATAGCAAGGAGCACACTAAAGCACTAAACAGAAACACTTTTTGGCAACTCTCGTTTAATGTGATAATCATTATTGTGGAATTACTAAAGCACTATGGTATCCCAAATCTAAATCTCAAAAGGAAACTTTGGAATTACTTTTTAATAAGGCCATATCCTGAGAAAGTTATTTTTTCATAAGAAGGCTACACAGTGAGAAATAAATCTGAGACAAAATATGTAGAGTTTTTGTCATCTTGACATTAGAGTGAAAATTAGTGTTTCTTCTCTTTAATGAAATATTTGGCAAATTAAACTATGAAGAAATGACAGATTTGACCTTCTGAATATATAGTGATGGCAAATCTGGGAAAATACTATGGTAATATTGACTCCTTTTTTTGGTTTAGTTGTTGCTCAGCGTAATGTGTGGTTTTACAACTTCCCCTTTTTTGCACAATTTACATTTAGCAAAGTTTTTAAACAAAAGGCAAATTATTAGCCTGATAACTATCAAATGAAGTGACATTTGAACAGTCTAATAGCAGCTTTGAACTCTTAACACATGGAGTTGTGGTTTTACATACATCTGTCTTCCTTTCCACTTCAAGATGGAGGAGGAGGCTGAAATTACTCTTTTCAACAGGTGTCCACAAAGAGGCTCTGGGATTTTCCAATCAAATCTCTGGAATATATAATGTGGCTATTCAACAGATGGTTTCATATTTGAAAAATAGCCAAGTCTTCTAATGACTACAGTGAAACCAAGGTCAATTTTATATCAAATCAAAAAATAATTTATGTTTTGGCCATACACTCCATTGTAGTGATTTTTGTGGAAGACAAGTAGACATAGCATACCCATTTATTTTCCCCCTTATGAATATAAACAAAATCATTTTGATTTTGTTTATATTCACATAACTGTGGAATGAATGGTGCCTTTCATGGTGCTAAAGACTGTGTACTCCTCCTAATCTGAATCCACTTCCAGACTCTCTGTGGCTTTTTCGATTTTATTATAATATTTTCATAACGATAGTATTATAAATTATTATTTAATTGTTATATTAATTTTGTTATCATGTTAGCCAATCTAGCCACAACTAAAGTCACCATCTTAACTGTGTGTTTTCATCACCTCAGTCTTTGAGTCTCTTTATAGAGGATCTGATTGTTTTTAACACCAAATTCAAAGACTTGAAATCCATCTTCAAAGCTCAGCACTGTTCTGTCTCTGCTTACATATGCCCTGATTTTCCTGAACTCCTCCCGCTCATGTCTAGTAGACTCTTGACCTTTGGCTCTGGTGTGTACTGGTACATCCTTTATGCTACTTTCTTTAGTGAGCTTGACATTGACCTCATGACACCTGAGTTTTCTGTAGTGCCGCTCACTGTCACACCTGACACAAAGGTCATGGAAAGACTAAAGATTAATATTAATAGAGCTATGTCAGCCAAAGTAGGATTCCTGAAGAAACAGGTGTGATTCCTGGAAGCAGCTTGTGGAGTAAGCAGTAGTATATTAGAAAATTTCTATTTTGCTGGCATGCCCTGTTTTGCTCCTCTGGGTTACAATTTCACCACTATAGCCATTTCCATACTAAAAGCTTTTTACTGATAGAGGTGTATCAGTGAAACTCCTTCTGATACAGGATCTTTCTGTTGGCACAGATTCCACACATGCTTAATTTAAGGCTTTTGGTAATCTTATCTAACTTAGTTCAGGTACCCCCAGGCGGAAATTAAGAATGTGCCTCAGAGCTGTGCCAGTCAAAGGTCAGATTTATGCCACTGAGTTCAGAGTGAGATTTCCTTTGAATTTAATAAGATCAGGTTTTAATATTCAGTAATTAGCAGATAAATTCCCAGTCCCCTCAAGAGCGTTTAACAAAACAGATCATCTCTGTTCCTGTCCAAATATTTTTGTTCTAATAGGCATTTTACTTTTCCTCCAATTTCCTGTTTCTTCCCTTCCTTTCTCAAGGTCTGTTGTTGCAGGTTGCCATATTATTTAAATGTATAAACTGAATTTGGGGCATGGGTTTTGTCCTTCTACATATCTAAAATGCCAAATGGACAAATAAAGTGACTATTTGTGAAGAGGCCAGAGGAAACAACATTACAAATAAGAAGAAATTACATCTATTCATACTTCCTATTTCACTAAAAATATTTAGTATATAAAACCTAGGATAAGAACTGAAAGCTAGAAAGATAAAAAAAGGATATTCTATTGCATTGAAAAGTTTAAATATTTATTAACAAGAAGACCAAATGTCTAAACTTTTCAGGTTCATTATCTTATTGTGGTAGTTTTCATTTTCAGCCTTTTCTGTTTTCATTTCTCTCATTGTTTTCTACTGAAAGTTGTTTCCTAATTTTATGTGGAATATTGGTAATTATTTGGGGAAGACAGACTTTTCTTCATTTTGGAACATATTGAATAACTGAGAAAACAATCAATTCATAAAATATTAAGATTGTTTAACCTCTCTTTTTCTACTTAGTAGCTAGTATTTGTACCAAGCTAGTGACACTAGGACTTGTAACACAGTCCTGTAGTTATGCTTTGAGGTGAAGGGCAGAAACAATTGTGCCTGTGTCCTGTTCAGGAGAGACAGTGAGAGTCTCTGATCATGTTGAAAATGTGTTTTCATTTCATAAAGTCATTCATGAAAATGATTTTCACAAATACATGATGCCTCATGTATTTGTAAAAATCATGCATTTCAGGATACTTGATTAGATTTTCCCTTTTATTTTGGGTCTTTGCACCTACTCCTCCTGCTTCTGCAGATAATCTGTACTTTCTATATTACCTTTTATTCTCAGTGTCACAGTAAAATAAGTACTAATATAAGTGCAAACAGAAAGTCTTCCTCAGTTGGGACAGCTGTGCTTTTTTTTTTTAAATTCAAGATGGCTTCGCCCTATGATTCTCATTCTGCTTTGTCTGGACTATATCTCTAAATCTTTTCTGCAAGTAAAGCATGCAAATTGTAGCTCTAAAGGTGATCTGTAAGATTACATAGGTTGTGGCATCCTCCACAATGTTTTACACACTCAGAAATACAGAGAAAGTGACAATTCCTACAATTAAAAGCTTAATTAAAACTTCATCAGAAATGGGAGTATGTGTACATGTGCGCATGACTTCTGCAAGGAAGGAAATGCTTTTTGGCACAACAGAATGCTTCGCTGAAGGAGTGAGACAAACACATCCAAAGCACAGGGAAATAGGCTGGAGCTTGTACTTTTTCCCTTAAATGGACAGCCTGTCTGGTTGCTGTGTGCTGACAGAGGCAAAGGGGGGTGTGAATCCGAAACATCGCTGCACTTTGTCCAAATGAGTTTCATTTCAAAGCGGATAAAATGACAATTAAAATCTGAATTATCTAAGATGTGGCCAAAGTCATTCAGATATAAGCTGGTGGGGTTTCAAAACGAGCAAAAACCTCGATGAATTTGCAATAAACTTGTCCAGTTTGATTTACACACTTTTAGACCTCTGTAATAAAGTAATGGTTACTTTCTTCACTTTTCCTTTTTGGGGAAATGGTGACAAAGAGTGTAATGTTTTGTGATTTATGCTGTTCAAAAGTCTGTTCCAGCACATATGTAAAAGTGGTATTTTGGGATCTAAATCCATTTTCTATCTGAAGCCCACAGTATTTAGAGACTTGTATGTTTGCAGGAGGGAGGTATCTAACTAGTGTGTTATGGTTGCCGACAGCAAGAGCTACAGCTTCACTAACAAACTTTAAAAAAATGCAACTGATAAAAAATTGATTCTATTGTAGTAACAGAATAAGACTTTTTTTAGAAACTGGTTTTAAGGCTGCTCCTATTATAAAAAAAAAGTAATTGAAAACAAAAGCTCATGTGTCCTTGGTAGAAGAATTCTTACTAGAGATTATCAGCCTGCTTGCGTTTTTCAGAAAATATAAAGCAAATGAATGCAACAGAAAGCAGAGGCTGCTTGCATCAGTGTAATCGAATTGCTGCCAACTTGCCTTGTTTATCTAAGAGATCTCTGTGAAAATAAGGTCTTTCCCACACAGGCATGAGTCACAGGATGTAATGCAGCTAAGCAGACTTGCTTCAGCTTTCTAATGCGCACAAATCTAAACTAACCTGTTTTAGTGCCTGCTCCTGTAACTAAATGAGATCTAACTTGACAACAGGAAGGGAGAAGCAATGGTGAGTTCATGGTGCTATTTCAGTGCAATAACCTGCATGCTAAGGAAACGATGCAATTTCCATTTATTGGGAAAACTGCAGTTACTGTGACAACAAATATACACTGAAAAAAACATACACAATTTATCCTGAAGTTCAAATCTGTGAACATAGTAGAAAGGGTATTCATAAAATCTCACACTATCTAGTTATGTCTCAAAGAACATTCTTACTTTTAAAATATATAATCCAGATTGTTGAGAAAATAACCCTTTAAAAGGCATAAGCAAGGGCATAAATGAAAGGGTGGGAAAGCACACATGGTTAATGATGACCAGTTCAGTGTTGGGCTGACTAAAATTTAATTAAGCATATATTTCTTATGCTGAAGTTATTCAATTCCTGTGTCTGTCATTCATATTTATCCCCATAATCTCACTTGTCTCACCCTCTGTAATTGCAAAACCTCTTGGATCTAATTTTTGAGGTAAAGGTTACAATAGTTCTTCTATAGTGTGTTATTTCTCCTTTTATTTTTCAACAAGGACTTTTGTAATGAAAAGAAACATAGATTTTATTCCAGTAGATAAGGATTTCAGTTCCTCAGTCTGATAAAATTCTTTAGAGAAAACTATACATTCCAATTTTTGACTCTGGGCAGGAGATAGCAGGTAGGGAATGATGCCATGCGAGATGTCCTCAAGCATGTCAAACATAGCGCAGAACAAGATGTCCCTCTGCACAGAGGGACACATATGGCAACGGGGCTCCTGAGTGCCAGGGGAGCCACGTGTTCTGAGGCAGCTGGCTGTGGGAACCACTGCTGCTTCAAGTGGCATGAGACAGAGGCTGGAATCTGAGGCACAAAAGGCATCAGAGGGCAGATAGTAAAAGGCAGGGTCGCAGTAGCATATGCTCTGAATGAGGGGTGCCACTTATTTACAGAACCATAATTCAGGTGAAGGGAACTGGCAGAAGTCACCCAGTCTCCCCCAAAGTGGGACTGTCTCCAGAGTCTGATCAGGTTGCTCTGGGCTTTAATTATTTTCCTATATCTTGAGTATTTTTAGTTTATAAATATTTTAAGGTATCTCATCTTTGCCATCTTTGGATCACAAAGTTTTGGACATGGCTGGCCATGGAATATTTTGCAAGAGATGATAATCAGTGTATCAAAATACATACACTGAATGGCTTGAGAGTTGATTGATAGTAACATAAATCACAGGTCTTCAGCACTTTCAAAATTGCAAACGAAACCACCTGTAGTGGGTTTTTCTTGTTCGATTTTGTTATGTTTGATGTATTATGTCCTAAAATAGGAATAATAAGGATGAAAAATCTAGTATGTAATTTTTTATCTTAGTTTACTCCAGCTTTCAGAGTGCACATCCTCTTCCTTCTGCCTGCTACATTCTGTTTGAAAGCCAAGCATTTAGAATTAGGCACCGTTGAGGTGCCATCTTTCTGCAAAAACAATTCTGAAAAATGTTGAGTATATTCTTTCCAGGTAGTCCAATAAGCTGCAAGGCTAGCATTGAGAATGTAATTAATAAGCAAATACGTGAATAAGGAAGGATAACAGAGATGCTGCTTTTGAGGAAGGAAACTCTGGAGACTGTTTCCACTGCTGAGTTCACTTTTCTCACTGAACATCTCTTTCCAATTGTATCCTAATCAGGAGCAGAGCATGATGCACATATGGCAAACAAGATTCCTAGATGGAGTTCTGGTTAACCTGAGACTAGCTTAGGCTAGTGTAAAAAAGCCCTTCTTGTGGAAGCATCTAAATTTATCTGTTAGTGACTACTGTAGCATGAATCAGGGACAAAGCAGAGGCCTTGTGACACTCAAAGGGATGTGGCAGTCAGTCTTTTCATATAGGATTTCTTATACCTATTAAGAATAACCACTGAAGACAGGTAATCTTCTCTTTACATAAATAATGTTCCTAAAACTGGAACCGTAAGTAGAATATTGTCATCATCAGTACATGTGGAGGGAAAAAGGCCAGGGAATTCTCATGGCTGGTGGTGTACAGAGGTCTCAGATCCCATTGTACTTGTCTAGAGCAAACTCAGCACTTGCTGCAGAGAGGAACTGGAGGAGCTGGTGTGTCTTGCACACACACACAGACACACCCACACACAGATCATACAAATTACCCTTGCAGCCTTTTTAATAAAAAAGCTGCCATATGCTTCAGTGGGGTTAAGTTAATGAGAAAGGTTGTGAGATTTAGGGAGAAAAGTTCATGCTTTGAAAGACACCACAACAGGCTAGGACAGACAAGAATTGGTTTGGCAGGAGGCCAGGATGCTGAGTGTTTTAAAGCTGAACTCTAAACTACGAGTTACCAAGTTAACAGCATTTTTAACTACCCTGCCTTGTATCCATATGGGCAGAGGTTTCAAAAGTAGCTAGTGGGTTGGAGAAAAAAAACAAACCTAAACTGATTTTCCTGCTTTCAGAGAACATGTTCTAAATCCCAAATTATTTTGAAAGAGCTTTTTATTACATAGATAGAGGGAGTGCAATCTAAGTATCTTTGGTACAGAATTTGATCTATTTGCAAATGAAAATTTACAGAATTTACACAACAGGATTGCTGTGGTACTTGGGGGCCCAGGAGGAACTGTTCAGAGCCATGTCTGTGATAGTGGCACAGCTGCCTCATTCCAAGGAAACAAATTCCCTGCAGTGATACAAGTTTCTAGCCCCTGTTCTGTATCATTGTCAGCCACATAGCCTTTATCACTATAGGTCTCTGAGAACTAATGGAGTGCTAAAAAAATATGTGAGAGCTATAGACAGTGTAATGAGTTTCTCCTTAGCTTAGCACAAAAGAAGCCTAGGAAAATAATCAGAAATAAACTGAATAATCCACGTAAGTGTTCAGTGAATACCCTCAACACAACAGTTTGTAACAGTTTGTTAAGGAATAGTAGAATGGGAACAATTCTACTATATTAAGGCTATTGGTGTCAGCTCATAAAAATCCCTCCAGGACAGCAGTGAGTATCTAGAAATGAGGCAAGCGTAATTGCACACAAGGAGGGTTAATTTAGTTACCTCCAGAATTAGTTGTGTAAACAAAGTCTAAATCACACTGCAAGAGTGTGATTGCACTGCAAGGTTGTAAGAGTGGCAGGACACCTGACACTGGTGAGAAACCAGTGAATCAGAAACACTTTGCTAAATTCAGGTTCCCTCTCTTAAATATTCATGTCATGTTTGAATTTTGTTGTTTGAAATAATGTTACCTTAAAATGTGAGGTGGTAGTTGTCATTCCAGGGAGGAGGAATGGCTGTTAAATTGCTGGCTTTCACATCAGTGACTCCCAGTGTGACTCTCAGCAAGTTACTTGTCCGCTTTTAATAACAACATGGAAGGTTACAAGAATAAACATAGTATGACACTGAGATGTTGCAGTATTGAACATCATGTCAACAGCTTTGAATAAGAGGACTTAAATGGCCCTCCTTGGAAACGAGACTCTGCAGGGAGAAGTAGGAATAGAAGTTGAATTAGTCTGAGTGACAAGAATACGTATTTTTAGAGGAGCTCCCCAGAGGGAAGCTTAGCTGTGCCCTGAGTTGTAGGTCACATAAATCAGCCATACTGGTAAAGCATCGCAAAAAAAAGGAAGGAGGAGGACTAGGAATGTGACCAGAAAACTTCAAGAACAAAACCATGCCAGGATAGAAACCAAACTATGTCAGTACTGAGACGTTTCTGGAAAATCAAAACCATTCCCTCAGGTTCAGTTGTACCAGAAGTAATTCACAGGGCAAAGAGGGTGCTGTCAGCTTGTGAGCTTGTTGTTATTTTGGGAGTGCTCAGGACAATCTCTCTAGTACAAGGAGGAGACTGCTGGGAAAAAAATAATCTTGAAGTAAAAAGGACCTTTGAGAGAAGGGGTGAGCCGAGTGTGACTGCCCAAATTAGCTGGTGTTGGGCAGCTCTGGAGGCACTACAGGGCTGTGGGGAGGCTACACAAACCCCATGTGCTGGCCGGAGCAGGGAGGAAGAGGGAGCACCTGGAAAACAGAAATGTCCTGTGGCTCTGCCTGTCTTTTGTATATCAGCAGGTAGCCAGTGTCTCCAGTTGTGCCTGCTTTGTTAAAGCAATGGTGGCAGCTCAAGTGACTGTCTTGGCAGCTGAGATTTTTGATAAGGATTTATCGGGGAATTAAGTTACCATTACATGACTCAGCTTTAATTAAAACCAGAGAAAATTAGAAAAAAATACAGTCCTGATGTCTTCAAGGAAGTTGAAGTCTCTGGTCTCTAGATGATCTGATGCCATGATATTTTGCTTTAAAATCTCCTGAAAAACAGCTTTGGAGGATTTTCTCAAGATTTTGAATCTGTGTGGTTGGCAATGCCAGTAGACAGAAGGGATGATGAATTTGGGAGCAGGGCAGAGTCCCACCCTTGTGTATGTGCCACTGCTCAGAAGAGGCCACAGCTGCTGAAACATGGCTGAGGGCAGCGCGGGTCTGCCTCGTTGTGCCCTGCCACGGTGGAACAGCAGTGACAACTGCACAGGTGGCTTCAGAATTAGCCCAGATCAAAGCAGGAGGTCTGGAAGTAATTTCTTAGTCTAGTTGTGAGCCTCTCAGATGTGGGAGAGACTGGGGTAATAAATGGCCCTGCCTTGGATTTCATGAACAGGAGCTCAGGTCTTTATTGTGAGGGTTCCCCTGAAAAAAGATGTGAAATGTGGAAGTCCAAGCAGCCGCCCACAGACCTGGATGTACCAGCACAGAAAAATTGTCTGCATATCCTGCTCTGCTGGGAGAGGAGTGAAAGCTGTAGTCCCCTTTTGGGGAATGACGCAGGGAGGTGTTGTGATAAGATAAGGAAAACGCACCTACCAAAAGAGCGAAAAAATCAGTCTCCTGGGTCAGTTATATTCAGATGCAAGAAAGTGACATGGAAAGGAAAAGAAACCAGTGGTTTCTTTTAAATGATCCTAGTTAATTTCACTTAAAAAATAAGGACCCACAGTAACGATGTTTAGAATGCTCAAAAGAATGAAAGAGAGTTGCATATGTACCATGGTGCTGTTCTCAAATGTAGCAGCATTTCAGAAAATGTTTGGTCATTGTGGAGAGTGGATCTTCTCCCCGTGTGTACAGTGGTAACACCCACTGTCTTACAAAAAACTCATACCATACTATATCAGAATATGTGTTCAAAAGGTTTGTTTAAAGTTTCACAGTGAATTGTAGCACATCGGGAGGGGGTGTTGGTTAGTTGTTGGTTGGTTGGTGTTTTCTTGCTGTTGCTGTTGTTGGGTTGTTTTTTTCTAATTCAGGGCAATGGGGTTGGTGTGGTTTTTGTGGGATTTTTTTTTCTTCTTTTTATGGTGGAAGAACAAAGTTAAGCCCTCAGGGTTTTGAACCTACTGTCTCATGGCTGAACCTAATATCTGATCTCTAAGCTCCCCTGGACAGCCTACTTCATTGTTGTTTTCCTGATGTAAAAACAAGGGACCCTGAGAAACAGAGAGCTAATAAGCTCTTTTCAGGGTGGTCATTTGGTTGCCTCTTGGATCAGGCAGCTTGAGATACTTCAAAACAGCTTAGTATATCTCCTCCAAAGGATGCATATACATCTTATCTCTGTGTGTCTAAGCTCCCTTGGCCTCTGTCCAGGAACATCCACATTTCCTGACTCATGGCAACTGTACCCTGTCTGGTTGTACTTCATTAGCAGCAGCTCAAAAATCAGAGCAATATTCTGCTGTTGTGTAAGTTTTTCCGAACAGTAAACAGTAACACACTGCCACAAGCTTTATTACATTTATCTTGGAATTCAAGATCCTGGAGAGACCACTGCTTATTATTATTTTCTTCAGTGACAATCCAAAAAAGAATGTAAGATGCTATTCTTTAATAAATACTTTCAGGATAACTTAGTATCTTTTTAATTAAATGTTCTGAAAGGGAAGAATAAATGCTACAGAAGCTATAATAAGCCAATAATTTTTCTTCCAGCTGAGAAACATTGTTATGATTTTTTATTTTTATATCAGTTTAATTGCTGTATCAGAACTTACAGAGTAAAATGGTGAGGGTAAATTTAAAGCTACAGAAGCAGAAAACAATTATAGGAAAAATTACATTTTAAAGCTTTAGTAACATACCTTTCAATACATACTATTCTAAATAGCTCTTCTTTACTTGCATCTCCAACATTTGTTTAAAACATTTAAAAGTAGTAGCATTATCATCTGGCTCAAAGCAGCTTAGAAAATAGATAGTCCTTGACTGTTACTGGAGCTCCTTAAAAGAAAACTCTTGTCTGACTCTAAAATCTATTTTGGAGCTACGGCCGCTCCACTCCCCTGCTTGTGGCATGATGCAGCTGCTATTCCTTTAATATTTTTGCTGACAGCTACAGCTGACAGATAACATTTCAGTTCACCCCAACATCAACTGTGTCTCAAGGCTCCCTTAGGCTGAAAACGCTGCCTTCCTTGTGGCTTTGCCTGCATCACAGTGCAACTCTGCAAGTGTGCAATTATTCACACTGGTCACTTGCAATGGAGCAGCAGACACAGGGCTGCAGTCAGGTCGTGTGCTGGGGGAGCACATCAGCCATCTCTCATCTGTGAATGGTGCAGCAGCAGCTCCTCTTCTTTCTCTTCAGCCCTCTCCCACGTCCTAAGAAAACAGACACCTGAGCCTGGGAATAAAAATAATTTTGCATATATAGCTCTGTAGTATGTCAACTGATATTTTACATTTTACATTAGTTGTCACCTTATATGTTTTAGTTATATTTGTTATTGTCTATTACCATAGACAATATAAAAGTTATTTTATCCATCTTAATGTATAATCCCCTAGCAAACAGGTTTTGATTTCTTGGTCCATAGAAGTTTTCAGATCATAATCAGTCACTCAGTAATACTGTGGTGATCCACCCACAAAAGGAACTTCTCACAAATGTGGGACTGTTTTCCTCCCTGAGAGAAAACAAGAACATTTACAGTGCTCCCAGTTCTGTCCTTGAGCATCCATATCTGTAAGAAAGGAGCAGCTGGAGGATAGGTTTCAAAAGTAGTCAACATGTAAGAGAGAGACACAAAGAAAATTGAGAAGGAGGCGTTGCTCAGTTAATCCTTCAGAGGAATTCTCAGGAAAATTAATTATAACATAGCTGTACTTTTTTGATGACTGAATTAAAAAAATAAAAACAAATAAATGGTGTGCTATGTTTTTTGGGAGTTTTTTTTCAGGATTTTCAGTGAGATCCAATAGCTTTTGTCTGGATTAAATATTTTACTAGACTTTAAAATACTGCTTTTATTATAGGGCTCATCTATCAAAATTTAAAGAACAGAAAGACAAGTAGGGGTTTGGAACCATGAAAAAAACCCACCAAAACAACCCAGAAAGGAAAAGGTTAGAGTACCTTTTTACTACAGTATAGACATTAAAACACCTCCAAGGAAAATATTTTGACTGTTTCACTCTTTTCAGAAAAAAATCAAATTTGTATGAAATATTTAAATATTCACTGGAGCGAGAGCTAACGCTTGGGAAGACCCAAAGCTACATGAAAAGTGATAGAGTTGGTTTACTCCCTGTGACCCAAAATTCACACATTTTTATTCAAATACCCATTTTTGAATCCTGCAGACAATTTGGAAAACAGTTTCTGTATTGTAAGAACTTAAGACACTACTGAGCTTAGATAGAAAATTGGGACTTTTGGGAAAAAAAGTCAGAGAAATAATTTTCTTAAAATTTTTCTACTTCCCTCCCATAGTACCTCTGACTTCTTGTGATCTTAGTGTGGGGAAAAAAATACCAGAAATAAGAAAAGGAACTGTTTCTGCAGTTCATATATTCCATTTTCATTTCTTGTTTCTTTTAAACTTTATACTGATTTTGACCCAAATCTGCTTTGGAGTACTCAAACCCATTCTTTTAGGCAGAATGAATTGTTTACTAGAAGAAATTGCCCAGCATAATTTCAGCTGCAGGCTCTAATCAGACTATTCGGCTTCCAGTTCCCCTGTGATGGGAATCCACAAGAGGCAAGCAGCAGGATGGTTGCATAGCTGTAACACCAGGGGATGAGAAAAGCACATCCTTGAGCCTTTAGAAGTAGTGTGTAGGCGTCCTAGCCCTTCTCTAGGGCCCATGGGACCTGATTCATGGCTGGAGAACATTGGTATTGATCTCATATTCCCATTTCTCTGCCAAGAGAGAACCGAAGCAAGCACAAAGCCATCACTGAAAAAAATACCTACCAATACAAGGAAATAATATGGTGTCACTATACTATGAAGAAAGCAGTGAACCTCGGTTTTCTATGTGAGGTATGATGATATTAGATTATGTAGTCTTTGACTGTTCAAGAAATACCTAGTGTAGGTACTGTTGTGTTATACTGGATTTATTTTGTCTTCTTTGGTGCAACTCCCCTTCCACAAGTTTCTCAAGAGTGGCAAAACTTCTCAATTCTGTCCTGCAGTTCAGTGGAATCAACTGGATTCTAACTCTGACAAGTGGCATTTCATCTGTGTAACCCCTCAAATTAAAGCACTTTCTTTATGGAAATGAGCCTGCCTGAAACAGCTTGCATTAAAACTCCACTGTAGTTAATAGGTCAAAATTCCCAAGGACATTGCACAAAAGTCTGGCAGTGTCAGATTGGTTCATCTTAAAATTGCTGTCATAGAGCATTGTAGGCAGGAAAACATAAATTGCAGATGTTATGTTATTTTTACATATTTTTTGAGTGCTGCCAAAATATGCATAATTTTCAGATCAAATAAAGAAAAAAACTTAGCAAGTTTGGCTGAAATAATAATAAGGAATATTTAGAAATTTCTTAGGGCATGTCTGAGAATGTACTGTGTATGTCAATTCACAGAGCGTGATCATGTCCTTTTTTCATGCATTCTCTAAGAAACCACAAAATCCACCAAGAATAAGACAGTGAAAGTCAGAACAGACACCACTTCTGATGTTTTAGTTACAAACAAAAATATATTAATTTATTTAATAAAACCTCTGGTTTTATTTTTAGCATCTTTAAAAATGCTTCTTTTAGAACACAGAAGGGAGGGAATGGATTTGTTGATAAACAGTCTTATAAACATTAGGTACATCTTGAGTGTCTTCAGTAGCTTTCTCTTAAATTTTCTTTGTAAGTCCTTCCTTAAAATCAAGAAAAAACTGTTAGAAATCAAAGTGTTACATCTAGATACTTTTGTGCAGCAGACAGATTTTTCTTACCTAGAAAATAACCTGAAACTCTGTTAATGATGGCATTTGATGTATCTCTCTTAGTCTCAAGTTTTGCTGTATTATTGGTAAATATAGCTAATCGACTGGGAATTTGCAACAGATGAAAATGTGAAATATAAATGTAAGCAGATTCTAAATGCTATATTGAAACACTATAATATAACTTAGGTATAACAACTGATTTACAAATGAAATGTTAGGCTGGAATATAGAAGAGAGCACATACTGCAGAGCAAGCTGATAACAAAGCCCTATCTAAGTTTGCCTGACATTTTTCATTAAAAATCTAGTCTTGTATGAAGCCCAGTTGTTTACAGCTTTGCCAAACTTCAGTTGTTCAGGCTGGATGTCTGGCCGAGTCTGAATTGTTTTTGGAAGTTTCAACTAGAATGCTTTGAGCATTTCCAAGAATTAGTTCAGAGAAAATTCTTGTTTGCCCGTGTGAAAACAATCCCATAACCATTTTGCTGAAGAGCTTTAATGTCTCTGTGTTCCAGAGTGACCTACTGGAATTCAGCCAGGAAACTGCTCTGTGGCAGCAAATTGACTTTTGCCATTCCTGTGAAAATTATGGTGGGCTAAGAGCCACTGAACAAAGCATTTCACCAAGTTACCTTGGTGATACCAAAGATACCTGCTAGAGATTTGTAACTAACTGCTCAGAATATCCCACACATGCTAAAAGCTGTCCCGGTTCCTCACATCTCACCTATTGCGGCTGACTTAGGCACATGCCATTTCCAGAGAGCACCCCCACCTCACAGTTACCGGGTTGAGTAACACTCTTCCCACAGTTACTTCTTCATCTGGTGCTACGGCCTACAGCACAAAACAAATGAGATGAAAGCTCTTGTTTTTTCTATTTCAACAATACTTCCTTAGCAGAGCCTATGCCATGGTGGCAAAAGATGTGTGGATAGCATGATTTCTCCTGCTGCTAGGGAGGGTCACTGGTGAGGAATAGCATGGCGACAAGCCCTTTTGTAATACCTTTGTACCTGTCTGTCAGGATTTCTTTGCCAGTATTAAATATTGGCCATCACCTTTGCTGTGAGATAGAAACACTGCCTTTGGGTAAGGCAGAGAATAATCAACCACATCGACACTTTGCCAGTGTAAATATGCTTCTTTTAGGAATTTATCTCAGTCTTCAGCTGATTCATATTTGGAATCAGAATTATCTCAGTTCGTGTCTTTCTGTGGTGTGAGATTTGTGCCATTGCACGGTTTGGCATTCACCATTGCCTGACAGGCAGGTTGGACTTTTCTCTGGGTCCTAGCATCCACCTCAGCTCATCTTCCAGCTGTGAGCTTTGGAAGTGTTCAGTCTCCAATCCTTCTCTAATAGCTGCAATACTCCAACTTCACCCATCTGCATGGTACCACACTTCACTGCAAAGCTGTCTTAGTTCTTCCCTTTGGATTTGGGCACAGGGCAGACTCCTAAGGCAATTTGTTCAACCTGCTTTACTCTTGTAGAAACAGCTACAGCAACTGCTGTTCCTGTATTTTTACCATGCTCACTGTTCTTCTTCTCCCTGCTGCACTCCCTGCCAGGAATTCATTCCATCTGACTGTGCCATCTGTCTCAGTGTTTCTCACTTGTTTGCCCTCCTCTCCAAAGTCAGGGCTTTGCAGTTCTGCTGCAGTTCCGCAAAGCAGAAATCTGTGTTTCCACTTCTCACAGTTTGAAAGCCATACAGAAACAGTTAAAAATACGTGGGTGACACTAGACAGTGCCAGTGCTGGTTCTCTGACCCTCAGTCTTTTTGCCACTGGCTGGTCATACCTATATTTTTAAATGTAGACTTCAAAACAGGTTGACTATGTTCAGGCTGCCAAACTCTGGCTGGGCCAATCCCCAGGCAGGGCTAACTCCACAGCCATTCTAGAAAGACCATTGGTTAGTCCATGCCAAACTTTTGACCAAGCCCTGGCACTGCTTAATCTCCTAGTTTAGACATAATCCTCATGTCATACTCATCTGAGCATACCGAATGCCTGGGATCATCTGAACAATCACATAAAACATTTCTGCTTTATAAAGATATACTTTATTATTATTGAATCAGACTTCTCTACAATTACAGCTAGAATGACTGTTTTCCAAGCGTATTTGAACTTCTAATACTGGAAAATTCTAGCATTGGAAAAAATTTTGTGACACATGTTTAAACTGATTTTTTAAGTTAGTTCATTATGCATTATTTTAGTATATCTCTCTGTGTGCATCTTTTTTACCATCTGCTTTCCTTTTTCTCTTTTCATTAGATGAGCAAAAAGGAAAAACAACACAGACAATTTTAATAAAGCTCAAGGATCAGTGTGTCCACCTGAGCTATCTTAATTAATGAGCACAGCAGATGATACTTCAGTCAGATAAGTCAAAGCTAATAACACTTCATTGGGTCTTCTTAGTTCCTTGTGGACAAACAGTGCTTAGAGCTACAAGCACAATTGTGCACACGATTTCACAGGGCTATCTCCTTTTCAAAAGGCAACATGTAAGCAAGAAAAAAAAATTAGAGTAAAAAAGTTAATTTTAACCATTTGTGGTTTTGGAGGACTGGTTTTTTATTGAACAACAGTTCAATGAGTAACACAAAAACTCATATAGGCAACTCTAAGCTCTGTCAGAAAAAAATATCCCAAAACTTCTTGATACATCAACAACTAAACTGTAAACAGCCAACAAACCAACCAGAAACTCAAAGAACCACTTTGAGCCCTTGGCTTCAGCAGATGGAGCACACAACTCTTACGTTGTGGGGATATCAGGCCTTGCAGGGCCTTCTACACTGCTTCATGCAGAAGTAGAGCATTGGAATTTGCAGCTCGTGAGGACTGGATGAATATCTTGGCCTTCCTCTCCTGTGGAAGTCCTGTGGCAGTGCCTTAGAGCCCCAGGAGTTGTTCACTCCTGTAAGTGAAGCAGAACCTCAGAGGCAACTCCATCCTGAAATTATAGTGTGAAGTAAAAATGACCACCCATTTTCTTCCATAAGTTTTCAATGCCCTGTGTTCAATGCATGTTTTGTTAAAATTTGAAAATCACAGTTTTAGAGCAAACCAAGAGACTTTCATCTGCCAACATGCCCGTTCAAATCCTTCTCCAAGAGCTGATGAAATGATCTGATATAAAGCAGAGCAGAGGCTGCATTCTTTACAGAGCTTTGAGTGATGCATATTTTACCAACCCATCCATGAGAAAGGGATTCTTGAACAAAATGGCTGAGTGAAAGAAGAGATAATTTTAAAAATATGCTTAAATGGAATTTTAGTCGTGACATGCACCATGAACATTGTTAATGATTTCAGACATAAGATTGTTCTGCAATTAAGAAGCAACTCAATACACTTTTATATTGTGGCTCTGAAAACATAATTTATGTTTCCAGTACTTTTATCTTAAATAGTCTTTCTGGTTTTACAAAAATTTGGATATAAATTGTTTAAAAACTTGCAGCTCCGGCACTATTTCAGCTGAACAGTTTCTGAGGAACAACTGTTGCATCAATAAATATAAATATCTAAATATACGTAAGATTAAGATCCTTCCTATCCAAGATATTTCACCTTTAATTTTAGGTGCTTGAGGCATTACTGAAAGCTTAAAAATGTTGTTGAAAAAGTGCTGTGACATCTGAACTATGGCATGCAATTTGTTCACATGTTCAGCAACAAGCAACGTGCTCTGCTCTTCTTTTCTGTCCATGGGAAGAGTTGCTTTTGGATTTAATTTAAGGGTGAGGCAAGTACTTTTGAGATAACATTTTGCAGTTCTCTGCTGCTCTGTTCTTATTTCCAGGCCCATTAGTTACTGTTTTGCAAGAAGAGCTTTCACACTTGAACTGCTTAGTAATGGCAACAAATTTTTGTGGTTTAAGACTAACAAAAGTCAGCTCCAGACACCTGCTGGGAGTTATTATAATTTTTTGTGTACCTCAGCTCAGGACAGATTTGGCTTTTGTTGTTGTAGGGTATGAATTACAGTTTTGCTTCTAAAAACAGAGGTCTTTTGTATTTGAACAAAACAGTTCAATAAACTATCCTTGCCGAGATAACAGTATGTTTTTCACATCAGAACTACAGTGGGACAAAGAAGCCTGCTTTCAAGGGTACCAGCCAAGCCATAGTAATTTAAAATAGCTGAGCATCAAGTCCTTCAGTTTTAGTTCCATGTGCTGTCATAAGCAATCAGATGAAGAGAGGGAAGATTACTAAATTGGTAGTAAGCCACCACTGGTTTTCCCAAAATGAGGTTTAAGGCTTCTCTATGTGAACCCCTGAAATTCAGTCAACTGCAAGGAACTCCACAGCGTAATTAGTGGCAGCTGGGGACTGCATTTGTGCTCCACTCTGGGCAAGCAAACAAACCAACCAACACACAAACCAGTGGCTGAAAACTGCCAGCAGGGGAAAGCAAGTGCATGGCAAGGATTTGAAGCTTCCCCTGAGCGCTTTCTGTCTCCAGCTATTTTCAGTTTGAGAGATTGCCCTAACCCTATGTGGTTTATCTGTGTAGTAACCACAAGTGAATATTTCTGCCAAGAATGTCTCCTCCCAAGTCATGTTAACTTCTGCATCCGTGGAGAAGGCGTTCTGCAGTTCTGCTGTTCAGTGCGTGAAGAACGGTCCCATTCTGTTTGTTGGTGGAGAGTGCTTCAAAGTCCACATAAAGCAACAATAAGCAGCAAAAGAGAGCAGGTGCCAGAACATGACAGGAGCATAGACAAGTTTTCTGCTAGAACTCTATGGGTTTGAAAGCTGTCAGTATCACTCACCTTTCTGGCTCCCTTCCCAGACACAACCAGGATGGAAGGCAGTCAGCGCCAGACTGCAGAGCTCAGCTCCCTGAGCTGTGGATGAACAAGGAAAGACAAAGGGAAATGCTCTCTGGCTGCTGTGATGCACAGAAATTGTCTGATAACTGAGAGATCCTTGAGAACAGACTTGTCTTCCACAGGAAATGAATAAAAAAACTGCAGATAAAATTGTTGTCCAGGGCCCTAAACCTAGAGTTAGTACCACACAATTTTGTGACCATCCTTACACTGTTTCTCACTAATATTTCAGAGGAGCACAGAAACTAACAGTCCTTACAGAGGCTCTACTATACTTTGACCAGTCACAACAGGGACTTAAAACCTACAGTGCTGGAGATTCCTTGATGAAGCTATCTCTTGTTTCTGACAAACAAACATGAACAAAATAATGTGGCCCATGAGGATTGTATCAGAATTTCTCAGAATTAATAATGTATAAATCCAGAATCTAGTGTCAGACAGTATATAACTTTTTCTTTTGAACATGGATTGAGTTTTCTCTTAAAATTAGCAAGGATATTTCCCCTCTGTAAGAGAAAATATTTCAGAACATCAGTCTTCTGAAAATTCATCAGTCTTCATTTACTCATGACCAATGTGTGAAAGAGTTTCTGAAAGAGTTCAAAGCATGTGGACGGTTTTTGTTCAAATCAAGAACTAATTTTGCTTGAGACAAAAGTAGCAGTTTAAGGAGGAAACAAGGCTGTTTTGATGCATACGTGTCGTGTGGACTGCTGAGGCAAATCCGAAACTTGAAAAATGCATATCTCTTCTGATTAAATCTTTAATCATATATAATGGTGTCATGGTTTAATCCCAGCTGGCAACTCAGCCCCACACAGCCACTCAATCCCTCCCCTCAGTGGGACTGGGGAGAGAATCAGAAGAGTAAAACTGAGGAAATTTTTGGGTTGAGATAAAGACAGTTTAACAGGTAAAGCAAAAGCTGCACATGCAAGCAAAGCAAAACCAGGAATTAATTCATCAATTCCCATGGGCAGGCAGGTGTTCAGCCATTCCCAGGAGAGCAGGGCCCCATCATGGGTAACAGTTACTTGAGAAGACAAACACCATCACTCCAAATGTCCCCCCTGTCCTTCTTC
The DNA here is from genome assembly GCA_013397815.1 of Aleadryas rufinucha. NCBI lineage: Eukaryota > Metazoa > Chordata > Aves > Passeriformes > Aleadryas > Aleadryas rufinucha. Next base: position 56,519 of record VZTH01017855.1, on the reverse strand, counting down.
TTCCCCCAGCTTTATATACTGAATGTGACACCATATGGTATGGAATGTCCCTTTGGTCACTTGGGGTCACCTGCCCTGGCTGTGTCCCCTCCCAAGTCCTTGTGCCCCAGCCTCCTCACTGATGGGGTGGGGTGGGGAGAGGAGAAGAAAAGGCCTTGACTCTGCCCACATTCCACTCAGCAGTAGGGAAGACCTCCCTGTGTTATCAGCCCTGTTTCCAGCACAAATCCAAAACACAGCCCCATACGAGCTACTGTGAAGAACATTACCTCTATCCCAGCCAAAGCCAGTACAAATGGGAATAGGAACAGACGCTATGATGAAAATCACCAGCATTGTCAGAGTCAAAAGTGAAACTCTGATTGTTTGCTTGAGAGAAAAAGTGTAAAGAGGCGTGAAGGAAGGATATTGAATAAGAAGAGGCTGGAGAAGATGGATGGGTGGATGTTCCTTCACAATACAAATGAATGTGCAATACAAGTGAAGATGGTAAAAAAACACCTTAAAATGAAGAACTGCATGCAAAGTTTTGTAGACAAACACATATGTAAATGGGCTCTTGATTTTCACCACCTTTGATTAAAGTCAGAAACTTAGAATGTTTTCAAAAGAATTTTTGTATAAGATAGGAAAAGATGTTACAAATCAGTAATTCAGGTCCTAAGCCTTCCATTGACTGATGACAATGGAGAAGTGTTTTCCATTCTTCTGGATTCTTTCTTCCTGAGTAACTAATGCTGAATGTTGAGACCTGAATTCAGCATTGTTCACAAGAAACTGGTGGGAGATTTTTAACTAATTTTTAATGCTGGCTAAGACAGTGAACTAATAAAACCAGGAAACCCCAAGCTAGATTTATGAAGCCATCTTAGGTGAGAGTAGAGTGAATCAGAATTTGATATTATTAATTATCCTAAGATTTGATCTTACAGTAATTTTGGGGCATCTTTGTAGTAAAATTTGCCTTCACTGTGCTAGTATATTTTATATGAAGATAGCATGCTGGTATTTTAATCAAAATTTCAAGTAGGAGCAATAGGAAAATGAAAATATGTGTAGTACTATCATGGCTATAGTTTGGTCCCATTCATGGGAACTTTCTGTGTGTACGTGTATGAGTGTGCATTTAGAAAGAAGAACTTTTTATAAATGATAAATTTTTATGTAACCACTTTACTGCTTTTGGTGGAAGTAGATTTTTACAAACTATTTTTTTACCCAAGAAATTTTCTGCTTTGTAGAAGTTCATGGGTTTTTACTTCAAGATCAGCATAAGAAACCTTTTAAGCATGAGAAAAAATGAAGTATCTCCAAAATCAGACATCTCTGTTTTTAAAAAAAGTCTTTCCTCTCACATGTTCAACCCATGCTATGACCAACATAAATTAGAAACAATCATAATTCTGTTCCTTTGGCTATATCTTTTGGATACCCTCCAACATAAAATGCATTAGCACAAAAATGTTCTTGTCCTTAATTAATTTATAGCTTAGAGCAGAATACCATAAATAACAGTTGAACTTCAGCTGCAAAGGTTTTAAAGCCACGGATAAAATATTTTATAAAAATTGCAATAAAGCTTAAACAGTTCTAGATGACAAGTAGAACTAATTATCAATAATCTTAGGAATTTCAGTGGTGGACAACTGAATGTAAAAGATGTTTATTTTGTAATATATTTGGGTTCTATTGAATTTATTGTCGTTGTGGGAGAGAAAATTATTTAAGCTTTATCCCTACCCTGAACAAATGCACTTACTAAACTGAACTATTTGGTTAGAGTTTTTGGTTTGGTTTGGTTTGTTTTTAAATAGCTTGAAGCATATAAAGTATGCTGGCATATCTTGTTTTGAAGCATGCATGGTTGAAGTTTACAGAATCTGCATGATATATGGGAACACAGGACTGGAAAGGATCTAATGGGTGATCAAATTTATTGTTATAATATTTCAGGGATCATGTTTTATAATCCCCTTCATAAACTTATCAACTTCCACCGTGAATGCATTTAGAATTTTTGCTGCTGTTCCTCCAACTGGAAAATTGTTCCCAAATCTCATTGCTCCGTGTGAGAACCTGTTTTTGGTTTCTAGCATAGGTTGAATTCTGGCCAATCTGTGCCATTGGGTTCCGTTGCCAACATTGCCATTTAATTGAAATGGCTCTTCCATCTCCCTGATATTTGCCTCTGTGATATATTTATACACAGCAACTGGATCCATTAACAGACTTCATTTTGCCAAGTTAAACAAGCCAAGCTCTTCATTCTGTCTTCTCATATGATAGGCTCTCCATTACCCTGATCATCTCAGAAGTCCATCTTTGTACCTGAACAAGTCTGAGGTAATGTGCTACAAATGACAAGGTACAACAGTCTTGCATAATAGCGTAATAAAAGAAACCATAGCAAACAGAGTAATAATTTCAGGCTTGCAAGCATGTGCTGTGCCAAATATTTAGGAGATTGAGTGAAGGTTTTGAAATCTTCTAAGGGGATCTTTATTAGAAATAATGTGGGGTTTTCCCCCCAAGTTGTTGATTGAAATTGCAGTATGAAAGGTTTTAGGGTTTCAGTCGAAAGCTGGGAAATCAATGAAAATTATTTGGTTGAGACCCTCAGCCACCATTGTGTGCAGTTGATTAGATTTGTGACAGTAATCATTGAAGAAGTGAGTCTGGCATTTTGAAAGTTTGTTTGGCAGTTATTGACTGGGAAAATTGCTATGAACACTGTATAGTATGTGATGAACCTTTCCTAGAGAAGCCACAATTGCATTCACCTGTTGCCCTGAAGAAATTTCAATTACAGAGTTCGGAGGGTTGGTTCCCTGGAATTATATCTGCAGCGTGCTACTGTTGGTGTGAGCCAATGGAAAGCAGAAGAGAATGTGGGTACAACTGATCCCACCACCTCCCAGGCCACAGAGAAAAGGATGTTTGGTCAAATCCAGTATCCCCTGGTCTCTTGTGCCATAGCTTCTTGGAAAACTCCAGGCAACTCCTGTCTGCCAGCTGTTAAGACTATGACAGCAATCTTTTTTTGGCTGTTTTACTTCTAATCTTTACTGAGTTGATAGTTTAATCAAATTTCAAAGGGAGCTTCAGAGAGAAACTTTTTTCCAGTCATACTGAGCCTGATAACCCAGTGCTTGGGATCAGGATCACTAGAGAGTGGGATGTCTCTGTAGGTGTAAAGGAGAGATACTGGGGGAGCATTTGTTTTTCTACAGTCCTTCTTTTCTCAGGAATAAACATGCTGATTTCTTTTTTAGCCTTTTTCTGCCCTGTGGCAGAAGGCAAAAAGAGCTTTTGTAATATACTGTAGGAAAAGGGAAGCACAAATTTAAGCTACTACATGCACATATGAAGATCAGTGAAAATGAAAAGCTTTTAAAATACAAGCAATTTCTTGAAAAAGAACAAAGGGGAATCTCAATCGTGAATACAAGCAGTTAAGTAGACAATTAAGCATGCTTCCCTGGGGGAGAGGAGTATGTGTATGTGAATGAGGAAAGATGAGAGGCTTTTTCCAAAACAAATCTACAGCGAATCAATGGCTTCTTATTACTCTGCTGAGAGTAACAAACAAAAATTATTCTATTTCGTGCACATGATAAAACACTCAACAACTGGGATGGAAAAGGCAGCCCAAGAAGGATCCTGCTTCATCCTTCATCCTGCAAAGGGCTGTGATGTTATCTGCTAGTAAGGCAAAGTCTGCAACCAAAGCTTTGTCTTTCATTAGCCTAACAGGGGGTTAGGAGCATTTTGGTGCACCTGTGTGCTCTCTATAAGTGAAATACCAGTTTTATTTAACTCGGCAGCAAAACCCCATGGGTTTTTTAGTACAACACAATATTGTATAAAGGAGAATATTTTAACTAATACAGTGATATTCATCTTGACCCTTTCTTTTGCTCACCATATTTACTGTGGCATCACTTAATTAAACAAAGACATGTATAGGCAAAAATATTCTCTTGAGATATTTTAGTGTTTAATGAAGAAAAAGCTTTTCCAAAGAGTATACCATGTCTACCTTATCCTGCTGCTTGGCCAAGTATCAGAGGATAGAAATTGCTTAAGTCCTGTCTGTGTTCCAGGATGTCTCTTCTTGGCAAGATATAGGTGTAGTTACTACACTTGTAAAATGACTTTAAAACAATAAACAGTGGAAAGAAAGTACCCTTAGGGGCCTATTTTTATACAATGTCTTCTGTGAACAAGGTTTCTGCAAATTGTGAATTACGCCACTTTTTCACTTACAGAACATCAGATTTCAATCTCATTTAGGCTGATGAAAATCCAGAGTAACATCTTTAAACTCAGAAGAGTAAAGGCAAATGAGGTCAGAATTTGACCCAGTAAGCCTTGGTCCACCCTTTTTGTATCTTAATAATTAGTATGCACTGGTTGACAGTAAACTCTTCCTTGTTTCTTACATTGTGTAAATTGCACTGAAAATTCAGCTCTTCATTGTGAAAACATGACTCATTTTCTTTTTTTAGGTCTAGATAGTTGCATATTAACTTTTAAAGACAGTAGTCCTGATCCTTCCTCCATTCAAATTTACAAGAAAACTCTCACTGAATTTTTTTGAAGGACAAACCTTTCATGGGGAAAATAATTAACTGCTGTAAATCCCATGTGCCTCATACAAGTTATCTCTCTCTATTTTGCTTGTTGTGAATTGTCATGAGAGATGTGATTCAGGGCTTATAACAGCATGATAACCTGAATTCTTGCACATGCAGGAAATGTTTTCTGCTATTCATAAATAAATAAATGGATGAGTAAGTGCTCAATCTTTTCCAAAAAGTAGCTGCTCGAGACTGAAGCTCTCTAAGCAAATTTTCTAGAAAATGAAAATATTTATCAATAAAATAACCTTCATGTAAAGCTAAGTTCTCCTTAATATGTATGCACCAATTTAACTGTGATTAGAGCTGGTTAAGATTTCATTCACTGTATCTCTCCTTTATATTGTTCATAATCCAGTAGATCTTGTTCTTTCCATTCAGAGCAAGGAAAAAAAAAGATACAAATACCAAGTTGATACTTACTGTTTTGCAAGAATTCACATACAGTTTGTTAAGAGATAATGGGCAAATGGGTCATACACTGTTGTGACTGTTACTAACTTTGATACTGCAGTAGTCCTGCTTTGTTCCTTAAATGGTAACGTTCCTTGTATGACTATATTGTTATTAGAACTAAATAAATTATTTAAATAACAGTCAGTTTGTGGAGTTGAACAAAATTGTTACTATTTTCTTTGAAAAGATCACAGCTTCCCAGAACACCGTGGTCTGCTTGCCCGTGGTCTCACAGCCCTCAGAATCTCTGTGGCCCCACCAGTCCTGCCACTGAGCTTCCTGGACACAGCACTGCCCAGACCCACTGGCTCTGATGTTTCCATGCCAGCTGTCTTTGGAGAGCATTTGACCTGCAAAACTTTGTTTATGCCATAACCATGCTGCTCAGTCAAGAGGGTCAGGGCAGAATTCAGGGAATCCACAATTCTGTTTGTTTATGCAAACTAATCAAATGCAAGAATGACCTTTTATCAACATGAGACCCTGCCTCCCTCCAGTGTGATGGCTCTGATCTCCATATGTCCTGCAACATCCCCATCTCTCCAGGCACAAAGCTCCTAGTTCCCTCCATGACTTCTGTACCTCCATACAATTTGGAGTTGTCACCATGTCCCTAGCCTTCCTTTGTTTGCTTAGTGGGCTGTGAAAGAAACCGGTCTGCATGTCTCACTGTGGCTGTGCTGCAGGTTGGCCAGCTCAGCCAGCCGCAGCAGTCCTGTGTTCCCTCTGAGCAGGCAGAATTCTGCAGACTGCCTGCAGTGTCACTAATGCTCTGCTGTCATTTCACCATGTCATGTCACTGCACTGCACATATTCTCCAGAACTGCTCGACTCAATGAGGAACCCAGCAAATCACCTACCAGCTTTTTCCCTCCCTCATTACGGCTGCTTTTTTTGGGGTGGAGGGGGTCTCTTGGTGTTGACTGCCAAATTACGGCAGAAAGCTGTGACTTGTGGTAGCAGCTCTTTGGAGGCAAAGGGAGTGTGAGGTTTCACCACCTGGTTGGTGTACTGGATCATACCTGCAAATGCCTCTCCTCATGTATTCTGGATTCTTCAGGCCACTGTGTGTGGATGCTGAAAAGCTTTCAGCAGAGAAATTTTCCAGCTTTCTGCGGTATTTTGTGAGACTGTAACATTTCGTGAGAGCTCCGTCTTTCCCATGCAAGCTATTCAAAACAGTATTATGGTTTTCTGTAAACTATTCTTTCTATCTTGCACCTGCAGTTGTTTGTAGAATTGTTATGACACTGACTAGAGAAATATTTTGAAATGGCGGTTGTAGAATTTGACCAATCTCCCTGGGAGGTGGGTGACTAGAGGTCCAATGACCTTACAGCATGCCGGAACACTAAGGTATAAAAGGAACGATATATAATTAAATAAAACACTTCTTCTCCCTACTTCCTGGACCGAGTCAGTGTTCATTCCCTCTCCCTCCTCGCGATAACAACAACAACTGTGCACTGTCATGGCTTTGGAAACACATAGATAAAGTCAGTGGGAGTCTCTAAATAAAAAGTATAAGTATTTTTAAGCCACTTTAAGTCTGGAAGCCTGTGTTTTCTAACTGGCCTGCTGGCTAGCTGGCAGGCAAGCAGAACATGCTGCTTCTGCTTTTGTCCTGGTGTGCGGCCCCTGAGCCTTATCTCTTCTCTAGGGAGCAGCAGGGACCCCAGTCAGCTTCAGGTGGGAGCAGCAGAGCGATGGCACAGGGACATCTCTACCCTCGACTCCCTCCTTCCCCCTCCGGACCTAGCTTCTAACGAAGCCCCTGCCCTGGAAGCATCCCTCGACACAGGTACTACTGCACACCACGGGCTGTTCTGCTGACACACAGGAGCTCCCAGGTGGAGCCACACTCCTAAATAAATAACATTCAGGACATGCTGTTGCAATAGCATGGCTGGAAAGCAATACTTGAGCTTTCTGCCGACATCACCTCCAGGAGGTAACCAAAATGACTTATTTCTAAACAAGAAAATGTGAAAAACAAGAGTTTTTCAAAGGCTCATCTGAACTGCAGAGCTGTTAAAGCCCTTGGGGACTGTTGAGGATTCCCAAGGACATCCTGAATGCACATTATTTTCTCTGAATTTTTTTAGCATAATGAGTCAAAAATAAGCATCCTGAGTTAAGGACTTAGTGTAACCAGGAACTCTGCAGCAGGCACCATGGAATTCTATGACCATACTACATGTCTCACAATAATCATCTTGGATTTTTCCTGTCTTTTAAAAGCCCCATTGCTAGTATTACATTGGTTATACAACATTTTTTATTTCCAGTTTTAAAGTTCCTGAAGGTGCTAGAACATACTTTGAAACTGTGAACCCAGCTCAAAAACTGGAAGGCAAACACTAAATGATTTTATAAAAATTTCACAACTTTAAGCAAAATATATAATATTTTTAAATGTCTGAGTCATTGGGAAAGCTTGGGACTGTCTGTATTAATTAGGCCCCAGAAGATCTATCCCAACAGTCAGAAAGCAACTCCATTTGTAGTCAAGGATTGCAAACACAATCTTCCTGGAACTGAAAGTTGTACATTGTGCAATTTTCATGGCTTGTATAGCTTTTCTATTCTTAGCTGTTTCAAACCTGCAATACATCATATAATCCTCCTTAAATTGTCATCCTTTATGCTAATTGACATTAACTTGGCATAAGTTATTTGCTTTCTTAAATTTATATAGTTACTGTTTTATCTAACAATGTTACACAAAGAAAACTTTATTTTTCTCTGATATAAAGTTGATGTGAGTACAAACTGGTAATGATGTGTTTCTAGTTATGGACTTCAAAACAGCTAACAACAACAAAAAAATTACTCCCCTCCAGTGTTTTCTTTCTTTCTTTTAAAAATATGCATGTGTTAAAAAGTTCAATAACTGTTCCATTATTCCAGAAAACCATTTATTTAATATTCACCTTTATAGACATATGGAAAAGTTTCTCTGAGGTTTGAAAAAGACTAATATTAATGGCACTTCTCAGCTTTTTTGAATATACAAGGAGAAGAACAATTTTCAGGTTTCTTTTTTCCTTTCTAGAAATTCATTGTCAAGGTGCAAGAGATCAGTCAGTGACAAGTATTTACACAGAACTCCTCAGCCTCGTTCTTGCTTACTTAAATAGTAATGTCATGTATTTGGCTACCTGCAGAAATCCTTTGTGAGACCCTGTGTCACACCCTAGCTGAGCAGAGGACAGGGGACTTGCCACACCAGTCCATTACTTTTGTACCATAAGTGTTGGGTTCTGCCAATATTTTTATTTTCTAGGATTTCCTATTGCTTTAATTGTAATCCTTTGTCTTTGACACATATGCTTATTTCAACAAGCCCAAGGTTTGTCGAATTCTTGGTGTTTGCTGCTTCCACAGGCTATGGCTGGGTGAATTCTAGTGCCTGGAAATCCAGTGCTGCAGTAAAGTCATCCCACAACACTGGGATGTGCGGATGAGCACCTTTCCTTGCGGGCTTTTGGCTTTTCTTGATGGCAAGAAGTAATAACAGTACCAGTAAGTACCGTCAGAATAAAGAGATTTTTTGCAAGAATGACAGCTACCTTAGACTGAGCTCATGGCCATCTGCCAGCAGTGCAGAGTTTCTCTAAATTCTCTGGCCATTTCATAACAGGATGGTTTTGCAGAGCTAGAATTGACTGACAAACTGCTGACTGATTTTTTAAATTTTTTGGTTTTAATTTTATGTTAGGGGTTTTTTTTTGCAGTCAATGGTGTTGCACAGGATGAATTGAAAAGATTTAGTAGGACACCATGTTTTTGAATTTACTTTGACTAAATGAGTTCGTTACACAATTTAATATGGAGGCGTAGGGTGTATGCATTCATCAAACTCCATTTCATTTAGCAGAGTCTTTCAGGTTTAAAGATATAAAATATTCTTAATTAGTAAAAGTAAGGAAATATTCATTCAACAGGAGGACTTTGTTCTTGAAAGGAAATATTCATTCAACATGAGGACTTTTCTGAAAGCCTCAGGAAATATTTTCAGTATATATACAGTGGAGGCTCTGCTGTTTAGTTTGAGCTTCCTTTTTTGGGACAGCTGTGCTTACTAGTTGGCTACTGGTTGCTCTGGAGAGCTGCCCTTTAACTTTCTTCTGGGCAGGTCTGAAAAAAACTCTCTTACCTCTGAAATTCATGCAGTCTGCATGTGGACAAATGCAGATAAGGAAAAGCTCTTATGTGTGGTCTCTGCAGTGAATACTAAGAAGCAAGCAGTGGTACTGAAAGCTCATTTAGACACTTTCACTAGGCATAGAAACCTGAGTGAGGTTTATTCTCACTGGGAGTAAAACAGTAAATGAAATGTGTAATGAACACACGAGAATACTCGCTTACATCTTGTTTCTTAAGATAACTAAGTATAGCACCTTTAATATGACAAGAGGTGGAATTTGCTTCCTCAAAGGAGGAAAACTGGCTAATCTTCCTTTTCCCAATCACAGCTTGGTGCAGCTTGGTCCCAGCAGAGCCAAGACATGACTGAGCTGCCAGCAGCAACCACACCAGGTCCTTGCCAAGGCACCGGGTCCACCACACAGGAGAAGCAGCCCAAAGTAATTTCTCATTCACCTAAACTTCCTTGAAGGCAGATGAAAAATATTTAAGGAAACAAATACAGAATGCTGAGACATTACATAACTGCTGGGTCAGACGGCTTTTCACTAAATAAAGAAAAACAGTAATGTACTTATATGCTGCTTTCTTACTTGATCTACCAATAATATGCCATCTGTATATGCCACCTCTCTCTTCTTTTTTTTTGTTTTTTTGGATGATGACCAAAATTTTGACATTATTGTGAAATGTCAAATCACTCTTTTAAATTTGTATTCCAAGATCCAGTGATGCCTTAATATTTAGAGATACCCACCAATTCCCTTCAGGAACACTGAGATCCCCACTGCTTTTCTGTCATGCAGCTCCTCATATGAAATAGGAACTTGGAAATATTATGATAAAATTTTTCAGATTTTTCATTAATAAAAATTAGTCTCTAGTTTCACTTTCTCTAACTAAAAGAAAGCTAATGTAGATCCATTTTTTTATTGCTCTTTCTTTAATTTGCTGTTTTGTACAATTACAACCAAATCCCCCCCCACTCTTTCTCCCAAGAAAAGAGTTTAGCATGAGAGGTTGTGGCTGGAGAATCAAATGAACTCATTTCTCAGCTAGGCACCTCAGTAAGGGTCACCTTTTGATTCTTTTCGGTGCCTGTTAGAAATACTGGGTTCTCTGCCCCTCTCAGGTAGAAGTGTGCTTGCAGCAGAGGTCTGATGCCTTGTAAAAAATCCATCCCACCAGCACAAGTCACTTGAGTTTGTGACTTCATTAATACAAAGTTAGCAGGGTTGGTTATGGCAGGGACTGTGAGGGGTGGACACAGTCCCACAGCCTCTGTCATGTCCTAGCATTTGCCACCAAGTGTGGCACTGTGTCAGATGCTGATAACGAGGTGCCAAATACCTGCTATTGCCTCCCCACCCATCAGAAAAATCGGCCTTTGTGATGATGCATTTCTGGATCCAGCCTCAGTTTATCAGTCAGGTCACTGATGTGCCCAAATTAAGGGCACAACCTCTTTAGAGAGGTTAGGGCTGACTTAGAGGGGCAAAACTGGGACCTCCCAGGGTCAGAATGCAGTGGCATCCTCCAGCCATGTCCTCTCACAGGAAGACTGGAACAACACCATCCTCTACTCAGCACCTTTTACCATGGGAAGAAAATCAGGGAATGCTTTCCCTGATAAACAGGAGTCATGGTGGACTTTAGCAGTGGTCACTGGAGCTGCATTACTGAGGAGGAGGAGGACAGACTTGAAGTCCTAACATGGCCTCAGAGAGCTCAGACTCCATTTCAAAGACACTGCAGATTGTGGATGAAACCTAAACTTCTATCTAAGTGACACAAGTGAAATACTTAAAGCTGAGCAGTGTGAATTTATACCAGTGCAGACAATTTTAACTTCACGTAGGCTTGTAAAACACCCACTCCATTTGTTGGAGCTCTTTTTAATATCTTTCCATGGCTCTGAACTGAAATTACTTTCTAAGAAAAGCAGCTGAGGAAGTTTTATTCTATCCTAGTGGAAAACAAAGAAAATTCAAACCTTTTTTTAAAGTGAAGAAAGGTAGGGTGTTTGGCTAGTTGCAACAAGACAAACAACATTCACTTAGGTTTTATCCCTGCTGAAACTGGATTTTAAGACATTGCAGACATTAAAGAATCTGGCACCAGGTAATTTTAGTAATGCTAGTGGAAGACCAAGCCCATGCAGAGATATTTATTTGCTTTTTCCTTCTCCTTTCCTTCCTTACTCAAAGTAACTATGCTGTATTTTCAGCTTAGCCTGAATTTTTGCTCTGAATTAAAAAGCCAGGTGAAGATTTAAGCATATTAATATTGAAAGGCTGTTAAAAAAAACCATCAAAACCAGCTCAACCTGTACATGCAGGATAACTCTTTAACTTCATTCTTTACAAGTGAAGAAATTGTTGTCTAGGGGTTTTGAAACCATGACATTAGAAGAGGCATGCAAATATGGTTTCTAAGAATGAAAGCTATTAAAGTGGCTGAGGCCATTCTCAATGCCCAGGTGAGGTATCTGCAGGTTTTTATGCAGCTCCCTGTCTGCATGAGGCATTGGTATTACTTAAATCAGTTAGGCTGACATTTACTTCTTTATTTTCTTTGCCACAAGTTCTGAAGTCAGTGGAAAGCCTGCAGGATTACTGGGAAATAATGACAGTCACTGGGCTGGCACTGCCAGGAATGAAGTAAGACTCTCCTTTCCTTTTACCTCTTTGCAAACAGTAATGACAAGTGAAGACCAGAGCTTTGAATAATGCAAGGGCCACTCTGGAGCCTCACAGAACTCATCCCCTTATCAGTGACATGAGGCAGAATAGCTCAAATTTTGTGCCACCAAGCCCAGCAAAAGCCAGGATAAGCCTGGTGTGAAGTGGGGATGTTGTGCAACCTCTCTCTCTGCTTCAGCTTCCCTGTCTCTTCCTGACTCCTGCTGAACCACTCTATCTCCAAAACATCCCTCAGAAGCAACTTAAAAATATGCCTCTAGAATAAGTAATAGAGTTCTGTGTGCCGTGACCTGACTTGAAAAATTCGGATTTTTTTCTGTTTTCCCACCACCCATTGCTTATTTTCTCTCTCCAGACTGTGTATTTATGGTGAGTTGCACTTTCCCTTTGCATGGCTGATTAGTTTTCCATTTCCTTTGTTTGTAAGGGCTGTGGAAAGGAAAGGTTGTAAATTAAACAGTGACAGGGCATGAGCAAGGATTCTGGAAGGTGAATGTCTGTACTCATGCTAAACTCTTGGAGTGGTCCTTGGCACACTTCTGGCCAGGCCATTTAACACCCTCCCGATCCATTTGAGAGCATGTTTCAGGAGTCAGCATGGGCTAGGAGCAGTTCCCAGTGGGCAGTGCGGATGCAGCCAACATGTTATGGATGCTAAGAGGGCTTAAGAGCCTGAAGTATTTTCCAGGACAGCTGGCCTCACAGTCAGAGAGGAGTCCTGGACATGGTTAATCTTCAGCATACATGTAGCCAGAGAATTCTCTTTTTTTTTTTTTTTTTTTTTTTTTTTTTTTTAAACCGGTGGGAAAAATATTATTGTAAAACCACTGAAACGGAGAGTGAAATTCAAGGGCAGGTTTGGTATCAGAGACTATTTTTAACTCCTTGTTTTGAAACCAATTAAACTTCACAGAGGAGGAACCTTTTGGGAGGTGGAAGGCAGCCCAGTCTAATGGAGGGGGTTAAATTCACATCTCACCAGATGACCAGGCATTCATGTGCAAGCTGGTACTCCGTGTCTATCAACAACTGAAACTTCCTACAAAGGAGTCACTGACAGAGATTTGGAACTTGCTCCCTGCTTTGGTTGACAGTTGAAATTTGAGATGCTGCAGATGTTTTTTTTTTACACTGTTGTCTCTTGGAGACTATATTTGTAGAAGATACAGGTCCTCTGCCTAACTTTTTTTCCCTTTGCTGTAAAATCTGTAAGGGTATCTACATTGTGATTAATTTTTGTATTTTTTACAAAACAACAGAAAGATAAATTAGTCACATGTAAAATGTAGCTATAGTTTACTGGCTTCAGAAAAATCAGAGCTATGCAAATTATGACTATTGAAAAGAATACAGATTCAAGGTCCACATCAGATCAGAAAGAGACAGCAAAAGTTTACTCTACTGAAAGCTTAGAGTTTGCTTTTGGGACGTTAATATTTTTGTCTCATCTCATACTTGTTAAAAAATATGAGTTAATTTTGAAATAAAAGTAATTTTAAAGTGAAAAGTTGAAACTTATTTTGCAGAAAGCCAAGGGCTTTCTCATTTCCTAATTATATTTTCTATTTGCCCCATGGTTCATTCCTAGGTTAAAGCAGGCTTGCAAGGCCCACAGAATGACTTTAGTTTCCACACTGTGTTCCCTCAGTGATATATCACTTTTAGGTATTTTGGTAGGTCATAGTAAGGATAGGAGCAAGACAAGACCTGTGATGATTTTCAACCTGCTCCTGTGTGCTGCTGCTTTCAGCAGTTTTCTACCATCCTGGCAGGAGACAGTGCATTGTTACAGGAGCTATGGTCTTTAGAAATTACTTACTAGAGATACTAGAGTGTGGTTCCTATGCCCAGGGTGTATTTCACCTTGTGGGTTATCAGCTTGGTTCTCTGCTGCCAGCAAAAGGAAATGACCAGTACTTACCTAACACCAGAGATTTCCCAGCTGCAGCAGTGAAAAATCTTTGGTAGGCCAGCTAATCTGCATCACCTCTCTTACCATTTTCCAGGCACGTTCTGGCTGTCAGGTGATAAAACAAATGTTTAGTAGGTTTGGACTGGAACTAATGGTGACATTGCTAGCATTGTCTTCATGTGAAGTTCACAGTTTGATTTGAAATGAGTTAACTCGAAGGAGCAGAAAGCTGTAAAACAATATGTGAGAAATCATGATAGGGCACAGTGCTCAATGCAGCGCTCTGAGAGTGGCTGTGTCTCACGACAGGCTTCATCAGCTGGGCGCAAGGCCCCAGAAAGCAGCAGCATTTCTTTCCTCCAAAGGTTCATTTTCCTTCAGTCAGAGGTATTCCTGGGCGTGAGACACCCCAGTGGGCTGGGAAGAGGGGTGAGTCCTCCATGTCTCCCAGCTCAGCTGAAATGGGCTAGAAAGGCTGCACTGCAGGCAGTTGGCACTGCTGCCACCTTCCTTGCTCCCGGCTAGTCTCTTTCAGCCACATGGCCACTCCAGAGAATAAATGTCTCAGCCCTCATCAGACCTAGTGGCATGTTTGTCTAGTGGTGTCAGCTACTTGAACTGCCTCCTCTGTGACTCCTGTTTGTACTTTCTGGCAGCTAGGAAGCACAGTAATCAAAACACGGGTAGAGTGATATATAAAAGTTTATTTTTTTGACTCAATGATGATCTAATAGCTTATCATTCCTCATGCCTCATGCATGCAAGATGTTTTTCCAGATGAAGCCTGGGAAACATGAATCTTTGTGAAGCAAGTCTATGTTACTCCTTAGTTGGTCAGCATGCATTACTCACATAAAAGTATTCCAGATGAAACCACAAGTTTTCCTGAAAATGACAAAATTAATGGAATATACCAGCACAAACTCTGATCTTTGTAAATCTGTGCCATAATTTAGCTAGAGAAGAGTTTACCTTGGAATTAAGAAAATGGAGTTAAAGTGGTATAAATCTGCTTTAGTGATGACTGGGTTTCCTCTTTTAATTTTGTGAAATCCTTTTCTGCTTTCACGCAGATTATGCTTATTCAGAAAGACACCTGGATATGGAATTTTCAGAAATCTATTTATTTTCTTCCTGAGAGTACATTTATGCTTATTCCTGTCTTTTTTTTTTTAAACAAAGGAACTATTGTTGATATAGTCCTTGGTGAACATAGTCCGTGTGTTACTATGCCCCACTGTTACAAGAACCAATTTTAGAAGCTAAAAAATAAGTCTTTGATAAAGCAAAAACGCTTTTCTGATTCTCATGCTGTACCTCAGCAAGAGTGTCTGCTATAACTTGCTGCTTTTCTACACTACATGCAATCAGCAAATCCCACTATGGCAACAGTGTCAACAGGATGAAACAAATATTTCTTCTTCAGTGCATGAGGCTCAGCACTGGGGTGCTGGGATGCTGCTCCTCCTAACACCTGTATTACAAACACTTTTCCAGGGCAGCAAGCAGACCAGGTGAAAGGATGAAGGCAACAGTGGTGTTACATAGCTAGACTAGCCACAGGTCCTCTCCTAGTCTGTATAGGAATTACAGCCCCGTGGTTTGGTTATTCAAGCTGTTTACCGAGTAGAGAATTGTCCTGATTCAAAGAGTATCCATAGCCCTGTGCCAGTAGTCCATCAAGAAGGGCAAGCAGCAAACGTGCTCTCACAAAAGCACACTGGTGAAGTGTAGCACTGTCAAAAGGAATAAAGACCTTTTCTTGTTTGCTCAAATCAAGTCATGATGCATGTGAGGACAAGAGACTTGGGGGAGGGTTAGACAGCACAACGGATTAGTACTTTAGGCATGAAAATTTAGAAATTCAGGAAACTGCAGGATGGCTAAGGGCAGATATTTGTTCTGTTCTTCATTGTATTAGTCATTTGGTTTATCACTCTGCTCTGACCTTCATGACTGAAACAAATGCAGGAGTCATCTGCAAAAGCAAAACCAAGAATGAGGTCTACATTCCCTTGGCCTGGTTTGTTCACAATCCAGAGTCTGACACAATCCAGAGTCAGACACAGAGTCTGTCAAATCCAGAGTCTGCTTCATGCAGCATCCAAGTCCAACTGCGCAGCATTGCTCTTTCAGTGCAGCCACAGCTCCTATCTGGTCCTATCACAACCTCTTGGGAATGTGAGTCCTTTTAATTTCTTCAAGTCAGACAAAATAATAATAATGAACATCTGCAGAGTCCAGGAAAATGACCTGGAATAACCAATATGAAAACTAGTAATTTTAATCAGCCTCCAAGGTGGTATGAACAGTTGTATCTCTACATGATTGTCATGTGAAAGTCACACCACTGAAGCCATGTAAACTTAGTTGTGGCTATCCAGATCCCTTGGAGCTAAAGCCATCCATTCCCATCTGAGGTGGTCCTTGCTGAGGACTTTTAAGCAAACAGGGTTGATTTGATGCCCCCATCCTCCTCTCCTTCTGACATTTGAGAAGGTGTCTTCTTTTCTTTTCTTTTCTTTTCTTTTCTTTTCTTTTCTTTTCTTTTCTTTTCTTTTCTTTTCTTTTCTTTTCTTTTCTTTTCTTTTCTTTTCTTTTCTTTTCTTTTCTTTTCTTTTCTTTTCTTTTCTTTTCTTTTCTTTTCTTTTCCTACTACTTTCAGATACAGAGTGACACTACTTAAAATTTTTTCTAGCTCTCCTCATCATCTGTGGGGTGTCTTAGATCTGGTGGAGGTTTTATATTATTTGGTCTCCAGTTTGAGTACATTTAAATTATTTTTCACTCCTAGTGCTATGTATTGATCGGTAATCACTGGGCAGAGATGTGGCTTGCTCAGTACTTGAGTTCTTCACAATCAACCCTGTGTACCAGGAACTTCTGCACATCAGTTCACCCCACTCCAAATTCCTGCACAGCAGAGCCCCTGAAAGATACAGTCCCCAAAGCCACAGCAGAGAAACAAATTCCAGTTTTGGTTCACTAACCCATTTGCACTGTCCCTACAATACTTTGTTAGCCTGTCAGAAACCCAGCAGTTTCATGTCATATCCTAATCAGTTAGATCTGCAGCTGAGATCCAGACTACAAATTTATTGCCAATGGCAACAACCATATCATGGCTTTAAATCAGCTTTTTTGTGTGTGTATGTATTATAACATTATTATTTTAAGGGAAAGTACTATGGAGCCAAAATCATCATGTCCAATTAGCAAGAGGGACTACACATTAAGTTCAAAGAACCCCTTTGCTGATTCTAACAGCACTGGTAACAGAGCCTAATCTAACCTGCCATTTCAAGAGCTCTAGGGAGAACAAATTGCCATCAGCGGGGGAAAGACTTGGAATAGCATGCAGCCTGTCCTCTCCTGACATCCTACTCAGCAAATTCCTCACAGATTTCCTCCTGATGTCAGTAAAACTAACATAAAGGTTATTTCACAAAATCTTGTGTGGATTCTAACTTGTGAAAATTGAAGAGTCCATGCCCAGAACAACAATACAGACTCAAGTAAATAATCATAGCACTTGTCCTTTGTGCATAAAGCTTAACGAATGACTGAACCAGAGGAGGGGCTGAAGAGTTCCCATGCCGAGTACCAATGCTGTGAGCACATATTGAAATGAGTAGCCAATAAATATCAGAATCAAGGTGACTGATCACATAAAGTCTTCTTGTTTGACTGGAAACTGTTAGGAAAGGTTTCCAGTTTACTATGCAATATGATAAGGGGCAGAAAAAAAAAAGTAGAGTTAAATGCTAAAGTTGTTATAAATCATATGAGCTATTTCTTCAGGGAACACAATCCCTTCAGTGGATCAGGAATGCTGTAAGACAGGGAGATGTGATCAGGACTGACAGCAGGAGGTCATTTGTTAGCAGTGTTAGACTGGCAATGTCCCCAGAAGCAGTTTTGCAACCCTGGTGAAACAACAGATAAGCAAAGTTTTGGGATTTGGATATTTGCATACTGAAATAATGTCATGCAACTGCTCAGAAACTTTTCTTCTTTATCTTGATGCCATTAGAAATGCAGACGGATATCCAAAATGATAATACTAAGCACTCCTTTCCAGCCCACAGTATTTCAGCCAAGATCACTGGTATGTTCTGGCTACTTCCCATTGCTCTAATTAAAACTCAGTCATCCTTACAGCTGCTTTATATTCCTAGAGCACTGCACAACAGCTGGATCATGCCGTTGATTTTGGCCCTTAAACTCCTTGGAAATTACTGTGTGAATATCAAAACCTTGGCCCTTTCTGTCACCATTTAAGCCTCTGTCACTTGCATCTCTGGCTTCAGCACATGACACCTTTGCATTTGGATAATGTGTTGAAAAAGTATCAACATCATAAGAGGAAACAGAGTAAGTGTTAGCATTACTCTGATTTTGGCAAGCTTTCACACAAAGAAAGGTTGTTAGGGGCAGTGTCCCTGAGAGTGGCAGACTGTCTGCCTCACTTACTGTCAGGTAAGGCTTGCTGCAAAATAAATCTGCAAGTTTAAAAGAAATTTTGAAAGAGGACAAGTTTGATCTCATTTAACAGCAATCATATGTTAATTAGCCAGATGATATGAAACACCAGGTCAGTTGATTAAGCTGCTCTGTTGCTATTTTAACGAATTTTGAAAAAACATAACTTTGCATCTGTCCTTTGTGGGCCTATATTGATTTACATTGAGCATAAGCACAATTGAAATACGCATTCCTAATCTCTCTGTTAACAGGTTGATGAGCCTGTAGTCAACTGCTCAGTCTTTACATGGCTTCGTGAATTATCTTAGCTTCCACAAGGACAGATGGATCAAAGTGGCTGTCATGAGTTATGATGTGACTGGGTGACACACCACCTTTCATGAAGTCTAACGTATTCAGCTCAGTGCATCTGGCTGATTATGCAATGTTTCAGGTTGATGATTTGTCTCAACTAGTCATAAGTTAAATTTAACATTAATTGTGCACCTTCAGGTCTATAAGTTGAGTCACCTTACTAGAGAAAAATCCCTAACATGGCATGTTACTAAGCAGAATATACTGGAATATATAATAATCTGTTTTCCACTGAAAAACATATACAGGACAGCCTTCAAATATTTGTTCTTAAAACATGTAGGATGTCCTAGAGCCATGAAGCCATTCACTGTAAGCCATAAAAAATAGGTTTGATTTAGAGATGAAAGTGGCTGGAGGCTGTGACCCACAGGGACTCAGAAGGAAACACTTAGAAAATAGAGAGAGATTGAATCCCAAGTGCTCTCTCCTGAGAGGAAGCATGGTTGGAAAGTTTTAAACCCATTAAAGTTAAACAAATTGAAAAGCCCTATCTGAGAGGAAACATAGTAGTATGTTTATTTTTCCATTATAAGTCTGAAACCTAAAAGATTTCCTGAGGTTCTCAGGTATTGTTCATGCTTATAATGGAGATCTGTTTTTAGAAAGTGTAATTCATGTATTTAATCCAAACTGTTTGATGAAAAACATACTGCATAAGCATTCAGGAAGCTAAAGGCCATTGTATACCTGTACCACATATTGTTTGGATAAGAGCAGACCTACAATGCAAGGAATCTCTTTGTGAAACTCTCTCACTCCAAAATATGGGATATAATTCTCTCCCTATTTACGCTGCTGGATGAATTCCACTGAATTAATGAAGACATGAGTAACCAGTCATAATAAAAAGACAATCTTCCCGCTGAGTGTGAAACTACGAAGGTGCAAGGCTAATTGTGAGCAAGAGATTTATAATGCTGGCCTGAGTCAAGTATGTAGGCAAGCCATTGCAGACCCGGTGTAATTTAGCAAAACTGATTAGTCAATGTATTTTAGCTTTTGCTCCATCACTAGCGAACTGCTGCTCTGAACTCCTTATCAGAAGAGTGTGTAATGTTATTGATGTTGAGAAGCATCTGTTAGACTAATGAACAAACTGCAGACTAAATCCAGAGGTTAATTTAAATGAGAAGAAATACTTGGAAGCAGTGGAATATTTTTCATTAGATTTATTGCTATAAAAATTTAGCAATACAGTAGGTCAAGTGACAGAGCTAAGGAACGTTTGGTGTCGTAGTCTAAGACTCAGTGTAGGTGCTTAAGAGGACAGAAATGCAAGCATTGAATAACCATGACCTGACATTTTGGAGAAACCCTGAATCTTCTGGGAAGAGTGTATTGATCTTGCCCATTTACCTGTCAGTGATTTCATACTCTTTGTGCTCATTTTTCAAACTTCTTTTCAGCTTTTCTTTATGGCACTTACTGTCTAATAATCTTGTGCAGTATTTGCCACCTGATTTACTCTGCATTCCCCATTTTTCTTGGTTATCTGCAATAAAATCATTGCTTAATTCAGGGAAACTGCAGACTGACATTTCTAATGCTTTGGCACTTCACTTTCATAGAGATTTATACTCCAGGAATATGCTTTTCAAAAATTTAATTGCATATCTGTTTCTCAAGCCACATGTTAAAATAAGATCTATTTGACAACCTGCTTTGTTTTGTAGTGTTGAATTGTGAATGATTAAAATGTCAGCTGAAGAAAAGGAAACACTGGAGCATGTTATTTATAATTTTCCTGCATCACTTTTAAGTTGCATATGTTTAAACTCATATCAGCATTTGGCTTGCTGAAAAAGATGGCTAACATTACCTTAGGACTTTTCTTCTGCCACACACAGAGTTGTTGAAATTTCTGCCACAGCTTTCTACCACGGCCTCTTGAGCATGACAGTATTTTCCAGTTTTTAGAAGATTGTTATTCTTACCAAAGGCAGTATTTCCACTGTGGCTTTTTTTTTTTTTGGTAAGCAATTTTGTTTATAAATGCATCTTTATGTTTGTTTCTTTCTAGGCAGGGATGAGATCCCGAAACCAAGGTGGAGAAAGCTCGTCTAACGGGCACTTCTCCAGTTCCAAGCCTGTCATCAGCCATGCAGAGAATGAAAAACTTCAGGAGGATGCCAAGAAAAAGAACAAACCTCATCGGAAGGAAGATGAGGTCATGGTTTCAGCAACTGTTAAACGGCACTCAAAATCACCTGGTCCTAGTGAGCGAAAGAACAAGAAGTCCATAGAGCTTTCTAAAGAAGACTTGATAAAACTACTGAGTATAATGGAAGGAGAATTGCAGGTAAATTAAACATCTTCTAAACCATATTTTATATGTACCTATCTATTTTTAGATTGTCCAAAGAGCACAGGGCTCAACTAACAGGGACATGCATATTTAAGACAAAGGACCACAGGGAGAGAGCAGTGGTAGTTGGTGTTTAACAGTCATAGTTTTAAGTACTGCTTTATTTACTTCTGCAGTTACCAAAGCAAAACAAATTATAAACACCTGTCAAAGAAACACCTGACAAACGAACGGGGATCTGCAGGTGAGGCTGGAAACAACCACAGGGAAATCAGTGGTGGGTGGGCAGAAGGGAGGGGGGAAGACAAGCAAATATAGGGAATGTAATTACAATCATTACTGAAAATATTCAAGAGGCAAATCTGCAAGTCAGGAATACTGAAAATGGACTTAAGATGTCTCCTGGAACTTCTGCATATTTAGATATTACTGAGGGCTCAGCCAAAGCTCTCCCTGTCCTGTCTGATTTCTGGAGTCCAGTGCTCTGCGCATTCCTTGCCTTTCAAAGATCCATTAGTTTGATTCCCTGGAGCAGTGCTTGCTTGAAAGCTTTCTCAGTTGTCCTGATTTGCATGTTAATTCAGCCCAGTAGTAAGTCCTTGATAGCAGTCAGTCTGATTTTGCACTTAACTTGTCCCCGAATGGCTGTCCACTTTTGAGATTCCCTTTGATGCTAATAAATCATTGAACTCTCAGTAGTGTCAGCCTTCAGAGAATTTCAAAGTAAGAAGTTGAAACATGGTATTTCAAAAAGTCGGTATGGAGACTCGTGGCTTTTCAAAACTTACCCCCTTTTGTAGTAGGACTGCTTGTCAAATTCATACATTCTTTTGGTTGTACTTCAGGGATCTTTTTCACTGAACCTACGGACAAGCAGAAAAAAGCCACCCGACCTGTCTGAAAACATTTTGTCTTAATCCCTTTATTCTAATTAACCATTACCATTTAGCTTTTCATGTAAGGCTTTGCTTTTCCCCCGAAACCCACATTCATAACTTTATTACTTTAATGTTGAACTTGTTACCAACTTATCTGATTACAAGAAGCAAGTGCTCTGTTAATTTCTTTGGTACGTGAGTCACCATTACCACAACTCTAAGATTCCATCTCACTAAGTATCCTAAAGTATCACCTTTTCTGCACTTAATTCACCTCTAGTTTGTCAGAAACTACTCTCAAGTTACAAGAAGTATGCATTCAAGAAAAAAGAATTGTCAAAGACAGAGAATGGTAATTTTCCATGAAAAATGAAAAACTGCAGGGAAAAAAAAAGGAAGAAAATCTGTTGAATGCAATTTTGCAAAGCAAAAAAAAAATTATCACTAGAGAAAAGTAACCATTTTCACAGTGCTTCATTTTACTTTATTCAAAAACTTATATATATAATTTCCTTAGAGATGGAGCTAGCGTGCAGCTTCTGTGGTGAACAGAGCCAAACCTCAATAGAAGTGTATCATGCTCATGTTGTTCAGAATGATTTACCCTGAAGTCACCTTTGTGGTCTGGAAGGGGGAGGTGAAGAAAGTCACTAATGTTTCCTGTGTGGCAATAAATGTGGTCTTTATAGTTTGAGTAATTCTCCTGTTCTTGACCATACTTTGTGGGGTAAGTTACACAACCTTTGAATAACTGCCCATGTTCTCATTATCCCTCTGGGGATGATGGGGATAGGTCCTGGACAATACTTTTAGGAGTTTTCATACGTACAGTCCCCAAAGAGATGTTAGGGACTGCTAAAGCTTCCTGGCATGACAAGAGGGTGTGGGAGCAACCACACTGGTAGCCGTAGAGTGCATCTGTTCTTCTGCTCCTTGCAGCCAGGCAGGGACGAGAGTCATTATTTTTAATCCATAGGGGTTTTTAATTTCATTTCAAAACCCCCCATTTTAGTTATTTCCCTGGTACCTCTGTTGACCCATTTCTGAAGTGGGCAAACTAAAGCACATTTTGGCTTGAGATGAGAGCCGGGCTTTAACACTACAAATGAAGATGAGCCAAGGAAGACTCCAGCCAAAGTAAATACTCTGGTATTACCTCCTGGCTGTCACAGTGACCTAATGCACTGAGTCATTTCATGGCTTTTTATTTTCAGATCTGTTCAGACATCTCTGGTGGCTGGCTGGCGTTTTGTTGGACTGGCAAATCACACTGCGGGTTTATTTTGAAGCCATTTCAATACTGGCAAAGCAAGCATTATCTAGGCATATGTAAGAAGATTTTGTTTTGAGAATAACATCAGGCTGTACCTGTAGGGAGATCCATTATTTTTTGAACAAAATAATGGGATAAAATACCATGACTGTTTATTCAGCTGTGAGCAGAGGGCATCATATGCCTGTACTACCAGGGTGACACTGCCTTGAAACCCTCAAACAGTGAGCTAAGCCACGGGAGGTAATCTGGTCATGACAACCATGGGGTTAGCAGCGTAAACTGGTAATGTATTCATACATATCACGTGCTTAGTTCACTACTCACATCATCTGACGATGTAGACCCACACCACATTGCTCTTGGTATCAATATTGAGCACTTTATGACTTGATGCCCCAGCTCTTCATTTTGAAGGCAAACCTGCCAGAAAACCACGGAGAGATGCCTTGGCAATGATGTTTATGTCATCATTTTTAACTTGATTGGGTTTTAAAATGATATTACCCTCAAGTAGCTTGCTTGTGCTTTAGCTTCTAGAACCAAGTTGGACTCAGCTCTGCCTGTCTTCATGTTTCCTGGCTGGACCCTGTGCATTTACTGAATATAGAGAAGGAAAGCTTTTCATAAACATCTGAGGTCACTGTAGCCTGTGCTTTATTTTGTAAGAAAACAAAAGGGAAGTAAAAGTATACAGAAGCTGCAGTGATGAGAATGTGTCCCAATATACATGGCAGGAGAGCTCTTAAGTACAGCCTCTCTGAAGGAGAGTGGGAAGCAAATGAACTGATGACAGGGACTTATTTTAACAGCCTTATAGCTCAGTGGAGTATACTTTCTCTTGTGAGATCTAACTGCTCATATGAAAAAAGTAGTGATTACATGGTCTTTAAACCCGTATTGAACATATAGTGGCAAAAAATCCATGAAGGATTGCTTCCTATACCTGGAAATAAATTTGATTTTTAAATACTGCAAAGCTGATTTGAAAAGAAAACTTCAAATACCAGTAGAATAAATTAGACCATGAAGGCGTGGCATTAATTTGCCTGGTTGTTACAGTGATTTCAGTCACCCACATGTGAATATTATTAATTACAGAGCAAGACAGGCACTGTGGATCTTTACAATGATGATATAATCCTATCTGTGGTTCACAGATTTTTGTCCAATGGCCTATGTATTTGTCCTGGCAGGAATATATTCCCTTTCTCTATGGTTTCTGAGCAGCAGCCATTAATCTTCAGCAATACCAACACTGATTTTCAACATTTCCTGATTGGGTGCCCAAAAGGAAATGAGGAGCAGTATTCCTACATGTTTACAACTCCCTCTTTTATTGCATGTTTGGGAAAAAACCCCACAATAATAACAGTATTTTTATAAAGACAGCATCCCTCTACAAATCATTAGGTTTTTCAAGAAAAATAATTTCTTATCCAGATTCTGTGCCTATTGCTGGAGGACAATTTAAGCTTGAGAGACAGTTTCCTGTATTTCACACCAGTTTAAAAAGGAGCAACTTTTCCACTCGAGGCCTTTACTATAGTCCATGTTTTACTGTGTTTCTCCAGTGCCAACATGGCATTCATCCCCTGCAGCTCAGCCCCCCATTCCTGTTGAGGAGCCTTGCATGCTTTAGGGGTGAGGGAAATGTTTCCTGAGAGCCTGGCACTGTTGAGGAGCAGAGCTCCTCAGAGCCATGCAGCCATGGGGTTTAAAGGAAATACATGTTTAGGTGTCAGCTGTACATTTCCTCTGTTGCAGACCTGAGGGTGCAGATGGGCAATATGTGAAATGTGACGTCTTGGGGAACAGGATGTGTAATATACAAGTGATATGTAAATTAATCACAAGACACAATTTCTGACAAGTCCTCAGACTTCCAAATGGTCTAATGTAGCACTGGGTTTGGTTTGATATTTGAAGGGAAACACTGTGTAGCAGATATTCAGAGGTAAACCCACTTATACAACATCCCTCCTTCAAAGGGAGAGACCAAATGACTCTGCTGTCAAAGAAGTCCCTTCCTTGGGACTGCATTTAAGGGTTAATTTGAGTGCTCACATGAGGTGCCAGAACAATTTGTTGTAGGGCAGGTATGGGAGGCTGGTTGCTGGTCTTTGAAACAAGGTAGTCATGGGCGAAGGAGTTCTCTCATCCAACAGAGACAGAAGGAGGTCACCTTCAGGTGGTCTGCAACACTTTCTTCTCAACCTGGGTGGATCAGGGAAAGGTTAGCAGAGGACTCTGTGTTTTGTTCTCTCTGGTAAGGTCCTTATGAAACACTTAAATATCAGTGGCTGCACATCCTGCCACGAGGAAAATCCTCTCTCTTAAAGTCAATTAACTCATATAGATATAGGTGATAAACTAGCCATTGCGTTTTAACACTTTTTAAAGGTATTTTAGTATTTTACTGTCTTTCTATCAGAAAACTATGCTTTGTAAATGTAAAGGAAAGGAAAATTCTTTACTGTTTCCATCTTTCTGCTTTCTACTTTCTTTCCCTTTTGTATGGCTACATGTTATACAATACATTTTATTCTATAATCACTCTCTTCTGTTCTTTTTCCTAAGATCTAAATTTCCCTATTCACTTTTTGTCCCTTCTTGATTTCTCTAGTTGTGACCTTTTTTCTTATTCTACTTTTTTGTCACTTCCCAACTCTGACTTTCCTCATCCTTATACTACAGATGCATTGACTGACCTGAGAATTATGGAGATAAAATTGTAGAAGATATATTGTATATCAAGTCCCAGCATGTAATTTTTTAGGCAAACACTCTATTTAACCTTTGTTATTAACTTAGTAAGCTGTGTTTTAAGTGGGTTGTTTACTTTGACTAGTCCTACTGGAAAATAGTTCCAGAACTGAAAAGCTTTAATGTTTAGCTAATTTCCCCCTTTAAATTTTTAATGCAATTTTACTTATGTCTAGTGAAACCTTTATGAAACTCTGCTATACAATGATCCTGCTTTGAAAGCCCACCTCTCTCCATCCTGTCTTTAATGCCTGATGTGTTTGTAGACAGCAGTCTTGCATCCTCTGAGCCTTTGTTTTTGCTGTGCTAGCAGTACAACATCCTCTCAGTTTCCTCTAGCAAAATAGACTCTCCATGTCTTCCATCACCTCTTGACGAGCAGCAGTCACACCCTGGGTTCACCTTTCTTAGTGTCTGTAGTTGGAACTGCACATGGTGCTTGCTGTAGGAGAGAGCTCGCTAGGGCCTTGTGCATTTGCTTTAATATTTGCCTTTCTCTTAAGACATGGCCTTACTTGGCCTTCCCATCACTTGTCAGTCTGACTAGTATAAGCAAGAGAATTTGACTCTGTAGCTGTTGTTGTGATGTTTTTCTCTCTCTTTTTCCTCTTGCTGCAATGTGTAAACTTTCATGTAATGCCTCAAACTGCTTTTGTATTGACTTTTCCAAGATGTTGTAACAACATTGTGAGAGGCACCTAGTTGTTATTTAGTTAAAAACGCTGTACAAACTTTTATATTTTTCTTCAGTGCCTTTTTTTATACTGTTGCATTAATATTAATAAATATGGATCTGCCTGAAAGCTCAAGCAAGGAATATGGGATAGATAGGTGGGTAGAAACTGGATGTGTTTCTTGTTCCCGGTACCAAAATCAGAAGAGAAAGCTGGGGCAAGTTGCCTTGGCACCAGAAAAGCAGTGACGAGAAGGAGTTTTCAAATGGTCATTAGCAAAATAGCACAGATTAACAAGCTGCAGATGAGCCAAGGCAGAAAGAATAGGTAACGCTAGAGAAAAGTGCATGTAGGGTATTTGTGAAGTCTTGTTGATTGAATTGAAATAGTTTAAGACTTGTGAGCATATCAAACAGATGAAATACGAATTCCCCAATAGAAAAACCTTGACATGTACAGAGCTACAGGGAAAAAGAGAAGATAGGGTTAATGTGAAGAGGGAGAGGTGACTTAAGGAGAATGGAATGAGGGGAAAGAGGCTGGACAACAGAAAAAAAAGAGTGTAAGCAAAAGGGGAATACAACAGAGATAAATGGAGCCAAGCTAGAGACATGGAAGGTGGGCATAAAAAAGGCAAGAAAATGAAGGGAAAAATTTTATCCACAGTGTAGCAAAATAAGAGCCTAAAAACAAACCCTAAAAATGTCTGGTATATAAGCACAATGAGTTTAAAAATTCTCTCCTCTCTTACTGACCCCTGGTTTGTTTGTGTTTTCCTGGTGAAGAATGCTTTTGCAGCACCAAAAAAAAAACCAAAATGTTTTCAGACCACAGATGCTCTCTTCTATTTTTATTGAATAATTCATAACCAGAGATTAATTTTGTCCACAATAGTGTGGTTTATTTTCTGTAGCTTACATTCACTGCTGTGCAAAATGCAGAACATACCATAGGAGGAAAGAAGAACTTGTCTAGCAAGTCCCAAAATCATAAAACAGAACCTGGCTGTTTTATGTGAGGAAAAAAAAAGGTAAGACAGTATACCGAAATATAGTTAAATCGTGCTATTTAGGCAATTTCCTGCTCCCTCTGAAATTAAGGGCAGAGGTACTATCAACCATAGTGATGATAGTCATCCATCTCTTTGGTACTAAAATTGCTTTAGAATTATACATTTTTCAGAGTAATGATCCTCAATAAAATGTCACTGTCACTGGACAGCTGTAGGCTGGACCTCTTTCACAAAGACATTTTAACATCCTTCTCTGTTAATGCCTGAGCTGTACTTAACAGAGCTACATCTATTGTGTAGGCTTGAAGGATCAGAAGAGAGAGGAATAATTGGCAAGTGTCTCTGACCCACTGAACATCTTATCTAGAATGGAAGGAGGGTATGAACAGCTTGGGGTTTTTTTCCAAAAATTCTTGGTCTTCTGCTCAAAACACAGCATGACTGCCCACAACCAGTTTTTTAAAGTTTTGGTCTTGTTCCAAACTGATCCTCTCTTGCAAGATTTAAAAATTTATTTTAAATAACTGATATAATTTGACTATTTATTTTTCTTTTTCTTTACACTTAATAGAAATTGTATACTCAGTGCAACAGTAATGAAAAAGTTTGCATCTTTTCTCATTTTTGTTAAGAGAAGGTTCATTCTGTGGGGGAGCACATGGCCAATCCTTTTGCAATCAATGTTAAATGCATGAGCTCTCTAGCTTAAAAATATCTGGGATTCTTTGGAGAGCTTGCAATGAGCATATGTCCTATGTGTCATAATGCTGTCCAGTACTCTGAGTCACCAGCTGTTAATTTAACATTGCAATGGTAGATGAATCTGTTTTTATTAACTTTGCTGTCCCAGTTGTGTATTTATTAAGTTTTTGTCTCTTGTTCTCTAGCTGAGGATCAGATAAGCTCTTGAGAGCAAAACAGATTATTTTTCGTCCAAAACAAGCTTTAATAAAAGCAAATATAAGTCTTTACATAATAATTGTGAGAACATGGCTGAGAAAGTGTCTTGTTTCTAGCGTTAAAGGCTCCACCTATTGGTTGACTAAAGAGAGAGAAATGTAACATTTTCACGTAGAAAACTGCAGGTCCTACTGAACATCCTGTGTCTTGCCACATCTTACAAAATTGCTGGCTTGAGTGCAGAATTTTGCATGATGTCCAAAATAAAGTGAACTCGGTGACTTATTTCAGAGAGTTGTGCAGATGTGACACCCAAAATGATGCACTACTGAGGGAGGCACTATGAAGGGAAGTCCTTTCCTTAGACAGGAAGGGTTTGGATTTTGAAAATGATGTCTTTCTTATCCTGGAAATTATTGGTTTTCTTTGCAAAAAATTAGCATCAATTCTTCCATGCCAGAAAAATGAGTGGAACTGAACTAACTCAAATACAGTTGCATGGTAACTTCCAGACATTTGTCACCTTTGAGTTTAAACTAATCAGAAAGAAAAATACTGATGTGGCTTCATAATGAAACCTCAGTTCTCCAGTATTGGCTCAGGCAACCTCAGCAGTTCAGGTAAAATAGCATTCTGAAGGGCTTCAGAGTCATTCCTGGAAATGCAGTGGGAGGATGGAGAGGGGAAAGGATGTCCACCTGGGGCCTGGGGAGAGCAAAGGGAAGGACAGACATTGGGGGGAATCAGGGGGATTTTGGAGACTACTGGAGGCTGTGATGGCATCGTGGGCATGGCTGGGAGCTCTCACTCTGTGCCTCTCATTGCCCACCCGCTTTAGTTTCTTCACACCAAGAGTTTGTGCCACTTCCCTTGTTTCCTCTGACAACTCCTCCACTCAAATAATTGGCTACACTGGTGAGTGCTTACTGTAATGCAGTCCTACTGTTCTTGCCCATTCCTCAGCCACCAGTAACTTGAATGCACACTGTGTAGCACAGAGTACTCAAAAACATCTTGTTGAAGCCAACAAGATGCTTGGACAAGAGAGAAAGTTGTGTATACAGTTTATTACACATGTACACACACTTAGGTCTGTTAGTGTCCCACATGCTCCTGTCTCCACAGAGGAGGCAGAAGGATTGCCTCTGACTTCACCATCCTGGTGGATACAGCCCTGCTGGCTCCAGCTTGTCTTGCTCCATCCTGCTCCCTTGTGACTTGTTCCTGCCAGAAGGCAGCAAGATCACTGTGGAAAAAAAATGCCTGGTTCCTCTTGGAGACAGGGTACTCACAGCAGCAGCTTCAAGTGCATCCCTGAAATTCAGGTCACAGCACCTAATTTCAGATGCTTCTGTTCCTTATACCATCAATGTAGCACTTGCAAAAAACAATTTAGATAAGATGAGTTACATGTCTAATGAAGATACTTTTTAGTTTCCAATGGATTTCAACAAATTGAATGATAGTATAGAAGAACATGAACCTGGAGGAAATAAAAGAATATAACAAATGGGGGAAAATTAATAGGAGAACAATTATGTTGATGCTAGAGTGCCATATTTTTTGTAGGATTCATAGCATATCTAGATCTTCTCTATACTTGCAAATTAAATCTCATTCATGAGAAATATTTTTTCCTTTATGGAATGGAAATTGGAGCATGGCGGGGTTAATCTTCTGTGTGAAGCATAAGAAAGAGGTCCATGATCCATGGATCTCTTGTGTCTTGGTCTAGACTTGCTAATAGAGACAGATGATAACAGAAGAAAGAGGAAAATAAATGCTTTTTCTGTTATTGTCCTTTCATTAGTCACTTTTTTTTCCTCTTAAAGAGCTGCTAACTGATCACAAAATAAGTTCCGATTACAAAAGGAACACTGGCAACTTGATGGCTAGTTGGATCAATCTGTGGTTTCTGCTTGCTGCTGGGCTTCAGGTCATGTGAAAAACATTATACAGTTAATGTTGGCTGAGACAAAAAGTCTATGACTGGATACAGCAAACCCAAAACAGTGGGTTTAGCCATTGTGAGGCATTGCTGGAGCATGGAGAACATATCCCAACATGCAGATTCATGCACATAACTTGACAGTGACCCCTCACCTTGGTGTCTCTGTGCTGACTGCATCATGACACTGTAATTCTATATGCTGCAGTAACTGCCCTACGGCTTGATAATATCAAGCAAAGCACTCTTTCAGTGTGAAAAGACAAGACAGGGTATCTCATACCATAATAATCCTGAAAACATCAAGCAGTGTGGAGTTAATACTTCTCAGGGCTTTGCCATGGGAATTTTGCTGGCTGTGGCCCAGACTACAGATAATTAATTATGTCAGTGAAAGGCTCTGGTGGCCTGTTTTCTTCAGAAAAAAGTGACATCATCCATGGAGCGCTCTGGCAATAAAGCAGAACAAAGCTGTGTGGGCAGGAAATAACAGACAGATGTCTTCTAGTGCTCATTTGATCTGTTTCAAAGCTTGCTGGAAGAAGTAATACATTGCTCAGTGCTGCTTCTCTTCAGCTCTGCAATCTTTAGCAGGGACTTTTGCAAACATAAGAGACCAAATTAATTTCTGATGTAATTCTCTGGAGCCACTTCAGAAGATGCAGTGGATGAGCTGATCTATCATGTGCCTCTTCTCCAATATTGATTTTAGAACAGCTTTCTGAGTTATCACTCAAAGATAGTGCACAATAAAATTAAATACAGGGTATAGCTCCAAAGGCTTCATACAAGGCCAGAAAGTTCTGCATGGTGTGGAGAAGACAGGGCAGTTCTGTTTAATGTCCTCAGGGTCATGAGGAATCATTTGTGTTTCTGAATATATATTTCACTTACCCTTGGTACAAAATCAACAATCAACAATGGTCACTTTCCATCACTGAAGTAATCTCTTTACCTCCAGAGTACATCATGTACTTTGACTTGAATATAGAAAAGTTAAAAGAAATTCATGCAAGTGAAATCCACAGTTTCAAGTATTAGGAAATTAAGCTAAGATGAAGGGTGAGAAAAAACTTTGCTGTACATAAAGTCTTCCTTGCAAGAAAAACTATGTATTCATGTTGCTGGTGCAGCCTTACTTTGACTCCAGTGTGTCGTTTTGGTGCCACAATATAAGAAAGATATAAAGCTATTAGAGCATGTCCAAAAGACAGCTATGAAGATGGTGAAGGGTTTAGAGGGGAAACCATAGAGCAACTGGGTTCCCTTGGTTTGTTTGGTCTGGAGGAGACTGAGGGGAGATCTCATCACAGTCTACAACTTCTTGTGAGGGGAAGAGGAGGGGCAGGCACTGATCTCTTCTCTGTGGTGACAGTGACAGGTCCAAGGGAGTGGCCTGAAGTTGTGTCAGGAGAGGTTTAGGTTGGATAATAGGAAAAGGTTCTTCATCCAGAGAGTGGGCACTGAACAGGCTCCCCGGGGAAGTGGTCACAGCCCCAAGCCTGACAGAGTTCAAGAAGCATTTGGACAATGCTCTCAGGCACCTGGTGTGATTCTTGGGGCTGTCCTGTGCGGGGCCAGGATTTGGACTTGATGATCCCTGGTGGTCCCTTCCAACTCAGGACTCCTGTGATTCTATGATTTTATGTAATTAGCCAGCATTTTACATGGCTAGCATCACTGAGTGAGTGATGCAAACAAGGCTACTTCAGATATCTGGTATAGGAGAAAAAAAATATTTAATGAATTTTTAGCAAAAAGGAACTTTGTATGATGCAATATGCAGGAGAGCATCTAAATTCCCTGCTTTGAAACATACTTTGTACAGTAAGTATAACTGTTCTGGAAGGCAAATTGCTATCAAGTCATTGTAGCAGTACGAAGGGCTAGAGTGAGCAATCAGGCCTTTAACAAAGTGTCATTCCAGCAGTCAGGATTTGTTTTTATTACATTCTATATACATATTTATAGTATTATGACACAAAATTAAGAAAGTATACTTTCCTTCTAATTATTTTTGTTTCCTCCTAAGATAAGAAAGAAGGGAAGTTACTGGTCTTAAACGAGGACTAGTGGATTAGTGTTAGGAAAGTTTTTCAGATACAGGTGTTTGAGTACACCTGCCTGAAGATGCTTTCTTTCATTAAAGTCAACTAACCAAGCTAGTGACACCCCCTTTCTGAGGTCTCTAATGGGACTTTTCAGATATTACAGCTATCCTGCCCTGATGGCAACACAGCATGTCCTGGGTAGCACAGAAAGCAGTGTGAGAGCATTCTCCTGATCTCTCTCTGGATGCCTTGAGTGTGATGTTTATTAACTCTGGGTGAAACATTTGTAAAGCCTACTGGAATTTAGGAAATCAGTCACTGGTGAGACCCCAACATTACATGGGTAACCTGTGACCTTATCTAGTTTCGGATGCTGAACAGAGCAGCTGTTGCGCTATAAATAACCTGAACTGTGTGCAATGCAAGGAACAACAACACAAGTAGAAGTAAAGGTTCCTGTCTGTGGCTTCATAGTTATTTTTTGTCACTAATCACTGGCAAGAAAAATACAACTTCATAAATATTAAACATCTGCTACTTAGTCCACTTCCTTGTGTAGGTATAACAAAGTGTCTTCATAACCAGACAAGAATTATTCAAAAGCTGGAAATATCAGATTGCCCAAATATTACATAATTGCATTTCTTGTAAATGCTACTCCTGCTCTTGAGTTTTCAAAACTTCTTTCATCTAATTAAGAGGATTGTTGTCATGTTACTGAAATATTGAGATTTCTCTAAAGTAGTTAGATGTAAAGTAGTTAGATGCTTCCAAACATGGAGCTATGAAGGTAATAGTTACCAGTAACTGATTTTGAGAGAGACACATAACGAATTTGCGGGAAGGCTACTTATTAAAAAAAATCAGGAGAAGAGTTTAGGACATGTACTGGCAAATGATCTTGAGTTGGGTTTTACTCTTAGCTGACAGTAATTACTTCGACTCCATTCAGCCCATCTTGAATACAACCGAATTTTTTTCCCGATTTACTAGGTGCCTTATATGAAACGAGTTTGATCAGTTCAGTCCCATTTCCCAGGTGACAAATGACCTGTGGCAAAAATTCCCTGTTTAGTGGGTGCTGAGTTTTGTCAGCAGGCTCATGGGAGAGGCCAAAGACTGTGGGAATGGGGAGAGAGGGCTGTAGCAAATTGGCAGGGCAGGGCATGAGGAGGAAGCACATCTCAACACCCGGCTTGTGTAACAGTCTTTCCATTGACCAAGAATCTGGTTGCTAGGCTGCCAGACCCCTTTTACAAGCAGCAGAGTCATGCTATTGTTTTCTAAATGGTTTCAATTTTATGCAGGAACCTCTTTACATCCTTTCTATATCTTTTAAATATTTTACTAGGCACGTAGTAAAGTGAGGTTTGGAACACAGCCCCCTGCTCCGCTCAAGTCGGTGAGCAAAAGAAGCTCCTTCTACTTTATTCTGCCAAAAAGTGAGAGTTTCAGGGTAGCCCTACGGTGAGCGGGCTCACGTCAGCCTTCCATCTGGGCAAGTAGCACGCACTCATGAGAGAAGGGGAGCATTGTCTTGGATTTCCCAGCTAGTAACGAAGACCCCACCTCTTAGGTAAGTGCACTCATGAGTGGGGAATAGAAGGGATGGAAAGGAGAGCAGGCAAAACTTTGTGGGACAGCAGTGCCCCACAGCACCTCAGCCCCTCCATGGGTGTACTCAAGAACTGAGGTCATCAGCCTTCAGATTTTGGCAGCTCCAGCAAGCATAAAACAAGGCTTAGACATAGTTCAACTTTGCAGTTCCTCTCTCAGCAGGAGCAACTGAAGGAGTTAAATTAGTGCATCTTTAATCTGTCTTTATTGCTCCTATGCTTAGAGAATCAGGTATTTGGGACACTATTAACGAAGAAGTCTTTATTTTCAAGAACTCACAATCTGAACAGTATAGATAGACAGTTAGCTTCGAGTTTTCTGTAGGACAGTTGAAGTAACTTAAAACCAATAAAAGTAAATTTTTTAAATTCTGTATTTTGACTTTAAAGAGCTTCTCTGACTAACTGGAGTCTTCTGGACTTCTGCAAATAAGTTTCATTGTGTTACAAGTTGTTGCAATATGTGGTCTTCTCGAGCTGGATGCTCTTTCTCATCACAGCACCCACAAAACAAAACAAAAACAGGACTTGAGAGATCGTTTTCCTGTGCCAAACATCATATTCCTTCTACCAAAACAGCTAAAGACTGTTCTCTGGGATTTATATGCCAAGTTTCCTTGCAGTTTGAAATATCTTCCTCGTGTTTGTCTCCTAGCTTACG
Source organism: Aleadryas rufinucha (assembly GCA_013397815.1). NCBI lineage: Eukaryota > Metazoa > Chordata > Aves > Passeriformes > Aleadryas > Aleadryas rufinucha. The sequence goes on along the minus strand of VZTH01017855.1, from coordinate 21,734 downwards.
ATTTATGCAAAACAGCGTTGTGCTCTGGGACAAGGGAGGCACCAGCAGTAGATGTCCATCAGTAGAAACAGCTTGCCAGCAAAGTCCCCTCTTCTTAGCTAGGGCCCCCCACTTTGAGCCTCGCATGCCTCTTTGCAGGTAGGAATTTTGAAGTAGCCCCAGCGTTCCTCTGCATTATTATTCTGACTTGTCTTCTGAAAATGGTCTGTTTCCTGCAGATCACTATACATTGGAAGAATACATCTCTATCTGACCTCTCCTGTAGTTGTTTCAGGGGAAAATTAGTCATTTGGAGAAACATGAAATCACAAGATACACAGACATGCTGTTTCAGCTCCTTCCCTCTGTATTATCCTGAGGAGTTTCAGAGAGACTTAACTGGAATTCACAAACCCCAAGGCTGATGGAAAGTTAGGACATTGCCTGGATCTCTCTCTGACCTAGGTTAGCTGCACTTCAGAACCTCTCTATGATGGAGCTTGTTTCTGACCAAATAAAAGCAAATTTGTCTCCAGTTTATTATTAGCATTAGGTTCCCTTTTTGGTCCAGTGCTTCCTAGCAACCTGTGTGTCTGTCAGTTTGTTTTTCACGAATTGTTATCATAACTGAAAGAGAGTACTTGGTGAATTAACCAATACCCTCGAAAAGATAATGATAGGAGAAATGGCTGAGCCCAGAAAAGGCAGAAGGCACCTTGCCACAGTAACACCATCCAAATCTGGAGGGCCAGCAGAGTGCAGGGTACCCAAGAAGAGGTACAGGAGAGGGCAGCTGACTGTGCCCCTAGGGATGGTGCCACCCAGCCTGATTCTGGGCTAGGTACCCTCCCCATGGGCTGCAGAAAGGGGTGTTCAGTGCTGACAGTCCTACCCTGTCCCCTTGGAGATAGGTGTGTCACTGCTTCCCTTTAAAGATGAAGCAATGAATAGGTTTTTTTCTTCAAAGCTCTGAACTGAGCTCAGGCATCTATTTTCCTTCTTGGGCTGTCAGTTCCTCCATTCAGCACCATCCACTGCCCTGGCTTGGCTCCCTCTGGCTTGACTCCCTTTGGCTTTTGGGGGACCCAAATCTGTAGCATCTAGAAGCCTTTCTTAGCTATCAGGAACATTCTTAGCTGTTTCAAGGACTCTTATCCCTACTCCCTTGTGCTAAAGTTGCTCCATTTTAATTGTGAGTGATGACAGACTAATGAAGCCTGAAGGAAAGTCAGGCAGTGCACAACTGAACAGGGGCCAGGGCACTCGCTGGGCAGAGCAGCTGCCTCCAGCAGCTATTTCTGTATCAAATAACCATTGCAGGGACTGGAGTCCAGCTCTTTGCTCTGCCTATTCACAGTGTAAAATCACTACTCCCAAGCTGTCTCTGTCTTCTCTGCCCAGTCCTGTCAGTGTTTAATTATGCCATCCGGGGCCCAACAGCTTCAGCATGAGAGAATGAACTCATCCTTCTCCCCTCCCAAATAGCTTAGGGTCTGAGGTGTGCCTGTCCCTGAGGAATGGGCTATGTGGGGCCTGAAGCTTTGTATGCTGAGAATCAAAACAAAAAGATGTTTCAACATGTCTGGCTGAGTCCCTTGGTGCAGAGGGTAGAAGGGAGCTGCTCCCTCATCCCTCTGTGTCTGCGCTCCCTTTGCACAGTGCTCTCCCTGAGCATGCCTGTGGCACAGGGCCCCTGCTGCGAGGCACACAGCAGGATACCAAATCAGTTCATTGGGACAGGATGAAGGTATGGCCTCAAAACTGCCTCTTCCTAAAAGAGCTTAAGACAACACATCATAAAATCTGGATATTTAGAAATCCCTCCATACTCCTATGCTATCCTATTGGACTTTTTAAGGGCTTTTTCTTCAATATAGAAGCATTGGCCTCATGGTGATGAAGACACTAAGACATCTGTTATTACTACAGAGATAGAAAAAAGTAATACATTCCCAAACCTGGCTAGAACTTTCCTAAAATAACATTTTTCCTGTACTGAGAGTGGCAGTCTCAGGATGTGATGTAGTGAGGTGTACATGCTCTTCTGCCTTTCTTTGGGACTAGCTCACATAATTCACTTAGTTGTAACATCCATGAGTGATGAACCTTTCCCACTCTCATTTTGAAATAACATGAATACCATTCCCATTTGTATTTTGCACCTTGCAACCATGTGCAAAGATTTTACTTAAGGTTACAAAATGTTATCAAGTGTAATTGGGCTAGTTCTTAATTAGATGGCATGATCTTTGCCTCAAGTTCATTATTTATTTTCATGTTAGACTATTTTAAATGAAAAAAAATTAAAAAGCTTTTGTCATTTCCCAAAATTATTTTCTTGCTAATTTTAAAAGCAGGTGGTCTTGTAGAGCTGTGATGCCTCTATGGTTCTGCGTAAAGATTTAAGATTTGCTACAGGGATGAATTGAATGCTGTTATGAACGGCACAGAAAAGCGTGAAGGGTTGGTCAGTTCATAAATCTTAAAACAGTCATTGCTTACATAGGGGCAGGATTTGGAGAGGATTTTTTCCTAAAATGTCTGAACCTTTCCTTAGCCCTTAATTTACTTCCCAAGCTCACATGGGTTGTCAGAAAGGCAGGAAAGAGAAAAATGCCTGTACTCTTCTGCTCCCCCATCCTTTTGCACTTGTGGGAATGATGCTCTCTAGGGAAATCCAGGAGCTCCCTCCTGCCCACCAAAAACTTGCAGGTTTTACAGTCCCTCCCTGGACCATGGCCTTATAAACATGCCTTGAGAGACAAGCAGGTGCCCTGCCCCTATTTTACAGATGGCTTAACAGGTGTTGGCAAGTACCATTAGAGCCCTGGCTTAAGTATTTGTCCACAGCATACCTTAAAATGCCCCTTACTCATAGCCAGGTGGCCTTGCAGGGCTGTCTGCTCATGCCCAGATGTTTGCTCATGCTGCCTGAAACTGAGGGCTTCCACCTGGGGCAGGAATAGGAGCTGGGCCCCAGGCTGCCCTTGGCCACAAGTGCATCCCTGCTCCCAGCCCCGGCTCCGGTGGCACAGCCATCCTCCACTGCTGGGAGGATGTGCTCAGACTTTCCATGTCTGACACTTGTTATGCTGGTTAGCTGGGGTCTGCAACACGTCTAGGGTTTTGTTTAAAGAAAAAAAACTAAAAGTAATTATTTTAGAAGTTACATGAAATGAGTATTTAGTGACAAATTCAGGTAGGGAGTGACTAGGAAGTAGCTGTCTGAGAAATATTAGTTCAGCTCACTGGTGCTGCTTGTTCTACTCATTTTCTTATCCCCTTCAGGGAACAGCATCGGCAACAAATAATATCCAGTATATGAAGAATAGTGATGCTCCCTGGCTATAGTTGCAACTCAGATAAAAATTTATAACATTCAAATGTAATGTCATGCAGGAACAGAATAATTCATCCCTTAAGGGACAATATTTGTATTGCACAGTTCGCGCTTACTCTGATATCTCCCAAAATTTTTGTATTTGCACTGACGGCCTGTCATTTTTTAATTTTTTTTTTTTTGTGTATGCAGTCTGTACATATGAAATACCCCTATTTTCCCTGCGTTCCCTGTTGGTTAATAGGTTGACTTATGGTAGTGATTTGCAATATTACAGGCAAGGGAGGATGTGATCCACATGCTGAAGACAGAGAAAACCAAACCTGAAGTTTTAGAAGCTCATTATGGGTCTGCAACTCCAGAGAATGTGCTTCGAGTGCTACACAGGGATGCCATCCTCGCCCAAGAAAAGTCTATAGGGGAAGACGTCTATGAGAAACCAATTTCAGAGGTAACAACTTCTTGATTGACATTATGTCTGTGCAGGGGGAAGCCTAACCAGAAGTGAGACTCCATATATTCTGGATGTGTGCAAAGCATGCAAGAGGATAACACAGAATTTGTACACTGAAAACAAAATCTTGTTCACTCACATGCAGAGTAATTTGTAAGCGAAGTCACTGGATTTGAACGCAAACCATAAAGAGGTTGGATGCTTCCAAGGGCTGGTGCTGTTAAGTAAGATCAAAATCTTCAGGTGTTAAATTTCTGGGTTTTAAATGCCTTTCAATTATAGACTTCAACCTCTACTTCTCACAGCACTGGTAACTACTCTTTGATTTTCTTGGCATAGTAGAACACCGTCATGAGGGTAGTTAAGAAAAGAAGACCTTTGGAGATTGACCATATTTATGGGATCATAAATCCATATTCATTTTACGTCAGTTACAGTCTAGGACTGCAAAGTCAGCTCAGCCCCTAAAGGAGACTTATAGGACTCCTCATTTTAAAATTTAGGCAATAAATGAATGTTGAGTAGACCTGAGAATGTCTGAGGCCAGTGTGAATGCCAAAATAAACAGCCATTGCTCCTGTTCATAGTTTCATAGCAGTCCAGGTCATGGGGAAGGAGCATGCAACAACATAAAATATAAAAGACTATAGTGCCTGTCCAAATCTTCATAGTTCATCCAATTAGAACATTTAATTTGTTCACCAGGAGTTGTGTCTACCATGGGATATCTTTGTACTGTGTATTCTCATTGAAGCATCTCCTGGAATTTTTGGGGTGATAGTAAATAAAGAAATCAAACCTTGTATGGGAGTATGTGGGAGCATACATAAAATACTGTCAAACAAGATTAAAAGAGCTTAGCAAGCCCTTTTTCTAAAGAATCTGATAACTTGACAGGGACTTCAGTGTAAAACTTCTGTGATGTGCAGATTATGTTGAAGTAAAGGCTTATATTGAAATAAAATGGAAAAATTAAGTGCAAAAGGTCTACTCTCAAAAGCTGAACCCAAACTGGCTCTTTTATAAAATGCAATGACTGTTTTACTTTGACTGCAATGGTCAGCTTTTGGAGAGTAAATTACCATGGTCCTCCTGCTCTCTTATTTCCCTCAATTTGCTGAGATATCCTATGAAATAAGAGCAGCCCAGGGCAGCTGGGGCCGAGGAAGATGCGATTCTCACAGGGTAAGGGTTGGGGGTGGGCAGAGCAGGCTCTGCCAGCCACCGTGCCAGGTGCAGGCAGCCAGACAAGTATGAAGGCTGAGGGCTGCTTTGGCAGGGGGGAGGCTGGAACTTGTTATCTGCACCCAAGAAACAGCAAAAGGAGCAACATCAATAGCCATGGTAGGTTTGGAGTGCCCTGGCAACTTTTTAAACACACCTCCCTGGTTTTAATGTTTGTTTGAATAATAATTGGCATATTAAATTAATAAAAAAATGCAGAAGACAAAAAAGGTAAATGGTTGTATATAAAGAAGAAGAATTTCTGACAAAAAATAGTCTGAGGAGAAACCCCTAAGGCTTATAATTAATTGTATTGGGTAATGTAAAACTAAATCTGGACTGCATCTAAATAATTTGGATCTTTTATCTCAGCAGTCTTACAGGTGTGTTAAAGATAAGTAACTCAAATTTCAACCTTCAGACTACACTTTATGCTCCACATGCAAGAGTCCTGTCCCCATATAGGCGTCTGAACTCAGGCTCCCAGGATCTGAGGTCTGAGCTACAGCTTTTTCCCCATGAAATGAAGAAAGTGTGCACAGCACCTCACCACAGGGGAAATTCTGCACTGCAACAATATTATTTGTTACCCTAAAGCTAAGTGAAATTGTGTCCTTTGTGTATCTGAAAACTGTGCAAATGTTTATTGCTAATATGTCATCCAAATAAATCATTACTTTCACGGGGCAGTTATTCTTATTTCTAGTCACTGCTTTATGTAAAGCCCAAGACATAAAATTACAGGACTTGCATTTACCAAACACAACATTGTTGGTTAATAAATCAGATGAAGTAAGCAAGGAGCCCTTTAAAACAGTCTGTTCTCCTTTCCTACAATCCAGCTGGACAGACTTGAAGAAAAGCAGAAAGAGACGTATCGGCGCATGCTGGAACAGCTCCTGTTGGCAGAAAAGTGCCATCGTCGCACAGTTTACGAGCTAGAAAATGAGAAACATAAACATACAGATTACATGAACAAGAGCGATGACTTTACCAACCTCTTGGAACAGGAGCGGGAGAGGTGAGTGCACCCCCAGTGTCCCAGTGCTTGTCCCTTCACCAGTGACACGGTCTGGTATTTTCTGTGTTTAAATGACACTAAACTTATGTGTAAAACATCTGTCAGTGTCGGTCCACTTGTCATTTGTATGTTACTGTGCAAGTCTGGAGCTGGAGGAATACCACTGAATGTTCCTGTAGTGTGAGCTTGAGTTAAGAAACAAATTTGTTTTGAATTATTCATGCCCGTTTTGGGTTCACCTCCAGGTAGCTTTTGATCAGATGTTATTTATGTTGGCCAAGTTTGGGACTGGCTTGCTTAGCTAAGCGCTAAGTTTTGTGAAGGATGGAGCACTGTTGTCACAGCAGGAGGGCAGGGCAAGGAAAACCACAACACACATTAGGATACTGGCACACAAGTGGTGGGACTCTGCCATGCCCTTTGCATTTAGGCTTGTAAAGTCACAAACCATTCACATTCTTTTTCATACTTTTGAAGATGCATGCCTCAGGCAAGTTTTCTGCTCCCCTGGAAGAAAATACTATCATGCATTACAAAATGTGACCAGCCTGTGGTGCACTATCTGCAGTGTTCCTCTCACAGTCTCATACACCCCACATTTCTTTTTTTTCAAGTGTTTATCCTGCTTGTTGGACAAGTAATTTGTTCTCTGTGTCTCTAAGAAAAGGAAGATCACCTACCTTAGCTGAAGACTGAGCACTCAGTAACAGCCTCAGTTTTTCAACATGAAATTTTTATGCTTATACCAAATTGCTTGAAATCAATCCATGTTGTGTTTTTTCTGTTTTTTTTTTTTTTTTAAAGGAAAGGCTCTAAGAAAAATACTTAAGGCAAGTTCAAAGAAGAAATGCTTTTGAGGAAACCACAGGCTTGTGGCAGACATTTGCAAAAAGCCAGGAGCGAAACTGTTTAGTGTATTTCCTGAACTCAGTTCAGCGCCAGCTTTGAGTAGGTGGCACATGAGCTACAGTGACCATACTTCCTGGTTTAATAGGTTTTGGGGGTTTTCTGTCTTTACTTTCCTGGGTTGACTGGCAAACTTTAAAGAACAAAAATGCTTCTGCACCTTAGCAAATTGATTCTCATAGTAGAAAATGAAAAATGTAAAAATAAATATGTTTTAAGAAATAAAAAATGTATTTTCAAGTAAGTAGCAACTTCACATCTGATTCTCATAGATGACATTTTGTCTCTATGCTGAATATCCATGTATGTGTGGACATGCAGCCACTAAAATGCTACAAAAGTGGTATTAAAATACCATTTATATTTGTCTTTACATTTTTACATTCACATTAATTTGACAATTGTTGCCTTCTTATTATTCCCTCTCAATTTGTGAAGGCCACTAAATAGTCTACTATTATGACCTGGTTTGAATTGACTTCCTGTAATAAAGTGATTAAAGAGCTTTTTATCTTACCACTGCCAAGATATCAAGTCCCATACCTGTGGGCATTTTCTCTTATCCTTCCTGCTCTCTCAAACTTCAAGTTCTCTACATTCTACAATTTTTGGAAAAACAGCAATAAGAAAAGGAAAATTTGAATTTGAATTTCTCTTGAAAGCAGATCTTTAAGAGCAACTAAATCCACTGGCTTTAGTCACCAGTGCCTCTGTACTGGTGGCTGCAGGGGAATAATTGCAGTGCTGAAGCCCTTTTGATTTATGTTGAGTAACACCAGAAATCTGATGTTTGCTATTTAATCCACTTTGTTTGTCTATGCCACTAATTTGTTTCAAGTTAGTAGTGACTAAGCAGAGAGAACATGGCATGCAGCTAAACATAGAAAACCAAGATGCACGTACCTCCCTCTTCAGGGCCTCCTCTCAGATCACTTACAGAGCAGATTAGCAAAATCAGGATGGTCTGGAAACCACTCATTAGCATAAAGTCTTAAACAATCTCAACTTCTTACCTTTGTTTTCTGAGTGCACATGAAACTGAGACTGCACCCACATCTTTGTAGGTAATAAAAACTAGAAGTAGTATTGTTTGAGGGCTATATTCACAAAGAAAGAGAGGGTGACAGGATGACTTCTTAGGAAAGCTCCAAAGTAGCAATAGATTTTGTCAAAAAGAAAGAGTTTGAAGTGGAAAAATTAAGTTGCAACAGATTAAAGCGTACAAGAAACTCATACTCAATGTGCATATTGGGACAGAGAACTGACCTGCCCAAAGGCATTGCTTAAGGTCCTGCATAGGCATTCTTGTTATATAAGTATCACTATACATATAATTCATTTTACTGTGGTGCTTTGAGGGTTATTTTATTAAGAGCTAAACAGACTTGTAGTCTCCATGAAAACGAAAAGGGACACAGAGCTGAACTTTGCCTGTCAGCCACTCTGCTGCACTCGCAGTTATAATGTTAATGAGACAGGGTGAGCCAGAGGAAGAACAGTGCTGCAGGATGGCCATCTCACAGCAGTCTGCTACAATGAGAGAAGTAATAACTTCTGTCCTGGATCTAAGTAATTTCAGTAATTCCTTTCCTCACAGTATTTTATCAATCTTTCCTAACCATTGTTGTCTACATCAACTTTCACAGGCCACATGTGCTTTTGCTGTCTTGTGAAAGTTTGAACAAAGCAAAAAGGGAATTCTTTAAGAGCAGAAATATGCCTCAGTTCTAATGTATGTCTAACACTCTCTTAATGTATTTACTTTGGAATATATTTTTACATGCGCTTTCATACATTATCTATAATCCATCTACAACAACATGATATGAAAGCAAACAGTTCCTATGAATGACTAATTATTAGGTCAGCCTCACACAGGAAGGAAGTAACAGGAAAACATGATTTGTCAAGAATAATGACGCATGAAAAGTATAAAAAAGAGAAAATTGTGCGCTGGGATATTCAAAATGTAGACAGCTAGGGGTGGGGGGGTAAATGGAGAAGGCTAAAGGGCCTCTCAGTTGGCATTGGCTCTGCAAGACCAAGTGCAACGGACCTGAAGAAAGATTGTGGAAAAGGTTGGCATTTTACAGGAAAAAAGTAGTGATGAGCATTTGCCAGGTGGAGATGAAAGAAAACTGGTACTTTTAGTGGAAGGTGCTGCTACAGACATGGTGGCTGAAGTGTTTTGCAAATTTCCCTATAGTATGCTATAATAGTAGCTGATGATGTTTGAAATTATGGACAGTATTTTCTATTTTTCTACGCAATCAAATTTCCCTTTTCAATGCTTGCCCACCTCAGCTGCTGTTCCTCTAACATCAAATTGTCCTTGGGCATCTCTGATCCCAGGGAATGCAAAAGCAGACATCTTCCTGGAGCTTCCTGAGGAGGCTGAGGAATACGAAGAAGAACTGAGTGCACCCAGGCCCCCTCAAAGACTTGGGTGACGGATGGTGGTGTAAGGAGTCTCTGGTCTGACAGGTGGAGAATGAAAGGTGTGGTCAGAACTGCACTGACACTGTGGCTTGCAGTGGGCACTTGGAGAGCAGCAGACCAGGCATCAGCAGCCTCAGGGATAAAATTAGTCTTCCCAGCACAGGCCCCCTCATGAACTTCAGCCATGCTTTGAGGATGGAGCTGGTGGCATGACTTTGGGCTGAGCTGGGCACAGCTAAACCAGCTCTTGGTACCTCACTACCCCAAAAATTCTTGTGTAAAGCAGGCTTAACATGAAACTCTACTTGGCTGTTCTCTGTGCTGCATAGTCCCAGCCCTCTTGCCTTCCCTTTTAGGGAACTCAGGGAAGGGTGGGGGGGAAATCTTTAGTTTATCAATTATATACTTTTTCATTTGATCAGCAGGGCTTTTTTTTCTGGTGGAAAAGGGTAGAGATCTTTGTAATGTCAGCACTTCTTCGACGTTTTGATCGACCTAGGAGATGAGGTTTCAAATGCTGACATTTTTAGAGGTGCTAATCTCTAAAAAATTTTTCTTGTGTCCTTCTTTTAATCCTGTTGGTTGACAGCACATTTTGCTGCTATTAAAAGCACTGGAAAGCTCCCATTGATTTTAATGGTTCAGGAAGAGGCTTGCGGTGAGGACCACTGAGCCAGTCTTGCCATCCAGGACGGACAGAAGAAATAGCCTGAAAGCCTGCAAAAATGGGGGGAGGAGGGAATTTCTTTTATATGCATGGGATGTGGGTTGCCGAATAGAGGGTGTGATGTGGCAGAAAGGCTTTGTTGGAGCTCTGTTATGGGGGATCCGTGTGACTGCTTTGTGAGTAATTTGATCATTTCCAGCATGATCCCTGAGACTGCTGAGACTGTCACCCCACCACACAATGGATCAGTAAACAGACACCCAGTATCTCAGTGTTGTCTGTGCTAAAGGATAGATAATATGTTTCATTGTAAGACTTCACTGAAGTGATGAGGATTTAATATTTGTTCTTTCCTCAGTGCTTCAAATTATTCTTTACAACCACTGCGAGTGCTCTCAGTGCACTGAAGCATTTCATGTTTTCCTCAACAGCAAGGCTGAGGATTCAGTCTGTACTTCCTAAGCATTGCCCTGCTAAATCTGGTTTTAGTTAAACCCTCTTTTTGAAGTACATGGCCATAATTAGATCTGCCTAGAGGAGACAGCAAGACTGTGACCCCAGATCTTTCCTCCACAAAGTTCCCTTTCAGTCTTCACATAAAATTGTCTCCTCTTTGCGTCCCCCATCACAGCACCCCCAGCAAGGAATGCACTGGCAAGTCCCTCGGAGGTCTGTGATAATACATTCCTCTTAGCTTCAGTCATGCTGGCACCGAGATGCTCTTGGCTGCTCTGCTGGTGATGTAATTCTGGGCCCACATCACCTGCAAAGGAAACTGATCTGTGAGCAATAAAGCACACAGCCCTCTTGAAACAAAAATGGGAGTGTTGATGTTAACAAGTTTTTAAACTCCCTTTTTTCCCCTTGTTGCATTTCTGCTTTTATTACCAAAGCTTCCCTTCTCCCTTTTCCCACGAGACGGCAGCACCAAGCCTATCATTGGGAAGTGCTTGCCTTTTTGTTTCCCTCTATTTCATGGACCCAAGCAAGTGTAAAGGCTCGAGTGTGATATAGCTTGGAGATTTTGTGTGTGTTGCCTTTCCAGTTTGTGTTTGCCCTTGATTTTCATTAAGACTGTAAAATAAAGGAGCTGGAGGAAAGACAGCAGGGCAGAGTATCCATCAGACAATTTCTTGTTTAGAGAACAATAAAGCCAAAAATATGAAGTGTTTGGGACTAATAAATCTCTGTGATTTACCACCATAAAGCCAAATTCTGTGCTAAGAATAGGCCCATACAGAAATATTGGGGTGAGTTATAAGATCCAAACATGTAATACAGATTTTGGCCTGTAACTGTAATCTGTTGGTGATTCCTCTAAAGTCTGGAAATTAAGTTACTTTACAGAAATATTTTTGCTATCTTCTTTTTGTTTTCCCAAGAGTTCTTAGCCATATTTGTACTCTGGCTTTTTTTTCTCATATGGTGATTGCTTCTGTGTCCTGGTTTCCAAATTGTGACCAAAAAAAAGGAAAAGCCATCCCAATAGGACTTCACCATTGCCTACAGCAGTTACTCACCACACATTACTGGCCTTACTAGAGCACTGAGTCACTCTCTGTCTACTTTTCAGTAAGTGCATCTCCAAACTTTTAATATTATAATGTAGAAGACAAGGGCAGCAGTTCATTTTTATTCTTTTCTTTCAGGCTGACATGCTATCAGTATGGTTTGGAAAAGCTGGTTATTTTCTGTCAATGTAACATATTCACAGGATCAAAGATCAGAAATTCTGTGGTAGTCTATTAAAAGAAATAAATTAAAAAGCCTGGCAATGACAAATACAATTTCTGCACAGTTAAGTAAATCTGAAGGTCATCCATTTCGCAGGTCCTGTTTTACAGCTCTAGCTGACTGCAAGGCAGCGACGGCTCAAAGTTTATGTTTTAACTAATGAACCTGGTCCCAACTTCCAAAAAATGGTTCCAAAGGTAGTTTGAAAACGAGAGAACAAACAGTCACATCTGACTGTGGAGAAACAATATGAAAGTATTGCAAGTCTTACACAATGTGAGCTGGGACTAATCCAAATCCATCTCTTTACACTTGGATAGTCCTCAAAACTGTCCAGTCTTTCAGTCACTTCTGGGATGATATAAAATGGCATCATGTGTTGTTTCAGCTACTCTTCCAAATTTTTTTTCTAAGTAGGCATCAGCTTCACAGCCCTTGAGAGAGAATTATTATACAAAACTATATGTACTTCATTATTCCTAGCAAGTTTACTTGCTAAAATCATCAATTCAAATGCTCCCAGGGTCAGACAGGGGGAAAAAATTACTTCATTCAAAATCTACTCACGAACTCAAACTCTGTCCAGGGTGCAATAGGTAACAATTTTAACATTTAAGAGGCCTTTGGCATGTTTCAGAGTTATTATACTACTGAAATAAATACCAGTTCACAGCTCTACTGAGGCCATCTTTTTAAGTTGTCATTTTTTTAGACAAAGAAAACAAGAATTGAATCAGGGTCATGTAGGGAAAATTGCTTCCTCATTCAGAAAGATTAGAAACAGGTTTCAGTTGAAATGCCAGGTTTCAGTGAATTTCTAAAAAATTTGAATAGATACAACTTATTTACAAGTATAAATATATGATAATAGGCACTCAAGCTTGAATGTGTTGAATATTTGCTTTATGTTTAAATGAAAGTTTACCTGTGCAGAGATGTACAGAATAATTAGTGAGGTATATGACATACTGCCCTAATGCCCTGCTAATATCCAAGACCTCTTCTGTATGGTCTGATAACTTCCATAAGTTTTATGAAGAACATGAAGACATCATCTGACTAGGGGGGTTATTCTGACTCAGTGAGCCTATATGGAAGCTTTCCTAACCCTAAACAGATGTCATGTTTTTCCATCTTCTTTCCCCAAAACAGTGCTAAGTTGTGCATCTCTTCTCATTCCTGCAGTATCTCCAGCAGCAATGGAGATTATCAATAATGAGTTTTACATTTGCATCATTTCAGTTTTCATTTCTTTTTAAGGCTTACATGTGAAGAAATCTCAAGGCAGAAATAAAAAAAAACAGGGGGTGCAAATATCCAAATGAAGCGTTCTTGTGAAATTTGCCAAGGCCTGTGCAAATGTGAGGGGGGAGAAATGCAAAATGTATAATTCACCACATATTTGTAAGGTACCTGAGTAGGTGCCTGATTATAATATTGTGTTGCCATAGTTAGTATTTCAACTAATATGTAATCTTAACATATAAGTCTTAATATGTAAGACTATTGTTAATGTCAACAAAGAAAATCTGGTGACCTAATTCACAAGACCAGCTAGTCAAAAAAACATATCAAATAACCCTGTGATTATGCCACTCACCTGGACCGTGGTAGACTTTCAATCCTCCTGTCAGCTTGTTGGGACCTGAATACACCTCTCAGAAGAGGCCCTCCCAGTCACATCACTGGTTCCTTGGGGCGTCTGTTCCCATTCTTCCTGGGAAAAATTGTTCTACTTTTACAAGTCACTTACATACTATTGGGTTCTTTTCAGCAAAGAGGTGAAAATCTTCTTGTAGGTCAGTGTCTGAGTATTCAAATTTCTCAGACAGAGGAATTCACTGGTCCAGGCAGATCACTTGATCTTTTGAAAAACGGAGGATTTTTCTCTTGTTGGTTTAGTGAATTGGGCCAAGATACAGTCCTCTCTATTCCCTGCTTTTCTTAAAATTACAAAAATGGAAAGGAAATTACTGATCTGAAACAAACGTTTCACTGAAATCTACATAAAACACTTTTTTCACTTGAGTGAGAGACAAAAATTAAGCTTTTTTATATATTTTTTAAATTTTTGGTTTAGCTCTGAAGCTGAAAAATCAATTACACAGCTCTGTTATGCAGTTGCTTATGTTAGGGAATGATTAATAGTAACATAGCTGAATATGTAATGCCCTAATGAGGAAAGATAAAGAAATGAGGAGAAAATGAGGCTAAATTATAGCAGAATGACAGCAATGGTTTTCTGATGATAGCAATTATGTCATAGCTGAAAAAGTATCTCTTGGTGACAAGTATATATATCATAGAATGAAAGGTCCTGTAATTCCATTTAAAAAGTTTATTTTCAGAGGAACCAGAAAGGGATAGATGTATTCTCTTTCATCATTTTAATGTCAGGCTTTTCCTAGATGACTTAACTCGTTTTAAAATGATGCATAGCTTTCAACATTTTTTCATTTTGAAAATTACTGCCTGGGATACAAGCCTGGTTTCCAAAACCGGCAGGGGCAGAGCGGTGCCCGTGCCGGTGACAGGCAGGCGGGCGGTGCGGAGGACAGCTCATGTGACGTGGGCACGGCTCATCCTGCAAGAGAGGAGAGTCTGTCCCGGTTTGACTGGCTCGTGTCCTCACCTGACAGAACAAGTGCTGTTGGTCCAATTTGCTTTCAGTTGCAAGCATCACTGCCTTGTGCTCACCATTAGCACACCAAGCTTTCTACATCCATCTACTTCAGGTCTTAGGAAATAATTAATCCTGATGCTGGATTTTATGAGCACAAAGCTGGCATTGTTGCAATTCCTTTGAAGTCAGTGGAGCTCTTCTTGATTAATGGGACTAATGAGAATTAGAGTAGGAACTCTGAAATGTGTGTATGCTTGTACCTGTAGAAGTCTATACATGCACATATAAATGTATCACATACAGCAGTTTCTTGGGTGGAATTATAGCTTCTGCATGGGAGTCTGCGCTCCAGAAAATTAACCTGTCAACAATACATATTTCCTATAAGATTATATTTTTATATAACTTCTATATGCATTTCGGTTCATCATAGTAATAGTAATAACAACAGTAATAACAATAACAACAACAACAATAAAAGAATAATAATAACAATAGTTTTAATGAGTACAATTTTTTACATAATTTCCACAGCCAAATTATGCCTTTGTGTTTTGAATTATTTTTGGTCAGTATTACCTATTCTACAAAGGAGGCTGTAAGCTTTTGCCTCCTTGTGCATGAGGCATCATATGCACTGTAAGATTTTAAAAACAGTAAGTGATTTGTAAGCGAGGATGCTCAGTGGGAGTCAACAGCTAACGACTGAATACCTGATTAGAGAACAACAGGGCCAGATTGCATAAGCCCTGCAGTTATTCAGAGGGCAACACAGACACGGAAGAAAGAAATTCTAAGGCAAAGGCAAGCACAGCACCTTCTAATTCATACTTATTGGATGAAACTGGCCCAGTTTCTCTTTGCTTGCTCTCCATCCGGGAACCTGAGTTTTCCCTGTCCTTTTTCTTTTTTTTTTTTGCTATTCATATACTCAACAGGCTACAGTCAGGACATGATCTTGGAAAGGGGTAGTGCAAACTAGAATTATTTCAGACTGAGGAGAGAAAAAAAACCACACATGCCATTTTTGTGGCAAGTGATACCCAGGGGCTGGTGCAAGTAAGTGTTTCTTTGAATGGAAGCACTGACAGCTCCTGTTCTTGTGCAGTGGCTGTGGTCAGCCCGTGTCTCTCTCGTCCTCAGAACAAGGCCCTTGCTTTTAAAGACATATATTTCATAAGGCCCAAATAACCTCAGGTGAAGAATGACATTCAGTTCAGGCAAGATGACGGGACTAACATGGATGTGCAACAGCAAATTTGGGCAGCCAAAATACAGATCTGCTCAAAAATCAGATGCCTGTGAACATTCAAATTTATACGTGTATTGGTTGAGTTTTTTTGGTTTGGGTTTGGGTCGGGTTTTTTTGGTTTTTGTTTGTTTTCTTTATCTCTTCCTTTTAAAATTCTTCATTGATTGCATTCCAGCTATCTGTGGAAGTATTTTTTGGATTCTGCTCTAAGCAACTAGCAGTAAAAAGTTAAAATAGCAGGTTCAAACCTTGGGTGAGTCTAGGCCCTGTGTGTTGGCTGGGGAGAGGTGCAGTGGGGACAGACTCATCTCTGCCTCTCAATAGACACAAATCTAATGCAATCAGCAAACCTAAGAATTGCATGAGCTGTAGTAAATAGCTATGTGGTAATCAAAAATCTTTGTGTAGGTGTAGGGGGGTTTATTTGGTGGTTTTTCACAGTTGTGATGGGTTTGGTTTTTTGTTCTTTTTTTTTTTTTTCCCAGTGAGGGGAGAGTTGCCCATTTATGCTGCACCTCCAGAACACAGGCAAAAAGCACTAGCAAAGGTGGGGTTATGGGATGAATGTAGGGGGCAGGCGTGTGCTCCTTTGTGGTCAGGGCAAGAGCTGAGGGTCTTGGCATGAAAATTAAGGGAAATACCTTCACAGCCTTTCAGACTGAGGGTTGGGACATGGCATATTAGGATGTGGTGTGACAGCCAGGATTACTCAATGCTGATGTTGTTAAAATCTATCAGTCCCTCTTTAGATCATAAAAGCACCTGCTGGCTGCTCTTTTACAGCATTTGAAAATTTTTCTGATGATTCATTATTTGCTAAATCATTGATAATATGGCTCACAGGGTCATTTAAAAATCAAGAAGGAATCTTCATAAGATTATTTATTTTTCTCTGCTTTTATAGGTGTGTATTGTATTATTATGTCACTGTGACCAAGGTGGCCAAATATAATATGAACACGTGCACACAAAGGCTGTATTACTAAAAATGTCTGAGACCCTGTATTGACAGAGACGAGTTTTTATATTGACCTCACTTGAATAGTTACTTGTTCTCAAGGTGCATTGCTGTTGTACAGCTGTGTGAGCTTCTCCATGCTTGACTAGCCCAATGCATGCAATTATATTAATGATGTTATTTCCTAAATGCAGATTTTAAACTTTCTCACTCTCTGTTTTGGTACACTTTCTGATGTTTGCGACCCTCTCGTGGTGACTCCAGACACCATCACTTGTACTGTTTGATGTTAAAATGAAGTAGGAATTTGGATTCTGTTTCTCTTGTTTTTTCTGCCCCCTAGTTTTACTCACTCTATTAAATACTGTATTTCAGTGGTGTATCAAATGGGAAGCAGTGAAGTAGACAACATTTAGTTTTAGGTGTAGGATTCAGGTGCCTTTCAATCCTAGTCAGCCACTGGATTACCTTGCTTGAAGGAAGGGTCAGTGAGAAGAAGCACAAAAGAAAAGGAAATCCAGGAAAGGTCAGCAGGAGAGAGAGCAATGAGGCAAGAACTGAACTGATGGACCTGGATCGCAAGGGATGAGGAAGAGCAAAGAAGACAGGTTTAGGCCAACAGAACAAAAGCAACAGAAAGGAGAAAATCAGTCAGGCTTAATTTCACATCCTAGACCCAGATGGGGCAAAAGAGGCCAAGACACTCCCAAAGCACTAATTCCCTCTGGATAAACTGAGAACAGGCATAGTTCACCCTGCTTTCAAAGCCTTGAGCTCACTCTTCCACCTAATTTTTCCCCATGAACACCTAGCACATCAAAAGCAATGTGAATTTAGAAATTTAGAAAAACAAGGGTGGAGCCCAGAGCAGGTAGACAGCATTAGTGAGGTGCTCTGATAAAGCATAGGCGGGTGAAGCAGCCAGCACTAACAATAGTGGGTGCACAGAGGGCAGCAAGTGACATCCTGACAAATGCACTTGTCTAAGGTCCTGGGCACCTTTTCCCCTGGCTCCCAAGAAGCTCTTGTTGAAGGGCCACAAGAGGCCTCTATGAGACTCCTGGTGCTTATTCACAAAATATGACCAAATCATACTATGAAACAATAACTGTGACATAGACAGGTCCTGCTTCAGCTGTAATCACTTTTACTTTAAAGAATCCCAGCAGTATTGGAGATGCTGAGCCTTCCAGCTACCAAAAGGATACACACAAGTGCTAAGAAAGCAGAAAACCAAAAGGGAGGGGGTAGAGTGCAACAGGGGAAAAAAAAAGCCAGAAATGCTTTTGTTAAACTTTTGAATCATGCTTCCACAAAAGGCAGCAGATCCCAATGTAGGGTGATTTTCATGCTGCAAAGAGAAAAATAATTTAAAACCTAGGCAGCATGACTTATTGGAAAGATCTGAGGCGTAATAAAAAAGCGTGCGTGCAAACGTGTGTGTGTGCACACAGTCTCTTTAACAGCTGCATGGAACAACCTGTTTTAAATAAGAACAAAGGTGAACAAAGCCAGTTGTCAGCGCAGCTCACCAAATGAAGTTTTTTAATGTGTATGACGTATGCCATATAAAATGTATTGCCTGAGATATAACAGCATGGAGTCCAACTTGAAGTCTTTTTCTCAGGCTTTTCCTACAAAGTCATGTTTCAAGAATTTACTGCATTTATCTTCATTATTTATTTATTTTTCTTCCAAAGGCCCAGTGGATTACCTTGCTCTCTATATCTTCAGCAACAAATTAAAATCAGCCTCTTCCCTCCCTAAATACTCAAAATTTTCTTATTCTATCAAGATGCCACTGAATCAATTTGTATCTGTTGCACTCAGAGCAAACAACCGGCTAAGTAGAAAGTAGAGGTCAGGTCTGACTTACCACGTGAGTTTGACTTAACCAAGAGAAGGGAAGAAAAGAAAAACAAAATAATGATGGAAGATTTTCACTGCTTTGAAGCTTTTATGAACAAAAAATAAGAAAGTCTGGCAAGTACACAGTGTACCTTTTCATATATGTAAGTAAACACAAATTTAGAAAAAGCTTTGCTTTGCACAAACAGAAATATTTGGGCTTTTTGTAACATGTTAGAGAACTTGGAGAGAGTTGCAAGCTCTCTGCCTTCACTACAAATGTTACATGTGTTTCTGCACTGAAGGTAAAGAGGCAACTGAGAGCAGGGTAGTCTGCTGGAAAGGTTACAAAGCTCTGTTTACAAAGAATTTTATAATCAGGCAATAATTTGTTACAAGTCTCTAAGATCCACAAGAGGAATCTATTGCTGCGCATAGTTTAGGGAATTTTAAAGAGAGCAGCTTATCAAAGAAATGTGTAGTCTATTAGCACATCATTAAATTTTTAAACCAATTCCATCTTTTGCTTCCCAGTTACTCTCCTCTATAGCAGACAATTGTGCCAGATGCAAAGTATCATTTCTGACTTTCAGAGATGAGTTGAAATTTGGGATTCCTATCTATTCCCTCTGCTGCTTTTATTTCTTGTTGTTTTTCTTATCTGGTCCCACAATGTTGCAAGTGCTGCTTTACTCAGGAATGCGTTTCTCGGACTACTTCATCCCAATGAAAGCGTAAACAAAAAAATTCATGAGCAAGTTAAATTTCTCCAGCCTTTGATGTGACTTAAAGTTGAAGGTACTCTTGAGAAATAACAACATATGGAGTACCTTTATATTTTTATATAGACACATAATGTGATTTCTGTACAGCAGAAAAAAGCTGTAAATATTAAAGGTCAGTTTAACCCTAGCTGTGACATCCTACCTGATATCCCCTGTAGTTCTGGTACTGGCGTAGTGATGGGTACCCAGAGTAGTTGAAATGGTGGTGGAGCATACTTTAATTGTGAAGTCTCATAGTGGTACAGACTTATCTCAACTAGTGCAGGTGTGCAGGCTCACCACCACCACCACCACACTGCACTTTCTCTAACATCCCCTTGACGTCCCTGAACTTCCTGCTCAGAGCAGAGACCATGAAAACAAAGATGAGGGAAGATGTGTCACTTGCAGTTCCAGCCCGGCCCAAGCAAGGTAACACAGACAAAAGAACAGCCAGAGCAGATATGAGAGGACACCTAGAAGGGTTGTTGATTTGGGAGAGGTGGGGGTTAGAAATGGAGTGTGGAGGTGAGGAGAACCTGTGACTCAGCAGTGGGTGCAGCGGGACTGGGACAAGCTGTGCAATGAGCTCAAAGGCCAGAGCCAGCTGGGATGGGGTGTGTGAGCAGATATCCTCCTGCCGAGCCAGCAGCGCCGGTGGAACAGAGCCTTGCTCTCGGCTGCTGATCACAGCCAAACCCATCTGTCAGCAGATAGTTTTGAAAGTTGCTTGCAAAGTGCTCTATGCCTTTCTAGTATCAAACTGCCTCGAGGCTGACACCCTGCTATTGCTATAAATTATTTTGTTAACTTAGAGTGCAGACTTTTATGCAGGCAATATAAAGTATCTAAACTCTTCTGATGATCTCTTAAAGTGCCCGTATAACGCCACATCATTAAATTTCAGTGGTCAATATCTTAGTGTTTGCCATTGTGTATGCAATTTCCTCTTTTAAAAGAATATTTAGCTCTACCAAATAATTGTGGGATTGCAAAGGACACAGCAAGTAGAGTAAGCAGAACATTTGTCTGCTCAATGTATGTGATCATTTGTAATTGCACAATTAAACACATTTTGTATAGAAACCTTTCCTCTGACATTGGAAAAATAGAAACATAGCAAGATGCATCAGCTTTGCACACAGGAAGCAACAATCTCTCTGTAGGACCCCAACTTCATCTTTTGGAAAGTATTTAGTAAATGAGGTAAAGGAATATGAAATTGGAAAGAATGATTAAGACTAGTATAGATTTCCCTGGAAAATGTGACACTACTGTTGCCTCGGTGTGACGGATTTCCTACATGGTGCTAGTTAAGTCATGTGACACTAATTTGCATGGATTGTGAATGTTTTTCACTCCAAGAATGGTTCTCATTTTGGGGAGCATATTGGATCTGGGCTCAGATGTGCAGGAGTCTGGAGCATCCTCCTGGGCACGGTATTGTGCCTGGTACAAATGGGATTGTGATCTGCATGCACCACCCACCCTGCAGCGCTCTGAAACACACATCTAATGTACCCCAGAGCAGGTGTCCCAAGCAAAACCTTGATCCCTTTGTGCTTCTACCTCCCACCCAGAAATTAGTAATTCTGTTTTCAGCAGAGTCTGAAGAGGGCGAGGTAACTAGTGTCTTGAATAAAAAGCATAAGATCAGTCTCTAAGCACCTGCTTTTCAAATGAGCTCTGTCCAGCCTGTGTGCTGAATGAGGGTCCTAAGGAAAAATAACGAACGAACATTAAATTAGATAGTTTCTCAAAAATGTAAACTCACATTGGCCCATTTTTAGTGGATAATAATATTTGAAATTATATGCTTTCAGTGGTTTTGGCTATTAAAAGCTTCCTAAGAAAAGTGGAAGGTGAACGGGAAGGAAAGAGGAAAGCAAAGGCAAAAGAGAAGGAGAAAGAGAAAGGGAAGGGGAGACTTTTTCCTAGTTCCTCTCAAGAAGTCTGAAAAGGTGCTTGTGAGCAGTCCAGGGAATCATTAGGGAAACAGAAGGAATCCCCAAATTCTTTTATGCTGTTTTGGGAACAAAAGGGCTGATTTAGGACTTCTTTAAAGCCGGGAGCTAGCAGAATGGTGCTTTTCAGACCTCACCAGACTTGGTTAGGCTTGCTACTATGCATGGATTTTCAAAAACAAACACGCCCGTATATTAAATCCCCAGGGGATTTTCTTCATGTATTCATGCCTTTATCAGCCGATCTTAAGATCAGCCAGCTCGTACCAACAGTAGTACTGCCACTTCAAACACCGGGAAGACAAGAGGAAAGCAACAGGAACTTTTGTTGAGCCAGAGGAATGAATCGGCAGCTGAGACTGGGAAGCATCGCTTCGTGCATCCCAGTCCAGCTAAGCAAAAACAACTCCCAGGGGTTCTCTGAGATCAAATTATTATTTCTTAATCGCTCACCTATGAACGGTACGTATAAAGAGCCCGGAGGGGCTGTCAATAACAAACCCCGGGAGAGCGGTCGCAGAGGGAAGAACTGGCGAGCTGCTCAGCCGGGCCCCCGGCGCT
>VZTH01017854.1:0-52600 GCA_013397815.1 Aleadryas rufinucha | reverse complement strand
TAAACAAAATTGAGTGTCTCAAGTTTTGCTTTTTCCATTGCAATCTGAAACGTGAATGACTTAAATCCTTCAGTCGAGACCACTATGAGTATGTCACATTTTCTTGTATTTCCCTCTGTGTACTGTGTATCGTGTAGCTTCCAAACTTTTGAAAACATTCAGAGCATAGAGGGTCCTGTCTAACTGTTGAATTTTGCTCAAGAAAAATCTGTGGAGGCAACTGACTAAAGGGGTTTTGCTTTTCATATCCAGCGTAGGAGTGGATTGCCTCCTAGAAAAATCTTGTCATTTCCAGTGACCCAGGATCTTGCTTTCTTGATTGTAGAATGGGCTAGGTTGCAAAAAGGCTTTGAAGATCACCTGGTCCAATATCCCTGCTGTGGGCAGAGACATCTTTTATTGGATCAAGTTTCTCCAAGGCACATTCATTCAACCTGACCTTGCACACATCCACCAATGGGACATCCACAGCTTCTCTGGGCAACATGTTCATTGTCTCGCCTCCTTCTTAGCAAAAAGTTTCTTCCCTGTATTTAGTCTAAGACTAACCTCTTTCATTTTAAAACTGTTGCCCCTTAATCCCATGGTACAATTTAAAGTGGAAAAAGTAAGGGAAGGAGGAGGATAATAAATTTTAAACCTATCCTGGAGACTGCTTGAGGTTTTTATATTGAAAATACAGGTTAATATCAGCAGGGAACTTTCAAAAACATTGTAAAATGCTTCTAATGTCACTTGATTATCATTCATAGGAAGCTCAGACTAAAAGAAAATTTTCCATTGTTATCTTATCAAGTAATATAAGAAATCAACTCCTTAAATTTTATAGCATTGTGAAGAAATGCTCATGAAAGTTCAAACAGCACTTGCTTGTAGCAGTTGAGATGGTCACAATAGAATTAAGTTTATCTTACTGGTGGATAAACTATGTATGTATAAAAACAACCTAGAAATACATCCTAGAGGATGTTCAAGAAGAAAAAATGAATAAATAACAGGTTAAGTGTAACCCTTAATTAATTGGCTGAAAAGCAAAGTGTAAAACTAGAATTCCTTAGGTTTGGTAAAGTTAAGTCTATCATCAGTAAAAGTATACAGATTTGATTAAAACTTGAGAAAGAATAAATATACAGTGTGGTTAAATGACAAGTTTTATAAGATAATTTCCTTCAGAAGTATTGTATAAATTATGTCTAGCAAAGGGTTGGGCAGGAATGGTAGTTCCATTACAAGAAAACTTGAGTAGGAGCTAGTCAGACGTACCAAAACTTTAGCATGCTACAGCAGACTAGATGAAGGGAAAGTCAAGAAAATTGGGACTGAATAGAAAAAAGTAAAAAAAAAAACCCCTGTCTCTCTAGGTGATTGAATGCTTTGGTGGGTACTGAACTTCTGAGGGCAGTTATTAAATTATCATGAATACATAGTGTTTCAATCCACTCTATCGTTATAATAATTAAATCTGCCTTGTTTGTAGTTGGGCAGGCATATTTGAGTCCATGTCAATATGGATAAGCAAAATATTGCATTAAATTGGAGATGGTCAGGGGGTCCCATTGGGTAGTATGATTTTGGTTCATCTCAAAAAATTTGGGAGAGGATGGGCCTTGCAGAATTTGTCTCACAAGCACAAAGACGCTGTGTGAGCTTGATCTGAAGTATACAAAGCTGAAAATTTGTATGTATGTACACAGGTGTACTTGCACACATACATGAATGAAAAGTGAGCAGCTTCCAAGGAAGAAGAGGTAAAGCTACCATTTTTAAAATATAACAAATATGGTTGCTGTTTAGATACAGATGCACTCTTTAAAACTCTATTGGCATGATCATGTATTTGTCTTAAAAAAATGAAATAATTTATTATTTAAATGTTTCAGAGCTAATTTTTTCCATAGGGCTATTTTGGCAAGATTGTCAGATAGTGAGAAGTAAATTAATGGTAATGATTAAAAATGAGAAATGGAAAGCAGAAGCCAGAAAATGTGAGTGTAAATCACATCTTTAGTTTGTCTAAAGGCTAACAGTTGTTAGGATATTTCCCATGTCAAATTTCCTCCAGATAATTATAGGCATGTGAAAATTGAAGAAAGGACTTCAGAGAAGCAAAATTTAGAGTTGACACTAAATTACTGAGGCTAGTCAAGTATAATGAAGCCTGAAAACATTCTGAAGTAATAATAAGGTTAGATGAATAGGCAGTAGGACAGGTAATGTAATTCACTCCTAACAGAAGTAAGAAAACATAAACTGGAAGGAGGGAAGGAGTGATTGGACTTTTTCATACCTCTGGCATCAAAAAGTAATTATAACCACTGAGGAAATAAATCCCATTGGCACTGAAGTTTAAACAACTGAATGAAAACAAAACTGCACAAACAAATTCTTTTCTTATCAGGTATCTGGAGCCTGAGGCGTGTGGTATCAGTCACAGTGAGATATAGGGAAGCAATTCCCAATTCTTCAATTGACTAATTTAAATAAAACTTTTGTCACTGATTTTTATGGCCAAAAATCTCATTATTAACAGGACATGAAAATTTGACAGTCTCTTCTTTAAAAGAAAAAGATTTTTCTGCAGCTCAAATATATAGATCTTTAGCGTGTGCCTATTGCAATGGTAACTTCTACTAACTCTCAAAATCTTGGAACAGACATTCAACTAACTTGAAATAACATATAAAAGTTGGAACCTTGCATTGGTGCTGATTTACTGGGAATCTAGGCAGAATCTGGCTCCTCAATTACTGAGATCATAGCTGGTTTTCAAGCTAAATTAACTTAAAATTTGGCTTCAGTTTCAAGAGTTAGTGAAGTTGCCCTGCAACTCTACAGCTTTGACAGAAAATGTTCATTCTCATGTTTTTGCATGGGAAATGTGTAAATTCATGACATCAAAATAATAAAGAAATTCAATAAGAAAACAAAACTCTGAATATTTCACTTAAGGTTGGAATTCATGGTCCAAAATGGATGAAGATGATAGAAAATCAGGTAACTAACAGTAGGATGATGACGATGATGTGCATTAGTCTTGGGATGCCTCAAATGGATTTCTATTTCTGGACAGATAATTCATGACAGTGACTTGAAACCATGTCCTCCATTCTTCTAGATATGTGCAGGCTGCCCTCTTTCTCAGTCCTTGCTGACAGAGCAATTTTCCTTTCATATTGGAACAGCCATATCGATTTGCTCATGGACTAGAATATGCTCCGTTTTTACTTGGCCAAGCTAAATGTTCAATACTCAACCTGGAAACGCAGAAGACTGAAAACCATTATGTGTGCTTTAAAGAGAGAAAAAAATCAAGTATCCCAGGTAGTACTGTTTAATCAGTGTTTATTATCTCGGGCCAGAAAATTCCATATTCAACAGAGTTAATGTTTATTTATATGAACAATAATTTTTCTAATAGTAGTAAGATTTGAGCACATTAGTCTTATAGAGGAAAGTTCTGTAGGCCCAAAGATATTTTATATTGAAAAATTACAGACTGTTTATAGACTCATTTTTTTAGCTCCTCAAGCTTATGCTAGCGGGTAGTTTAAATCAAGACCATTTTTTAAAGAACTATTAAATATCTCCCCCCAAAATATTTTAGAATTTATTTTAGGGAAGTAGATGATTGCTTTGTTGACTTCATATTTTTTATAGGTATTTTGAGTATAGACTTTTGATAAATTCAAGGTATGAATTGTATATACACAACAGTGACCAAGAACTTTAAAATACAAAATTGTGTAGTTTGTTTTTTTAATGTCTTGCCCTATTATACTTCCTCGTGTTTTTCACAGCATGAATAGGAATAGAGCAGAGTGAGAACTTGGCAAAAAGGGATTTTTTTAGGCAGATTTGACTAGTTAATCTTACAGCTAGTGACAGAAATAAAATTACTCTAGCTGCATTTCAGATTATCCTTCTCAAAGTGAATGCTATGAAATTTCAGATTATAATTAAAAGCTACATAAAATAATTTCATAAACCGCCATTTTTTTATTGTAAAACTTTATAAATTTTGTCAATCTGGAAGTATTTTTTTTAGAAGATGGAACAATTTTGGTCTTATCTTAAAGAGATAAGTAGGACACCATATTCATATATGTATTCATATAATATAAATATAATAGTATTACATAGTAGAATTATAGATATTTTTACTCTTGACATTGCATATGCCACTCTTCACCTGGAAACAAGTAGTATTACTGTATCACTGGGTTTTATTGGTCCAATTGTATTTTACAGCTTTTCCTCTTTAGAGTGGGAAATGGGACTAGAAAATGATTGCTTGTCATTGAAGGAGAACACCATCTATTCTAAATCTGAAATGTACAGAAGTTGCAACTCTAAATCACAGGTGGTTTTAGTCTGACTTGATAAAGCAAAGAATTGCATGTGAACTGGTTACACCATGAGTGTGATGCTATTGTGAATTCTTAAGATGAGAATGCCTATGCATAGACAGATAAATTAAGATGAAATGCACACCAAGTTTCATTAATTCTGTTAATTGTGAAATAATTTATTATATTTGAAGCCACTTACTGTAATCAAACAGCAAATCTGATTTATTACACTTGCAGTAAGATTTGAGACATCAGAACCCCTTGCATAATTGAGTGAAAAAAGTGACAAGAGGGGTGGAAAACTAAATCCAGCTCTTTCAACTTAAGTTGGACCACATTTGCAGATAAATGGATGTTAATTTACATTGCTCCTTTCCTGGTAGTCAACTTCATTTCAGAAACTCTCTGCCTAGTAACAAAGAATTTAATACAACATTTAAGCTGAAATATGCTGGTATTCATTTGGTTCCAATTAGATTAATGGTGTGCTTAATTTTAAGTGCTTGGGTAAGCTGCTGCTGTTGAAGTTGTATCACTCTGCAAAGAGCTAAATAACCATGCTTATCCATGAAGGAAAGTGGTAAAGCAGCATAGTTTGTGCACTCTGTACAGAAAGTAAAGCAAGAAAATATATCTGGTTTTTCTTTGGCTTGAGATCCCAAATTTGGCCTGGTGTTCCACCAAGTTGTGCTGCATCAAAACTCACGTTCAGGTCTTAAGTGTTGAGTAGTAGATCTGCCCATGTGAAAAACTTTCGTATGTGTCTAAAGTATCATAACTTGGGTTTTATCTAAATTATCAATTTTTCCTTAATCGTTTCTTCTTTTCCACAGAAAACATTTAATGGTGAGTGTGAATACAGGTCAAATCTACATAAGTGTATATAATTTTCTTGTGCTGTATTTTGTAATCAATACAGTGGCCCACTTACCATATTAACAGTGTCATCTGGCCTGAAATGATTATTAAGCCAAAGATAAACATTTAAAGTTGTTTTCTTTGTGCTAAATTTTACTTGCTGTATTTCTAGCAGGCAACTGAACCCTGATAAAGGAGACTAAGTTCTGTCCTAATGACTTTGAGGAATTGGTAATGATTAATTTATTCATTTTTTTGTCAATGTTTTCCAATCACAAGTGAGAATGTATTTTAAAAAGTGTTAAAATATATTGTTATAGTATTGTTATGGTGGCTGAGGGAAGCAATTTGCAAAGAACAATAAATGTCAAAGATAGAAATTAAGTGCTCTGGCTCTCAACAAAACAAAACACTAACCTAGGGAAGAGTTCATTTAGCACCCTTCCAGATGGCAAGAGTTTTCCACAAAAGCACATCATTTGCTGTCACTATTGCAAACCCATGTATTTTTTCCTCTAATAAAGATATGTCTCAAGTTATTCCTATACCAATATGCACATCTAAAACTTGATCCTACATATTTCTAGCAAGAATATTTCTCCTTCCCTGTAGGTAGATTGAAATCAAAATGTGATATAAAAGGAATAGTATATTGTTATTTGTCACCAAATTGAAAATGAATTGTTGAATGGAGCTTGATCCTCTAGTGTTTTGTGCAATCACTCTGCAAAGTAGCTAATTTGTTAATATGCTAATTATCTAATTTGCTATCTTCGTATTGGATCCTGGGCATGAAAGTGAAACCCAAATTTTTGTGCAATAGGGGTTCTGTTTCAATGCTTCTAAAATAAAATGAAAAAGTTATTGAAGTGATCGCAACATTTTATGAAGCATGATGTAACTCAATTATAGTAGCCAGCAAGTTTGAACATCGTTTTGTGTGGAAGAGCACAGGTATATATAAATTTTTAGGTACTAGATTTCAGAGGTATTTGGGGAGAGTTTAATATTTATTTCAATATATTTTAAAAAATGGAATCTAAAAGTTGGAGAAAACTACCCAAGGAAAGTAATTATTCAGTGAGAACTGTATAATTTGTCTTTATTGCTACTCAATGTTTTCCATTTTAATGTATCTTTAAAATAGCTAAATAAATTGCTTGAAGTTTGAAATTTAATATAAACTGTACTAAAATGTCCACTAAATTCTTGGCTTTGACAATTTTCCCACAGCAGTTGTGATCATTATTCCATGACACATGACCCTGTGTTGCGTGTTTTGTGTTGTCTGTAACTTAATAATTTGGTGTTTGGTTTGGTTTTTTTTTGGCCTCATAGCAGTAACCTTTTTTGGTATTCCATGGCAAAAATGGCCTCTGGGAATTTCTGGTTCACGTGCAAGAACAAAGTGTCAAGGAAAGCATGGGCTAAGAGCATTGTGTTCTGTGATTTGCAGTTTCAAAATGTGCACTGACTTGAACGTATCTGTGCATCACATGGGGAGCTGCCATGACTCTGGAGGGAAGAAATGGAAGCTTAATGTCAAGTGAAAAGGTATGTTAAAGCTTTTAATAGCAAAGTTAAAAACAAAGATAAAAGAAAGAACATGTTCAGAATAAATTAGTTAATTTTTAATAGTAGCACTTTGCTTTGTATCAGATGGGATTATAAGGTGGAACAATGACAGAAAGCAGGAATGCCTTGATACCCTCCAGTGGATGCCTTTAATGAAAAGAATCCTGCTTTTAGATCTGTTATACTTTTAGACATTTTGCTCTTTGTGCCAATTTCCTTCATTCTGATCAGCCAAATTCAGACATCTGTCCCTCAGCACCTCTAGCCAGGGAATTGATCTGAACTTCAGTCTGTTTGTACTGAGTTCAGCATGTTTTGATTTTTCTCCTCTGTTTTCATGCTATCATTCTCTCTGTTTCTTTCTGTTTTGATAATAAAGCCAGTTTAAGGCAGCCTCTGTCAGCATTATCCAATTTTGGTAACCAGGAAAATTCAGTTATTTTCTAGTCTAGGCAATGAAGATACAGTTCTGCTCTCTGCATCCTTGTTACATTAACCTTTGCCATGAGGATTCCAACTAATCAATAACAGTGAAGTTACAGGCAGTGCAAGGGAGTCAGAAAACTATTTTCTGAAT
This sequence comes from Aleadryas rufinucha, assembly GCA_013397815.1. Classification (NCBI taxonomy): domain Eukaryota; kingdom Metazoa; phylum Chordata; class Aves; order Passeriformes; genus Aleadryas; species Aleadryas rufinucha. Next base: position 45,241 of record VZTH01017854.1, on the reverse strand, counting down.
TTTGGTGATAGATAGGAATGAAATTTCCATCCCCATGAAGTACTCTGGCCATCCAAAAGATCACCCAGATTTTTGGACAGAAGAAATTTTCTCATGTGTGAGGGTAGTAATGAAGGGACAGACACTGAAGATATTATGAGGAGAAAAAAACATGAATATATTGAGAAGGAAAACAGCGGAGAGATTTTAGGTCCCCACAAACTATGGACATGTTGCAGTCACTGTGGCAGTGCAGAAGTTTCAAATAGTGAAGGAGTTAGAGCTAACAGATTGCATCTGGTTAAAGAGATTTCAAGAGTGAACAAGTGCCAGGTGTCATCGACCCTTACTATCAAATCCATTCTAACCTTCTAAACCAAGAGCTTAGTCATAGTGTGTATTTTCTTTGATCCAGATGTTGTTAAAGAATGGGAAAATACAACTTTGTTACTAGTATTTAGTGTTTTTCAGCAAATGTTTTCTGTGTAAACATGTGCATTTATTGCCTGAATCTATTTCAATATGTTTTACTATTTATAATTTAGCTCACATATCATTGGCCTGTAGGAGCTGTAGATCTGTATTGAGCTGTCAGTAGAGGTGAGTTAATAGCAAATTGTTCTGGATGACACATCCATATCTGTTAATGGAGTAGAAACCAAAGGATGCATTTTGTTCCCCCATCCAGTATTTTCTGCTGTCAGTTGCAACTCACACAGGGCAGGGGTCTGCAGTCCAGCAGCTGCACTGATCAGATTCATCTGAGAATTAATTAGTGCCCCAGGAATCCTTTAGCATAAACTGTGAGTCAGTGGGACAGTGAGGTTCAGTTTTCCAATCCATGCCAGTCTATTTTATTATAGGAATTGGAAAAGTAAACGAAGTTTTGGAAAGAATGTGTTTCTAGAAATGGCAGTAGTATCTGTAGAAATATATATAATAGTCTAGTTTTGGTACTTGCACTTCTATTTGTTTCTAACAATTAATCAGGACAGACATGATCTGGAACATAAATACAAATGTTAATTTGTGTGTGGTTTTATATGATGATGAACATGTACTGAGAGGTCCTGTGTTTTGGGCAAATGATTCTGAATAAGAAAACAAATGCATCAAGGGAAAGTCTATCATTTTCATGTATGTGCATGAAAGGCTGGGATACTTAATTTATTAAATCAAGAATGAAATCCAGAAGTATATTTACTACATCAAGCCTCCGAAGCATGAAATTCTAGTAGAATTGTGTGTCTTATTGCAACTTTGTTTTTCTCTGAATTTTAAGGTTTATTGCTTCCTTCCATTCCTGAAAATATTTGGTGTATGTTTGGCAATTGCCAATTCGTTAAACTAAAGTTTATTGACATCAAAAAGAGTCAGTCTCTCCCCAGCCCAATAGGAAAGTGTTGTGTACCTAACACTGCAATTGTGTTCTAAAATTTGGTTCATAAGTATGCTTTGAATTTGAAAGAAGTACTTAATAAATGTGTAAATAGTACCTCTGCAAGCAAGGTGTTTCTTTGCAGGTAAAAATAATAATATGCTGCTAGTTTGTAATCCATAGACTATGGAGTAGTCTGGTAACTTTTACATGTTATTTTGCTGAAAATATTTTAATATCATCTACATAGTGAATTATGTTGTGACTGAATACTTGAGTTTTAAGGAACAATTAAAAGAAACTTTCAGCTGTATGTGTATGTTAATGAAAACATACACCAGCATGATTAAAGTTTTTGCAAAGGTCTTCTTATACCAGCTGTAATTCTGTCTGAAGGATGCAGCTTAGCATCATTGAGGCATTCCAATTTGCCCCTTTCTTTTCCATCACCTAAAAGGGGAAGATCTCCTGTGCATGTCTCAGATGGATAGGTTGACACCAGAAATACTGAGCTCTGTTGCGTCATGATGCAAATTTATGCTTTCAATGAGCAGAAGTATTTCCTTCCTTTTTGACTAATATTGCCATTCCAAATCAAAATTATTGTGCGTTTAGTGTATGTGGCTTAGGCTGCTGTTCCAGTGTAAATGAGCATGTCCTCTGATGTCAGCATCCTTGCATGGGGTGATTGCTGTAGAAAAAAATACTTTAAGATGAGTACAGTAGGTGTCATATGATGGTTGTTGTTTTCCTGGAGCAATTTAGAGTCTTATCTCCTTTTCTTGCTTATAGTCTGCAAGTAAAAAAATCTGAAATTTTTTGAGCTTCAGTAAAAAAAAAAATCTGGTTTAATGCTTTGTGTGGACTTACACATTGTTATAAGTATCTATATGTATTTTTATCACAGAAGAAATCAGAGGGAAATAAAAGCTCTTAAAAATAGTCTTCGTAATTTCCGTGAAAAAAATTTCCAGCAGGGATTATTGACAAAGTGCTAAGTAACATGAAAAAAGGTAGCTGAATGCAGTCTCTTTGTAATTAGCATTTCTTGTCAGAAAGACTTTCTTTAGGAGTGTAAATTGTTTGAAATGAATAGTTTTAACTTCATTTTTTGAGACAGCTAAATGGAATTTGTGAGATATTGGAACGAGGAACACGAGGAGGTTTCAGGTTTTGTTTCAGTACTTTTCAAGTGATAGAGGTAGAAATCAGAGATCTGAATATGTCATTCTAGAGCAACTGTCTTAATTATGAAAAGAAAAAAACCCCAAACCTTTCTTGATGTTTACATTAAGTATTCTTTCTGAATGTCTCCCTTAAAAGTTCTATGTAATCTCCGGACTCTTTAACCTTTATAGTGCTCCTTTATTTCCTTCCTAAGTATCTTTACTACTGCTGTGGTACTGTGTTCCTCTCAATTCAGAGCTTTATTTTCATTTAACACTCCTAGAAAGCAGACTGACAGTCTGTTCACTATCCCATTGCCTATTTATATGCCCAGTCAGGCAAATAATATATTTATGCCACTTTGCAATGACTTACCCATCTTTGGATGAGTACCTTTATAGAAATGAAGATATAACAGCCAAAATTAGAGTATATTTTCAGGACCCTTAGAAAACAGAACCATCTTCTGTGTCCCACCCCAAGCATTGTGGAAGATCAGATATGTATTGCATTTTACAGAAATATAGGTTCTGACCCACCTACTCTTCGAGTAAACCTCTTCAAACTGTTGGGCTGCTGTGCCAAAAATAGAAGTGTTTGCAGCAGCTGTTGAATTGAATGAGCTGGAGTGTCTTTTGGGGAAAGTGTGCAACTGTTAGAGAGGCAAAAATCACAGTAGCTGAGGCAGACAACCAGAACAGTCTAAGAGTCCTGGGGTGTATGAAGAGGCAAAATGTTGGATACATTGCAAAGGACAGATTATGAGACATCAGTGAATAGAAATCTATCCTATTAAAATTAGTAGGACCAATTGCAGAGTAAAGTGCTGTTTAACCTGCACGAGCTGCTGCTGCTTCTCTTATCACATTACACGACATGTTCTGGGACTGTCAAATTTCCTCCCAGTCATGTATTCTTGTCAATATCTCCATTCTGCTGGACTGCTTTGGGATTTACCTTTTGTTTTCACAACCTTTCTGAGACCTCTCCTTTGATTTCTCTGGTTATGTCTTTTGCTGCAGCTTCTTCTTTTCTTCCATTCTTTGTAAGAGTCAACTCCACAGTCATTATTCACCTTATCAGCTACCAAGGGTGATTTAGGGTGTATAATTAATTTTAGGCAGTGAGCTAGCTCTTAGAAAAAGCCTAAATATATTTATTTTGTAATATGTTTTAATCAATCAGCTACAATTTAGAGGCCTTGCATGCAGAAAAATTTGTGCTAGATACAGCATTAGAAAACCAGATAGCAAAGAAGAAAGTAGAAATACAGCAGATAGATAATGAATGATATGCAAATTAAATAAAGTTTGAAGGATCTTGGGGTCTAGATGTAAATTTAAAGAGGGAAGTAGCTATTAAGATAATTTTATCCTTTTCATACTATATTATCTCCTTTTTTTGTATTTGTTTCAATTTTGCTCTTTGAAATAATTTTTTCTTGGCTTGCAGTTTGGAATATTAAAGGTTTTTTCTGAAACAGCATCACAAAATATACGTATATTCTTGTGATGCAGTTTCATGAAGGACAGGCTAGACGTCAAAGTCTTCTGCACAAGGACTTCTGTCTAAGTACCAATATCAGGTATTATTCCTTTTTGATGTTTATCAATGCACACAAGGCAATAAAAAAAAGTCCTGTCTTAGAAATTTGTTTATTTTAACATCTGTACCTGTAATTTCTCCAGAGAAAAATAGTTACTACCAAACTTTTCCCACATAGCTTATATTTACTGTACATTGACTTGTATAATGCATTATAGCAGATGATAGATTTGTCACGGAGCTTTGTTTGCACTGCATTTGAAGCCATTCAACTGTAAAATCAGTTTAAGAAAGAGTGAAGTTGATTTCTTTACATGATTTACTTGGCTTTTCTTTTTCTAACAACAAGGTTCATATTGCAACAAATATATTACCTTCTATTTCTGGAGAGAGAAATGGATTAGCTACCAGATGAAAACGGACAGTTTTAAATTCATAACCCCAAACCCAGAAAACCCTACACCGAAACCCATAAAACCCAAAAATAACTCCGTGACTTGAATCAGCAGTGTTGAAGCTGTTATCTAAGAAATGAAATCCTAGAAAGACAAATATATTTTGGAACACATTTAGAGTAAAAAAACATAAGAGCAGTTATAAACCCCATGTCTCTGCTCACACTGGTGCTCATTTTGAAACTGCCCAAAAGTTGTGGCAAAAAAAATCCTCTCCTAGAACAATGTCTCTATGGCCCATTCTTAGAAGTGACCAAAACTTGATTTTTTTCTTTTTTTGAGGTTGGTGTACAACAGCACACATCAAATATGTCAAAAGTGGATATAAGCACTAGAAAATTTCTTTTCAGGTAGGCTGAATTAATTCACTAAGAGAACTCAAAATCTAAATCGACCTCCAAGGATGTCAGCTGTTGTTATAGTCAAAATTTTTAGCACCCTTCCAAGGCAGGGAGCTGTATATGCAGATATAGCTGTAACTGAGAGTGTTATGGTCCTCCGTAGCAAATAAATATAGGGGTAAAGCCAAGAGTTCCAATGATTCATACAAAGGCTTCTAAATTCTTCATGAGCAGCATGTTTTTTGTCACTTGAGCATAACTAGGTCACATAACCATAAAAGTGGCAAGCTTTGAAAAATCTGAATTTCTTCAAAGTATGGTGAGATTAAATCCAAAGCCTTGGATCTGAAAGATGTTCATAGACATGACAACGTGAGCTTCTGCGAACCTTACAAGAGCAGGAACAGCTAATACTTCATGAACATCAGCTCTGATGAGTAGCTAGCTTTGATTGGTTTTGATTTTTAGTAATCTATTCCGTTCAGTGTTTAGAGTGTGAATGGGTTTTATTGCCTTGAAGGATTACAGACTACCTTCTCTAGATTAGTGTAGGCAGCTAAAATAATTAATTTGAAGCACCGGCAGCTTAATTTAACATAAAAAGTTCCCTTTTCTCTCAAGATTCCATAAGAAAAAATGCATAATATACCTTTTCTTTAATTTTTTTAAAGTTCCAGTTCATGAGAGCAGTACCTAAAAAGGCAAAATAAGTATTTCTACAAAGTCCGAATCAGAAATTAGACTGCACAATCATGCAATAGTAAAACGTGGACTCGACAGCATATGTTTAAATAGAAAGATCTTAGTAATGTCAAGTTTTCCTACCTGTACCTCAAGAATTTTATTATAAGTGGTCTTTCTTGCATCTGTTAGGGCACACTAATGCAGGTGGGTAAAAATCAAACTCTAATAAAGTACTCTAAGATAGACTGAAGTGTGCAATAAGCAAAGGTATTGATAAATCTCTTAAATATTACATGGGTGTTACCAAGCTCTGAGATACATGTCGAGCATTGATATAAATAGCTAAAGTAAAGATGAAAGTGTCCTGCTTCTCTTTATGGCTCTCTCCAGATGAGTGGGGGAGCAGCTCCTCAGAGATGCTGTTCCACTCTTCTCTTTTCCTTCTGGTGGAAACAGGACTGACAGCGCAGGAGTATCTACAGCAGCATCTGTGAGAGGGTTTTGGTTTTCACAGATTTCCATCCAGGAGGAAAAACAGCTGCAAAGCTCAACAGGAAGAGACTTTGGGATGAGGGTTGTTACTTGCCCTGGCTGGCAGGTGTCTGATATGGGGCATGTAGGATGAGGAGTTCAGAGCATCAGGGTGCACACTGACCTTTCCTTCTTCTTTCACCCACACATGTCATGTCCTAATCCCTTAAAACTTCATTTCATGATGAGCCTTGAAGTTTCACTTTGCAGAACTGGTCTGGGGGATGAAATACTGCTACAATAGTAGCAACAACAGTTATGACAGTCTTGTGGATTTTTTTTAAACGTATGGCAAAGTTCTACGGAAATTACATCTATACTGGCTTTGTCTTGTCAGAAAGTACTGCAAACAATGAGGACAGTTGCACATGTGAGGATTTTGGATTTTTTTTTTTCAAAACCTCTTAATTGTCAACCTGATAATGTTATTTTAATATATTAGCCAAGTTCAGCCTGTTTATAATATCATTATGATATGATACATCCCACTAATGTCTATATATTTATACATAATTTGCTAAATTAATATGCAAATATTGTAACGTTGGAGTCAAAATAACTGTTTGCAAAATCAGATAGATTGTTTACATAGGTATTTTAAGATTTCCTTTTCCTTTAAGTATTCTTTATTGTTTAAAGGCCAAAAAAACCCAGTTTTATGTTTCAAAAATATCTATCACAGTAAAGGATATGCATAAGTGTAGACTGCTCTATGAGAATCATAATTCAAAGAGACACTGGAAGTAGTTTGTTGGTATGTATTTGTAACTGAAAGGTCTTGGCAAATTCTGGTAGGTAATTTTGAACTATTCCATTATATACTGCACTTTCTGCTTTGACATTCATGCCAGAATCCAAGCCTTGTGAAAAGGCAATTCTTTATAATTTCTATAATTATATTAAAACAGAATTGAGATAAAATTTTTTGCATAATGTAAAAATTAATCCCAGAAATCTTTGCCCCAGAATGTCATATAGGTAAAAGCGCAGTTTAAAAATGATGAAATTAAATAACAGAATAAAATATTTTAGAAAATTCAAACACGTGAAGATATTCTTCTATCTCAGAAAAATCCTTGCCTCACGTAGTTGGGGTGAGAGGCTGCCAATATAGGAAGAATCACTATACCCTGTTTTTATTCTCTATTTAAATAATCTTTATTGGTTAAATCATCACTATTAGTCATTTCCAGAGACAGTATCCTAGACTAAATGGACTTTTAATCTGATCAAGTTCAAGCACAGATGTCCATTCTTGGTAACTCTGTCTAGATATGGAATATGGAAAAGGTTCACTTATCACCACATCAGGACCAGATAGTTCAGATTCCCTGGCTATTTTATTAAAGAATGTATATTTCCTTATTTCAACTCTACAGTTGCTAAAGGACATTGTCCCTTTCCACTTAGAAAGTAGCAGTTGGACTGGCTTGTGCTGCTTTTCATGCCCCAAACTGTCCAAGTGGAAGTTCATACCTGGAGCCCAGTGTGCTTTGTGTTGTTATAGGCAGACCTAAGACCCCAAATGACTTTGTAGGATGATCATAATGTATTTTGGTGTGCTTTCTCAGCTTACTCCAACAGGGAATTTTGAATCTGTGTATTTGAGGCCTAAATATTATGTCATGGTTTGACTTCTAAGTAAACTTCCATAATTCTATCTCAGTCTTTGGACAGGAGGAAAAAAATCAAGGCTTTATCAGGCAGGAGGCAATCCAACTGTGTGACCCTGGAATACTGACATTTTGATGATCATAGTCCCTAAGGGAATGAGTTCACGTGGGAAGCCCGCTAGTAAGGATTAGGGGTAGCTAGCAAGGACTAGCCTGCTAGTAAACCTGACTAGGTATTTGTTTAGAAGATAACCAAAAAAGATGGATATATTTGGTTTACCTTAATTTTAAATAATAGTTAAACTGTAATGGTTCATATAAAGTGAGATTTGGGAATTTCACATGTAATGAAAGCCAATAAGGTACATTTAAAAAGACAATAATTTGGAGAATTTCCTGGATGCATCTGTTATTCTCATTCATTTGGGGGAGAAAATTACAGGTAGGCTTTAACTATCACTCCATTTAGGTACAGTGGGTACTTAACATTTTGGTTGATAGATCTGTGGTAGATCCTCCCACAATAAATATATATATATAGTGCATATGTATGTTGCTGTTCATTAACTAGCCCAGTAACAGACTTCTGCAAAGAGGTATTTTTGACTCATTTTTAGAAAAAGAATAAAATCTTTTTCTGAAGCATTCTCATTTATGATTGCTAAAAAATTATATGCATGAGTCATGAGGTTATGATTTGCTAGCCAATTGGAAAGGTTTGATCATTTGATAACTTTATCAAGTAGTGTTAAAATCTGAGAGAACAAAGGCATTAGATAAGGAGAAAAACAGTGATATTTAAGGAGATTTAGGCCATAGGGATTGGATTTATACAAGAGAGATTTCTCTTGCTGTAGTGATAGATATGAAACAGCTTGTATTCACACTGCTCAAGACAAATCCTCTGACAGGCAGGCCTTGCCTCCTCTCCTTAATCCTGGCTGGCTCAGCAGCTGCTGCACAGCCCTTTGCAGCTCACTAGGGGTGCTCCTGTGTGGGATAACAGGCACACCGTGTTGGACACGCTCTTCCTCCTCCCACTCTGTGTTGTCAGGCTCTGTAAGACAAATCAGTGCCCTTCCCAAACCTGTTTCATTTAGAGTCCCGTGTTTGCATCTTACTCTGTGCTGCCTCTCTACTGGTTTATTTGCTGCTGTGGTTGTTCAAGTGGCCAGGGTATCATCTTGACCACATCACTGGGTGTGCTGCTTCCTCCTTTGCTCTGGAGACCTTCCAAAATGAGAGAGACTCCTGCTTACAAGACCCTGGGACATAAGCCCTAAGGAGAATGAGGTTGTGTGTCTATCTTGATAAGCAGAGGATCATGTTTAAGACTGTCAGGATCAGCATCACAATCATGGCTGAGTGCATCTTTCTCTTAGGCCCTAATGACAGCCGGACAAAGGGTCACTGCTGAACCTCTGATGCTTGTCAGCTACAGCTTCTATTGGCTACTGTAAAATCATTTCTCCACAGGTGTGACCAGAGTAGAGGTCTGAAAAGCTCCACCAGACTGCCTGACTTGTGAGTAGAATTCACCAGCAATTTCTCCTGATGCCTTTAGGGCCTTTGGAGAACTGTGGCCATCAATGGGATCTACATTTCCATGTGGCATCTCCTATAAAGACCTCAAATATCCTACCCTCCCTTTATATCAAGCAAGAAGTAAGAGAGTGCCATGGAGGAATCATAAGTGGAATAACTGGCTGCCCTGGTATTCGATGCTTGGGTGCCTCGAAATCCTTTTTTTTTGCCAATTATGGCAAATCAGAGATTCTTCTGTGACTGTATATCAACCATTCTAAACTCTGAGAGGAAAAAACCACAGAGTGGCTTAGCCACAGAGATGTACCTGAACATCAATGAATTGTTTATGAGGTGCGGGGACAGAGAGGAGATGCCAGAATACGATCCTTTGCTCAGCCTGTAGTGGATGATGTATCACCAGGGGAAAAGTAGGGAGAGAGAGAGGGAAGGACATGGGAGGCAGATATTAGGGTTGTGAATATTTCTCTAACAGAGTGGTGCTCTGTTAAGACCAGTGAGCACCGTCTCAGGCAGCTGTAGTCCTTAATTTCAAGATTCAGTGAATGGTTTTGGGGTTTTTTTCCATCTAAGTAGCAGAGTGTCACTGTGAAAGTGGCACTTGTTCTCTGACCTAAGCAGAGGGGATGCCTGGCAGCTTATGGTTTTGCACTATATGTGGATGTCTGTCTGTTCTTGATGCTCATAAATGCGTATGGCTGTGATTTATGAGTCTCACTTTCTGTTCCTGGCCAGAGCTGTGATGCAGCTCTCTGTCAGGCAGACCTGTTTTCTGGAGGTAGAGCCAGGTAAGCTGGTGATGGGAGGCTGACAGGTACAGAAGTTGTTGTCCCCTTGTGTTGCCTGTGCCCTGCTTGTTTTAACCCGCTCCATGTCATGCCTTGTCTGCCCCCAAACACAATCAGTGGCCTCTGCCCCTTCCCTCCTGGCTCTCTGTCCTCAGTCAGACATAAGGAAAGCTGAGCATTCGCCACAAAAGCTTTCTTGTGCTGGTCCCCACGGTCCTGCTCTGGCCGTGTACGCCAGGCTGCTCCGGACCCCTGGCTGGTAGTAGTCATTAATGAGTTTATCTTCAGGGACTGCTGAGGTTTGAGTTGATGTGGTTGGCAACGTGTTTTCACAAGATTTGCTTCAAACACCAGCCCAGGAGCAAACTATCATGCACGAGAGTATCAGAGAAGTGGGACCAAAGACTGAAATGAGACATTTGCCAAATTGACAGGGTAGACATGGCTATAATTTAGGGAATTTTGAAATCAATATTTTGTATCTTCTATGAAAAGCACTTGTTGTAATCTTGTGCCTTCTCACACAGTGCATTTTGCATAACAATAATAGATAATTATGGTAATTACAATAAAAATTAATAATACTTGCCCTTTTTTCAGTAGATTTTAAAGTGCTTTTCAACACTGACTAATTAAGTCTAACAATATCTTGCGAGGTGGGTAGCAGGTGTTTGCTCATCTCTCTGGATCCTGTCACCCACCATAGTAGTACAGCTGCTTCTACTTCAGTCTCATTGACTTCTAAATTATCATCATGGTTTTCAGCAGATAATTTTCCTATATCCTCTCCACGGTGTGTCAAGAAGTGGAAGCCCTTTCTTACATGACTTTGGTTTTAAGAACACTGGAAATTTGCATGGAGAGGACTCATGGCTATATCCAGTACGATAGGAATGGGAGGTTGTGCAGCCATGTGAACCCAGGCATGCTTGCTGTGTGAAAAAGTGGAGAGTATTTTGGAAACCTCTAGATTATGCAAGAAAATAACTTCAGATCATTCATCTAGGTAATGTTTAGTCATATGATCAAGCATATCCAGACTTGCCTGCTAGGGAGAAAAAATTAATCCAGATTCTGATGATGCTGGCTGCATCATCATTTCTTTTATCTCTTCTCTCCTTTTCACATACCCCCTTAAAGACATATGTGCACACATGGTGCATTTATTGCGTTTTCAAATGTTAGCTGAGAAATTATTCATGTTGAGGTGCAAACTACGCTGAGATGCGACCTGTTCCTCCTAATAATCATGGAATAGCCTGGACCCTTTGCAGCAAAATAGAGGGTTTTGAGAAGGATATGAAATGACAGATGCTTGATTAAATTTTTAAAGGGTAAAGTGGAGGATGTAGGGTAAATTTTCTGAACAGTGTGCAGAAGACAACACAAATCCTGTTATTAGTTTACAAGGTATGTGGGTGTTAAGTAATAACAGGATTCCTACACAGACCTTTTCTAATATAACTGCTGCACAAATTTACACCCATGCATTCAATGAGTTCAGGCACTGAAAACTGGAATTGGTCTTTCGGTTCTTATATGTTATCAAAATTATTATTCTTCATTTTCTTAAGTAGAGTAACATGATTTTTAAGAATAGCACCACATAAAAAGCCTGATTCTAACTCCGGCCCTGAGGAAATTAATGATGACAGATAATCCATCAGGAACTTCGGATATGGACAACATATCAGCCCCCTATGGTGCCAGATCAGGCTAGTATCTTTGACCAGGAGGGCACTTGTGCACCTTTCAAGTCAGAAAACATTGAAATCAGATAGTTTATAAAAGAATGTGGCCCTAAACAGGGGAATTAGAGCATGTATGTCAAATTTCTTCTGAATTGAGTGTTTACACAGGCATACAAGGGATTTTTTTCCCCATTAGAAATGCAAGTTGTAGAAAGAGCAAAGCCCAAATCCTCCCATGAGGCCAATCAAAAGAACAGAGGTGCTATGAAAAAACCTGAATCATTGTGAATCACTGCTGCTGGAGATTAGAGAAGACCAGATCTGGCATCTAAAATGGAGAACAAGTATTGTATTACAACTAGGATAAAGATGTCAGGGAATATCAATTAATTAAGCAGTGAAAAACAAGTGTCTTTGACTAATATTAACAAATTTTGTAAGGATTAGGGATTAATAATTGCAATGTAGATGAAATCCACACCTTTATATAAATTCTTTTAAAACTTTTATATCTTTCCCAAAAATTCAGAAAGGGCTCAGAGTCCCAATTAATCTAATCTGGATAAATATTGAAGAATACAGTTTTCAAGTATTTTTATTGGATTGTAAACACATAATAAATTATTTAGCCTACTTAGAAGGTATTATTCATTTTTTAAAAAACCCTTTAAACAGACGTAAATCTAAAATTGTATGTCTTCTTGCTCTATGAACTGTACTGTTAAAGCCCAGTGCCTAATAGAATAATATAGTAAAGTTGAATTTCAGACTATTTTAGTAGTCTTCTAATATTTATTCAAAAAATAAGTGACAAGTGTTTATTTTGCTAATTGCAGAATGAAGTACTGATTCTACACTTACATAACTACAGTAATATTGTGTATTATTTTGTAAAATTTCCACAGTAAATAGTGTCTAAAAAACAACTAATTTTCTTCAGTGTGACCCTAACGTGGGGTATACTAAAAGTCTGCTCCCAGGAACTGTGAGCACAGAGAAGGGGTGTTTTTATTGGAAAAACAAAAAAATAGAGTGGTAAATTATGCCCCAGGGATCAGAGAAGTTTCTGAATTTAGCCTGAATTAACCTCGTTGAAATTCACTTTGACTTTTGGCAGAACAGTCAGCCTAAGAGAGAAGGGCTGTGATAACATGTTTTGCTAGTCCTTTAACTAAAAGAGTTCAATTTGAACTCCAGGTATACAATTCAACTAAAAAAAAAAAACTTGCTTATACACATTCAAATAAATAATTTGGCAGCATAGGACCTTTCTGATGGCATCAGTAAAAATTCTAATTTGAGATTCTTTGCTTTTTAGGAGTTCTTCACCTTTAGGTTGTTGCTTGCAGAGCACTGGGAGGCTTCTTTTCAGACATACTGTATTTTTGAGTTAATATGACATGTCTAAGAATTTTCCTTGTAGATAACACCCTTCCCTGTAAAATAAATGGCCTGGGCACTGACACATGAAAACATTTGCAGTTGGAACAACTCTTAAAGTATTTGCTTAACTTTCTGCATAGGAGTGGATTCAAGCATGAGCTTATGAGCTTTCAGAATTCAGGCTCGGTACCTGGCCCAGTACCTGAGAGAATAAAACTCCATGTGTCATTAACCTTCCTATCCTGCTCCCATTAAAAAAAAAGATCATCTAGATGATCAACTTAAATTATGGTGACTGGCAAAAGATATAGGATTAAAAATGAAGCCAACAGCAAGTTTAATGATAGCAACTCCATGTAAATCATGCAGGGGTTTAGCAGAGTTATGATACATGCTGTCAGAGGAGATTGTAGCAATCATACTTTTAATAGAGGACTGAAATATTCTTTTTTAGCTAGTTGTCATATCCCCTTTATTAAAGAAGCAATAGTTGCAATCTCTAATTCTTTAAAAAGTGCTAGAATGCAGAATGAGAAATATTGATTTAGAAAGTGGCAGTTTTAACAACATCAGTTATTTTGGTCTGTGAAAAGTATACGGTCTGCCTGAAACAACTACATAGAGCTGGATTAGACCTGTTTGAGTAAGCTGCTATAAAATATGATTTCAGATGTCATACAGAGCTAGGGAGATAGTAGTTCTAGCGTTTTAATATATTTTACCTGCATTAGTTTGTCCAAATCAAATGAAGATAAATTTAAACTGAAAACATAACTCAATAGCTGCACTCACTGTGTCTTATTGCATCCTTTATAGGGAAAGCAATTAGCCGAAGAAAGAATTTTAATAATGTTAATTAACCAGATAGCACTGCTTTCTCAGTGTCAATGAAAATATTCCCTCACACAGCATTCTTTGGTCATTTTGTTCTTTCAGTTTTGAACTCATAAAAAATGAGGAATATATAGATTTATTAGATGATTAGCGTGACTGTAGGATAAAGCCATCTGTTTTTATGTAATTAACACAATATTAGATTCAACAATTTGTACACAAACCCAGGTTTTCTAGGACTTCTAAACTTGATTGGAAGTCATCACAACAGGCAAAATCCATAATATTGCAGAGCAGCTTGTTCTGATGAATAACTATTTCCACATCAGTTATATGTGCCTAACCCTAATATCCACAGCTTCTTGGCATGACTCTTCACAGGAGTAAAAAGCTCATGGTTATCCATTAACTTCCCTCAGTAATTATTAATGACCAGTCCCAAGTCTTTTAAAGTTGTCATCACTGTTTTATTTCACAAAAAGTACAAAGCTTTGTAGTGTATGCAAGGCATTTTTTTCACCAGTCATTTATGTGAAGCACATTCCATGTTTTTAATGTCCATTCTGAAATCTAGGCATGTGCAGCTGGTTGTAATCTTCCATTGTCACCTTCACCACCACTATTTATGAAGAAAAAATTGCTGGATGAAATCTACTCATCATTCAAGTGTTTATACATTTAAAGAGATTATTAGATTATAATATTTTTGCCAACCATTTTTTGCTTGTAAATTTTTGAGTTTTAAAATTGTGTTAAACTAGTTATCCCCTTTTAAATTTAATCCATATTCAAAATACTTGGTTTGCAGAATATAGCTTCCCAAACTGTAAATAGTCTGCATTTCTTTCATGTGTTAAAATTAATACACTTTCTTCACTAGGTTCACCATACAAACTAATTCACAGTCCAAAGTAAGTGCTGTTAGGTACAATATATCTACTGTAAAATGTTATAGTCCATAAGACTTTAGAAGTATATAATATTCTTTCACAAATATCTTGTATGGGTGTTCTGGAAAATCATTTCTCCTAACAGTTATAGAAAGATAACTGAGGATTAACTCCATCTCTTTTCCTGTTCTTTTTTTGGAGTTTAGTTCCATTCTCAGATGTGTCTATGTCTTTAGACAATGTTACAGAAGCAGAAATGCATTTTAGATTTCAGTGATTGTACTAGGATTAGATCTAATTCCTACTGCTGTTTCCATTTACTGCATTCATATTACATTCATTTAACGCATTACTGCATTACTGCATGTAATGAACTTCCATGCAATTACATGTGGGAAAAACTCTAGTACTATATCCAAGAAGAATCAGGGCATCTGGTCTGGAATCAGTCACAGATGGGTATGTATGAACCTTGAGTGTGTTTTGTGCAATGCTGGAGAAGAAAAGTGTCGTATCCAGACTTGTATTTCAGCCTTGTTATGACAGATAACAGCTCAACTACCAGAGAGGCAAGTCTCTTTTGAGAAACATCCTTTATGCTACATGGAATATGAAAATCAACAAACTTCATATCAGTGTTTGACAATATACTGAAAATAGCATTGTGTTGCTTGGGGAGTTTCTGAAAACAAGGGCTAAATGTGTCCTCGGAGTAAATTTATTGTATGCTGCATCTCTGCCTTGTAGATCTAAATGCCTGCATGGAATTGGTGGTTGTGGCTGTGCACACGGGAACATCACAGCAAGAGCAGCTTCTCTCTTGTGAAGTGGTGGCAGAAGAGGGCTGTTACAGAATTTGCTAATAGCACTCACAGAGCAGAATCAGACATCTCTCACAGCTCAAACATCGTGCTTGTATGTAGCGGTTTCCTCTCATTCCTCATGTTTAATTAGAGATGCCAATTCATGTGTATAATTCCTGGAATTTCCATGCATTCTGGTTTATAAGTCCACAGGCCCCCCTTCCTCACTCTATCCATCATCTTTGTGATGGTAACTACACCCTATACTCCAGCAAATTTGTATGGAACTGACAAATGACTTACATTGCAGAAGAATAGGCCCTGAAGAGAACA
This sequence comes from Aleadryas rufinucha, assembly GCA_013397815.1. Lineage (NCBI taxonomy): Eukaryota > Metazoa > Chordata > Aves > Passeriformes > Aleadryas > Aleadryas rufinucha. The sequence goes on along the minus strand of VZTH01017854.1, from coordinate 29,281 downwards.
CAGTATGGAATTATGACTTTTTATTACAGACCAATCCAATTGTAATCTATTTTGGAAGCCAAATTACTATCAGAGCTGAGATAACAATGTATATAAATTTGTGTTTCGCAACTTCCACATCATATTTAATTTTCAAATTACAGATAATCAAAGTCGTGATTTTCTTTTTCGAGTACATTTGCTAATCACAACATTGCACTGAATAATGTCTGTAGGGTCTTGTTTCTTCTGCTGTGGGTTGGTTTTTTGTTTGGTTTATTTGTTTGTTTTCTCTTAAAATGTTTTTTTTATTTTAGAAATGTCAGTCAGCCACATTGCCTGTACAATAATCGTTTGGAATGGAAGATAACACTTAGATATGGAACTTCTAGTATAAATTAGAAAAGAACTTTCTTTAATATATATTTCACTATTTCCTTTTCATGTTGTATTGCAGGACATACCTGTGCTATGTGAGTTTACAAATATATCCAAATCAAGTAAAGAAAATAAACCAAGCAGGAACATAGCAAAGCACTTTCAAAGAAATTATTTGGAAAAATGTATTAGAGAGTCAAAGGTTCAATAGTGTATCCTAACTGAATTCTGATGTCATCAAAGCAAGAACCTAAAATTCTTTGGCTATAAAAGTAGGACTTGCCCAGTTACATAAGCTGCAGCAGTTGTCAGCTCAGTGAATTGAGAAAAATTCAGCTTTAGAGGAAAATGACCATTTTACCAGACAATATCAACAGAAAACTTAACATAATTTTTCTAAGCCTTAAGTATTTTTAATAAAAACATTGACCTATTCCTTGCTAACATTTAATTCCTCAAGTATTTTTTTTTTTCCTTTGTGGCTCATATTTATTTCATTTCTCTTGTATGGAATACAACTGTTGGAGGAAATATGAGGCAAAACAATTCTGCAATCGGATTAAACAAATGAGGTCACAATGTTAATGAAAAAGTTAGTGCAATAGTTTTTAATTTCAGCAAGAAAGTAATATATGTCCCTTTTTCTTCCAAGGTAGCAAACCAAAGGAATGGATGTGTCCAGTGCAAAGCCTTCAGTCTAAACAATCCTTACATGGTTGTCATCCACAGCAATTGCAGCAAGGCAGTACTGAAGCAATAGTCACTATCGAGAGTCACATAACAGCAGAAAAACCCTGGGCTCCTAAATATGACACTATATTGAGGTAAATATTTAAGAACTGCTCACATTTTTTAAGGAGAGCTTTATTTCAAAAGAGCTTTTCACATGAGTGGAAAAAAAAAATTAACTTTGGCACATTTGAAAGAGTTTGGTGTTTTGTAAGGATGAGCTGCAGACATGAATGCAGGATACGTTCTGTTCACATACATTTAAACAGATTTAAATCTCCACTTCCTTGCATCCTGTACAAGTGCTTATTCCATTTCATAGTGAGTGTAACAGTATGATCACATTTGGTAGTGTTTAACACCTGTTTTGCACAAAATAAAAGGTTTTCCAGATGGAAGCGGTAGAAAATCAATCTGAAAGGCAAAATGATTCATTATTGGAATTAATTTATGGTGCTGTTTGATGTCACCAGCTAAAATAGTGGCTAACAGCTGCTGGAAGGAGGGGTTCTGCTCCTCACTCTTCACCCCTGACCATACAATTGTGCCCCTTCCAGTGCTATGAGATTATGAGGCTTCAGAGCCTGCTGTCAAGATAGTAAACCAGGAGAAAATATTTCATGTGTTTGGTTTATTTTTTTTCAAAATATCTTGCTGTAGATTTTTGGATGACACACATTCTTGCAGTGGCAGCTGTTTGTGAAATTGGCAAGCTAAGTGTCCTTGGTCTGGGTCAGGAATTGTCCATCTGACTGTGACCAAGAGAATAAGGTGTTTTTGGAATAGTTAGACAAAACCATAGAGCAGTCAAAATGCTCGCCTTATGTAAACACAAATGGAGACTGTAAAGCTCATATTCCATACCATGAAAACTCCTGGTTTCCCCCAGCTGTGTGTATGTTACACATGGCACAGAACTCACACAGATAAGTCCTGGCCATGCAAGACATGATGTTTCAACCAACCTTTTCAAAAGACTTCTCAAAATTTTATATCAGAATGAAAGACTTCCCTCATATCTAAAGAAATTGGCTATATAATCAATATTTCTGATTAATTGCCATTCTTGGTTCTTGGGTAACTTCAGGCTATTTAGGCCTAATCAAAGCATAGAATTACTCACTAGAAAAAGGAAATTTAATTTCATTTGATCCAGGGCAATTTTATGGGAATGAACTGATGTTTCCATCTACAAGTGAAGAGGTACCCTCAACGTACCACGATATTGTGACTATATCAACAAAAAGAGTTAATTGGTACATTCAAAGGTATTAACAATAATTTACATGGATGAAAGACTCTGGCAAAATCCTCCACAAAAATCCATCATGGAAACTTAACTTCTATCCTTCAAAGGCTGTTTTTAATGTTCTGTATTGGGAATATATCACTGTGAAATTAATAGGTGATAAATTATTTGGTGTGAAATTGGGCCTGTATTTTTAAAATAAGCATTAACTGATGTTTAAGACCAAAGAAACCAAATACATAAAGTATTGCAGTAACTGAAGCAATAAAAAAAATGGATTGGTTTTGTTGGGATTTTTTTTGTGTGTGTGGTTTTGTTTTTTTTTTTAGTAAGGCACCATGATGGAAAATTGCCCAATATTTAAAATTTGATGTCATTTAATATATTTAACAAGGTCTATAATATAATGACTAGAAAGTCTGATAAAATTTTAGATAAGTCAAATTAGAAGAAATTTTGTGTGCTGTTAGAAGAATCACTGACAAACATAACTGAAATGTTAACTAAAAATAATTGTCAATTGGATTTTGATACAAGCATGAAAATACCCAACAGCAGGAAAAATTTCATCTATTCACACAAGTTTTTTGTATTAGAAAAATAGCTTAGGGACACTGAGGGTGGGAAAAGAACACAAACAGAAAACAGATAAGCAAATGATTCCATTTGCTTCAGTAAAAACCTCTCATTGATATACGGTGATGCTATCACATAAAATAAATATAGGAGAACATCAGAATGTTTAAAAAATAGCATAGAAAATAATAGTGTTGTAATTCTATCATGCACTCTTGGCGTGTAGGCATGATGTTGTAGCAGTTTCCATTTTCTCTACTTCAGAAATAAAGATGGTTTTGGGATAGATTATTAGAAATCGGGGAACACATCTTTGCAAGCAGAGGGTGAAGGATTTCTTCACAGGGATGATTAAGATGAGAACTGGCATAAAAGCATGAATGACTGCAAAAAGATTTTTTTCTCTAGATTTTGTTATCAATTCAAGTTGTTGGTTTTTTTTTTTTTTAAAAAGGCTGTTCAACATTTCTTACTTTAAAAGTAATGCTGATTTTTTTCTATTATTTGTTATATTTTCTAACAACTTTTTTGCTCACAAATGTTTCCTAAAGATGACTTATTTCCCTCTCCGCCTTTTCCCAACATAAGGTTATCTATTTAATGTTGGTTTTATTTTTGAGTCTTTACCACAAAACTAAGCTGACTTTATTTATTTACCTTAGGTTTTATTTTTTTAATTTACCTTATGTGAATTTACTCTTAGCTGTTTTCAGTAGCAATTTGGTTTTGCTTTTGAACTTTCAAATCTTTAAACAGTGCTTTGTGAAAATATTTTGCCATCTCCTGTTTGCCTACAACTTTTACTTCCTTCTTTTTAATATTTGTCAGTTAGAGCTTTAAAGCGATATAGAATACCTCCTACAATGATAAACTTCATTTTAATATTAAAATAATGAAATATTGCTTTGAAAGTCATTCTAGTTTTCACACATAGTGAATTTCTCAGGTTTGTGCTGAGTTACAATGCAGTAGGATAGAATTTTAAGGCATGAGCGTCACCACTGCTTGTAACACATTTTTAACTTGTCCCACATTAGTTTTAATCAATGTCTGTGTTCTTCTCCCTTTTTTTTTTTCCTAACTCAGGCTAGAATTTTGGGATATGGCATTTCAAGCATGGAGACAACTTAAAAAATGTGAAAAATGAATTCTCATACTTTTTAAGGACTTGCCCACTACACCAGATATGTGTAGGTATTGAGGACAAAATCATGAGGAAAGTTCTTGGTCTGAAAACTTTGTTTTAATTTAATTTTAATTTTTTTTCCTTGCATATGAGTGATCCTAGAGAACAGTTATGCACAATTAGGTGTGGTAAACAGGAGCATCAATTAATACCAGGGGATTTGAATTTTGGAGTTCATTTGTTTTTGCATGGCAGATTTTGCATGTAATAAACTCTAAATTTAGTGACCTTTGAAAGGCAGGAAATCAAACTTCTTTTTCTATATATTTATAGTATCACTATCAGTAGTTCCTTGTATTTTTCTCCAGTGTGTCAAATAAGCATTGGGAACTGGGTTGTACATATGTGGGGTGGTTTTCTCTTTGTTTGGGGGTTTTTGTTTGGGTTTTTTGGGTGTTTCTTCTGTGGGTTTTTCGGGTATTTTTTGGTAATACATACTTTACAGTATAAAGAGTACAGTCTGACCTCTGTAGAAATTTAAGATGAAGAAAAGTTGGGTATTGGAACAGATAGGAGAAATATTTTGGATAAGAGCCACAGGGATGGGGTGACCCAGACCCAGTGCAAATGACATTTTCAAAGTTAATTTTACCATTTTGGAATCAGCAAGCCTTGCTCTTTTAAGGAAGGAGCTGAAGACCTTATTCTTTTCAAAAGGCCAAGTCCATGAGCCTTGTTCAGCATTAGCTATATTGGGACATAATACAATAAGTAAAGGAAAATTCCATCTATTCGCTTTACTGGAGTGTTGAAAGTAAACTCTACTCAGAAATACTAACCCAGTTAACCACCACAACACCCAATTTGTTGAGAACAAGAGATTTTACATATTCTTATCAAGAAAAAGTTAGTGAAGGTACAGTGAAAAGATTTTGCTACCAAAAATCAGCATCCCTGTGAGAAGCCGCCTCCTATAGGATCCTCCTGGGTCAACTATGGCAGCAGAGCACAACATAATCCTATTTCTAAGGGCATAGAACTGACTTTTTATCAATTTAGAGAGAGCTCATTGAACTCTTCCTTGAATGATGTCCACAGTAGCTGCAAGCACATTGCTCTTTCCCAACACCAATTCTGCCCCCTGCAAGTGATGTGAAATTCCCTGAACCTGTTTGAAAGATTCCTCTTTGAGAACTGAACATAATGTTGGTGTATTTGTGTTTTGTGGTGCAGCAGGAAAAAAATAAGAGCACTGAACAGTAAGTTGCAAACAAGTTATGGATACACAGTCAAATCTATGACAGGCATTTTTTTTTTCCAAAGGATATGCTCTGACATTACTAAGATGCACGGTCCTAAAAAATCAGGAAATACACAGGGCAAAGCTCAACAAGTAGTGTCCTTTAGTCACACAAACGATGGCCCTTGGTATTTTACTCACATTAGATTAATGTTTTCTGTCTTAGGGAACAATCTAATTGAAGACAAGCAAAATAGCTGTAATGACTTCCAATAAAAGCAGGAAAAATGAGAGCAATAGGGAACACAAGGAATAAATGCTGGTTTCTTCACCTAACTGCATGTTTCTTTATCATCATGGATATATCATCTTTAAAGGCAAGAATACATTGAGTCAAGTATCTCCTTTGTAAGAAAATTAAATTTAAAGAAAATTCTTCCCTGAAATCAATGCATCCTGTCTTCTTATACCTCAGACAATTTAGTGCAAGTTATTCATGGGCAGAAGAGCTTTTTTTGATGGTTGGACAATTCTCTTCAACTTATAATGAATAGCCTAGCAAATGTGCAGGTGGACTAGTGAGCCATCTTATCAAGTCCATGTAACCAAATACAGTATTTAGACCAGTTAATTAAAAGAAGTCATTAAAGGTGTATTCTTGCAACAAACAATTATGGAGTAGAAAATAGCCTTGAAATGTAATTAAGTTCAACTATTTGTCTCTGTTTACCAAAATTAATTAATGCCTCCTTGCCAGCATAACTTAAATTGAAGGTTTGTAATTTGACACTGTACTATAAGACACAATTATCTTAAATTTTTAATCACAAAAAAATTCAAATTTTCTATTAAATTCATTATATTATAAGAATGAAAGACATTTCTTTAGCTATGCCATGGTAGATTTTGTTTCACTAGTGGATGCTGTAGTCCAGGTGATTTTTTTACTGGTGAGAATGAAATCTGAAACTTACTTCTTCAAAGCTAATGCTGAACATTAGAGGCATTTTAATTTTGTGAATATTGACCTCATGTGATGACTTATGCAAGTGGTGATTTTCTGCAGTATTTTTAATTTGCTGTTGTATAACTTTGGTATGATTCTTAATAAAATTCTTAGAAATGTTTGGATCAGATTGGGAGGTTATTGCCACTGAGACCTTGAGATTCTCTTATGGTGTACACTGTTAGGGTTATTAGGTGGGACAGATATTGATTTTTGCACAAAATGGCACTGTTTTAGTACGGAAAACCAGTAATGCTCCTCTCCCCTCACCAAACTCAACAAAAATGACCATTTTAGACCTCTTAAAATGAAATAAATAAAACCAGAATAACTTATTTAATACACATTTGCAAAGGGTCACTAAGAAATTGCTTCAAGTTAGGTTTGAAAGGAGAAAACTATTTAAAAAAAAAAAGGAAATGGAAAATACAATAAAATGCAAGTGTGGGGTATGGTATTAGAAGCATCCTTAGCTTGTGAATAGGCAAACCATCAGTATTCCTTTTATTTTTGGGGATGGAACTGTAGAAACGTCTCTAATATTTACAGTTTGTTTTATAACCTTTTTAGGCACAATTAATGAGGAAACTTTTTAGTATTCGTCAGAAATCAAGAAATAAATATTAATTTGAAAAGTTTACACGATCTGAAAATAGCTTTTTTGAACTTAATTTATAAAACAAATTATGACCTCTACATATTCATTCAGGAAGACCTTCTTTTCCTTAATACTTTTTAGATCATTGTCTTCTGTTCTTTTTCCTTTTGCACCAAGCCACTTACCCTTTTCTAAATACCTAATTAACTTCATAATTAAGATAAATACTTTATACTCAAATAACTCCTTTAAACTCATAACCAGTTGTAATGCAGCCACTCTCCTACATACTGGAATATAAAATATTTTATTGTTGGTATAGCACCAATATTAAGATGTTATTACCAGTTATCTGAGTTTACACACAAAATCTTTCTAAGTGTACCACTTCAGAGGTTTATGCCTTGAACATTTAAGTATTTGCATTTTTTTCACCATTAAGAAAGAACATGAGTTTGCAATAACCTAAATATCTTCCAAAGATAAAATAATCTTTTAATATGAAATTAGTGGATGCTTTACAATGCCTTTATGTAAGATATTCTCTGAAATATAATTATTCATACAATTGTTTTAAAATAAAATATTTTTTTACTTGAAATATAGGGTGAAAACATCCTGATTTTGCAGTAACATTTATAGCTTTTGTTAGCATATTCCCTGAATATTATGTTTCTCTGAATTATCCATACTAAAATCTGCTTGAATTTGAACAAGTACTTTTACTTGAAATAGAACTACTGAATAAATATAATAAGAAAAAAATATTTTTATTAGTTTTGAGAAAGACAATCTGTGGCGCATCTCTTCCTCTTTTCATAAAAGGTTTTTAAGACTGCATGCTATTATTTATATCATTTACCATTTTAATTTAAATATTCCCTGTAAAATATTCATAAAGATTAACATGATCTGTACTTTTAAATGTATTTTAAAACGCAACACACAAAATACTGTTATAGCACCATATAGGCTAGAAAGTCTTTTATTTCCTTTATAAATGCATTTACATCAAAACAAATACAGTTTAATGCCCAAAGGGAGTCTCTTTCTCTTTAAAATAAGGAAATCATCCAGGATAAAAGAAAGAATGCTCCAAAAGTTACTGTAACTAGATCAATGATTCCAGTTAACTAAATAGCCCCCTCAAAAGACAAGACTATTTTATCCTGAGTAGGCATCTCAGATAGAAAATTGACTGCAATCACTTCTTAACACCTGGCAAAATCACAAACAAATTGGTAATAACTTTATGTTAAAATTATATTAGGGTTCTTCATGTTAGTTATTCAAGTAATTTCTGGTAATCTTTGGAGGGTACAAGTTAGAGAAAATAAAATTTTAGGTAATTTTAATTGATATATTAATCGTAAGTCTAAGGATATTAAGATTAAAATTAATTTAAAATGTTCTACCTGCTTGGTCATATATATGTTTTTCTTCATGGATGAGGTCTGTTTGTTGAGCAGACAGACAAAACTTAGGTCATCAATAGAGTAATTTCTCGAATCTTGAAAATATGAAAAAAATCTTTGTCTTTATATAAATAATAAAGACTGATGTATATATCTACTTGCATGATTTATACTTCATGTGTAATCTATCATATATAGTATGTAATTGATGTACAATATATGCCTGTAATTGTCATGTTCAATAATAGTACACCTGCATTACGGTTGGATATTTCAGCAGAATTCCTCAGCCCAGGATCTAGGCGGTAAATCTACTATAAAATTGTTTTGAACACACAGATGGTGATGCATTATTTTGTTGTCGCATTTATTGATTTTATTGTGGCACAGTACAAATCTGCCAGCAATAAAATAGAATGTGATGATACCAAAATATATGGAGAGACATTTCACTTCATGCATAGTGAAGAAAGTTGTTGAACTGATATGTTAGCAATGGAAGACATACAGAAAAGGAATGAATTGTTATTTCCTACTTTCTTGGCCTGTATGGCTTCAGCTTAAGAAAAACCCCAACTATTTTAAGTACCATCGTTCAGGCCAGCTTTAGCAGTGGGCATTCCTGCTACAGCAGGCATTCTTGTGTGAAATAATTTTTGTGGTTAGTGCATAGAGAGCCTCAGGCTTTTATTTCCTCCACTGTAAATATTCCTACCCAAACGTTAAACCAAAAATGTACAGTCACTGAAACACCCCAAACATGACACTGCATGTTTCTAATGCCTGCTCCTCAAAAAACTCGTCCAGCCATACAAAATGTGGGAGAGGTTCCTGATGTGGGAGCTGCTAAATCACCAGCCTGCTTCTCCAGCTGGCCAAGGAAGTTGGAGATGTTACAGGCAGGGAATGGTTTCTATTTCTTGTTTCAAATGAGAGAAGCAGTATGTGGATATCTGTAACAATGACCAAGGCAGGAGGAATATTACCACTAAGAAAACTCTGTGATGAGCTGGCTGCTGTCAAGGGGATAGACTTTTAAGGTTTTTTTTCAATGCCTGACCACAGAATAAGATTTCTTAAGTTTCCTATTGTGTCCTAATGAAAAATTCTTGATGTAGCTAGCCCTCAAGACAAAAACAAAATTTTGCCTATGAACTGCTCTCTCTTCCAGTAGCACAGTTTTTTAGTCTGATGGTCAAATCTCACTTCCAGCCTTTTCACGTGGATTGCTAAACTCTGACAAATGACTGAGTATCTGATATAAAAGTCGATTTTTGCTGGAAGATTTATACTTTAAAATAGCAGTTGACAAAAAAAGTAGTGAGTCCAGCAGAAGAACTCAACTTTTTGTTCCAAATTCATGAAATCCACAAGGAGTCTGGGATTTCTGTTTACAGGACAGGTGTATATTGGGTGAGAAGACTGAAAATAATTTGCTGTGTGTTTTATCATTGAAACACAGACTACTGAAATCCCTGGGATTTCAAAAGGGACATATCTACTTCAAGAAATATTTTTGCTTAATGACACCCATGATACAAAGGTGGCACTGTGCAGCTACACTTCCATGCAACAGGAAGCAAAGGAGAGGAAATGGAGACAAGAAAAATGTAGGTTTCCTTTACACCCGTCTCCATTCCTCATTCTTCTCTCAGAGGGTGCAGTCCTGGAGATTACAGTCCTGGAAATTACAGTCCCCTGGCTTGCTTTATGCTATCCTCAACCTCTTCCACATTGCCCTGAAGGAGTCAGCATGGTGCAGTACTTTAAACAAACATCCTCTACACAGCTCCATGTTTCTTTTTGCCTTCCAAGCAAGCTGTCATGTACCCTCTGTGACACAGTTATTATTGTTAAGTTATTATTACTTGCATTAAATGCATGTTCTTAGTTGCTGCATTTAATTTACCAAGGCCTCCATCTGGATTGATGCACTCCAAAGTGGAAGTTAAGTGTTTTGGTTTTAATCTGCATGGCAGCACATGCTCACACTCTTTTCTTTCTGCACGAGATGTAAAGACAGCAGCTCAGAAATATCTGAGCCTGGGGAATCAAAAGCCCAGCTGATACAGACTGGTGTCTCACACTCAGGCATCACGAGAATCAACAATACTGCATTTCCTGCATGAGCTTCCCCTGAGGGATGGAATCCTGGAGGTGCAGTCAGAGCATGTAGAACATACCACGACAAGGGCACAGCTCTCACAAAACAGCATGGCAGCTGTCATGTTTGCTGCAAAACATGGCCAGAACAGTATGTGATACTTGTTTCCGACCCTTTCCCTTCATCCTTAATACCAGTGGGATGTCTGGATGCTTTTCTACCCTTTTCCTGAGTATTTGCTCACTTAAATCTCGATAGCCTGTGTTAGTTGCCAGGTTATGATAATCCTTGCATGTGGGAGTGCACTTTCAGAGCCTTTCTTGGAAACTTCTTCTTTTTCCATAAAATAATTTAAAGATTCAGAAATAAAATGATAGGGAAAAGGTGAGAAAGACTGGGTAAGGAGCAGTGGGGTGGGGGGGAGGGGGTGAGATCAAGTGTTGTTCTCAGAGCAGGGACTGATTTTTGGGGCAGGCTCTGAGAACAGCTGCTGGCTTACCCATTCTGCTGGAAAACACATCCTGTTGGAGCTCTGGTCTGTGCTCCAGAGCACAAGAGAGCCAAAAGAACTTTTTTTTTTTTTTTTTAAATAACGGCCAAATGTAAAATTGAACCCGTAAGGATCATTGGACATGATGTCTCTTTGGGTACAGGCAGGAGTTAGTGATCTTGGTAACAGCGAGATAGTAGCTGCAAATAAGCTGCTCCTTACAGCTCTAGTGATTTCTCCACTATATGAAATACATAATTTGGTACCATGCATCAAAAGTATTGTAGATTTTATGCAAGGCAAATAGAACAAAAATAACCATTATTTCAAAAGTTAGATCTGCCTTACAACCACATTTCATGGATTCTCTTCCCTTTTGTAAGTATTCTACATAAAGAACAGATGATTTTTTCCTTCACAATGTTTGGTTCTTTTCTTTTATAGGGAAAAGTTATTTAATGAATACAAAGCTGCTTCTGTGGAAAAATATTGGTACAGATCAAATGGGGGAAGTGAGGGTTTCTCACATTCAAGATGAAATTTCTGCTTGTAATGGTAGAGAAGTAGAGACAGATGTGTTGCAGAACTGAGCAAGTTTGGGATAATGACTTAGTCCTTGAAAGTTCAGGTGAGCATTATACTGCCCAGGCTAAGAGGTCTCTAGAGCAGAACTACCTGAGTTCTTTTTCTGTGGCCTGTACACCTTAGCAAGCAAATATCATTTATCTGTACTGTTTTCAAAGGGTAATTAATATGCACATTTATAAGATTTGGCAAAAAGAAGAGACAATATTTTCTTTCTAATTCAAAACTGGAACTGAACCTCAGCTTCATACATTTCAGGTGGTTTTCATACCATGTATAAGGTTGTTGTGAAAACTTTTTTCTTTCTCCTAATTCACCATTTTGGGTTGGTGTCTTTGAGGCAACTTTTTTTTTTTTTTTGGTAAATTTAGTGCTAGCATTTTTATGAAGATTAAGCATTGATTTTGCTCCCAGTGAGTCAGGAAATGGACTGAAGAAAGACTTTTTCCAACTGACCAATAAATATTTTATAGTTCTTGGTTATTGTAGAGTGGGAAATACACCTCTCCATCCCCTCAAAATTTAAGAAAAAGTGTTAGAAGTTTTCAACATTTGTATCACACAAAAAAAAAATTGAAATTTTGGATAAGTTGATGGAACAGCAGAGCTATTGCCTTCCTGCATCCATTTGTTGTCCTTCTTTATATATGCGTATTTATTTCTGATGTATTCTGTTTTCAGATATTCTAATTCTAGCAATACTTGCTGCACTTCAATTAGGAGTGACAACTACTGAGTTAACTTTTTTAGCTCAGCATATGTGGCTATGCACAAGCTCATGCATAAACATAAACCAAGCTACCCAGTGGAAAAAAAGGCTAATACCTTTTTTTAGAGCAGAAGTGAAAAATAGCAGCCAATGAAAACCCGAGACTGCACAATCCTAATACGGAATTGTTCCGTGCCACCCAAGAAGGCAGAGAGCTGAGGAGTGGGAAGATGTCTGAGTAACAAAAGAGAGCTTTGCAGTGCTGCAGCTCCGAGAGTCGAACGCGCTGGCATTGAAGCGCGAGCGCGTGGAGGCGTGTGCAGTGACAGGCAGGGAGCTGCGTCTGCTCTGCAAGGGGAGCGAAGACAAGCGCAGAAGATTGGGATTATTTTTTTTCCGCCACTGACTTCAAACCCTCCGTTTACACGCGCTCATAAAAGTGAATTTTCAATGCATCCAACAGATACTGTTTACAGAGTTACAGAAGCATCCACTAAAGCAATGTAAATGACCTTAGTCATTGCGTTTTTTGACCTTGTAAAGGGCGCTTTTGCCTCGCTCACATTCATCCCGACTTCCACAGCAAGGATCTCTCTCCTACTTTGTCTTTTTGATCGGATTAGTTGTGAGAACTTTTACATCTCTTCCACTACGTCTCCCTTTTTAACATGTCAGATGTTGTGTTTTGATTCTACTTTCAAGGCTCCTTAAGACTCTTTCTTCTCTTCCTATAAACTTGTTTTACAGTTCTGAGAAATCACTTTTGGTCCCCAGCTGGTAAATAATACTATTTGCCATTTCTTCTCTGCTAAGCCTCTGGACAAACCCTTTCCTAGCATTTCTCATGTGCCCCACAGCTGTGGCAGACTATCTTATAAACTCCCCAGAAGTCTCCTTTGCTTTGTTAGCTATGAAAATCTCCCTTTATGTGTTTGCTACGACCACTGTGAGCAGCCATTTAAATGTGTGCTTCACTCAGCTTCATTTTACTGATGAAAGGCTTTGTTAGAGACCTGTGCTGTGGTTAGTTTTGGCTTTAATTAGATGTCACCTGCCTTCTCAAGTCTTTTTAATCGTTGCTTTGACATATTGCTGCTTTTTGACTCTTTAGGCTGAGTGAAAAGACTTTCCCTTTTTGTTGCTTATTAGAAAAATAGGATTAAATCAAGCAATTAAACATCAGTTTGTTATACCCATCTTTGCAACATGCGAAAGTCTGGTTTTGTCAGAAGAGATGAAAAGTATTCACTACTTCAGGGTCAAATGTTGCAAAAGAAATGTCAAAGTCTTTTGAAAAGGTTTGCAAGAGCTTCAATTCATTAAGTTTCTCAAAGAAAAGATTACAGACAGGAAAATAGGCCTGCCTGACTACTAAATGGAAATAGAATTAGGCCAACAGGAACTAGGTGCAACAGGAACATAGTAAAACTGACAATGTCTAATATCTTAGAGAATATATTCTTTTTAAATAGATCAGAACCCAGGGTGAAAACAGATGTTCTGAGAATGATGTGTTGGAATATAAGCTATGAATGAAGTGTTGAGGAGCAATTATTTGTGCTGTAATGCCTACAGCAGCAGCTATTTCTAGTTTCCTTTCCTCTGCACCCCAATAGTGTCAGCAGCAGGAATAACACCTTCAGGAACTTATCATCTCCCAGTGAAGAAATTATTTCACTTATGTCTTTTGTGTTTGGGATTTAATTGGTATCATTGATCAAAAAATGAATAATATTGATATTTTCTTCAGAGGTGGTTTAAAACAGGCATTTTAGGTTACTGTGGAAGTCTTTCAATCATGAGTTGGTGTCACAGCACTAGTTTTTCAAGCACAGTACAAGCAACCCAAGAATTCAAAGGTCAAAGGAAAATCAACATCTATATTAGGAGCATTCTTAAAAGGGAAAAATAGAGGTACAAGAAAGGAAGGAGTAAGTTTTTACAGAACTTTTTTTTCAATTTTCTCAGTGTGCATAACTAGAGACCTGTTTCAGCCCTGAAAAAAAACCCACAAAAAACCCACAAAAAACCCACAAAAAACCCATCAAAACCAATGACATATTTAACAGTCCCAGGTCTGAATAATTGTTTAGGGATCCTAAAGATGATGATCTTCTATCTGTTTTTCCCAAAGGGATAAAAATCTTGTTAGAGTAAAGTAACAAAGGTAAATCTCAAATAACTGCTTGAACTTTGTTCATATTTTGAAGTTTCTGCTTTATATGTTAACCTGGGAAAAGAGTAAAATATTGCAACTACAAGCTTGGAGGTTTTTTTTGGTAAATATATCAATTGATCTTTTAAGAAACACCACGTGACCATATAAACCTTCCCTCATGGGTAATTTCAGACCAAAAAAGCTACAAAAACTCTGTTGTGAGAAAACCTCTTGAATGTCTTAAGATGTTGCAAAAAGCCTGTGTTCCTGTTTTTTTCCACAAACCAACAGTTTTTATTAGATACTCGATGTATTTGTGTAAAATATACATATTTTTGTATTATATACTAATATATAATGCGTATAAAATATATAAATGCATCTAAATGTGTGCTTTAACTTCATATAAAAAGCTTTAGTCTCAGATGTATTAAAAAAAAAGCAAAAAAGAAAAGTTCATGACCGTCTTTGCTAAAAGTAAAAAGAGGATTAAAAGAGCAGTGGGATAGGAATGAAGCTGACACATGGCATTCTTTATCTTTGGAGTATGAGGTTAATTTTGTCCCTTTGTCCTGAGGTTAATTTTTCACACCTGTGTGTCATTGATTTGGTGAATGAGATGCTGCAATTTGGAAGAAACTCAGAGATGACAACTTGCAGATGTTCTTTTGGATAGGCAGTGACATAAAAAGTAGAGGCCTTGGAAACGTGAAGAACTTGAATGCTTCTTGATTGTAAACAGATAGGTGTTCAGAACTGTTATACTTAATTTGGATGATAATGCCTTAGAACCTGGATATGCTGAAATAGAAGATGATATTTTCCTTCTGATCAGAGGTAGATCTGTTTTATGCGTAATACTTAAATAGGTTTGTTTTGATGATGATTATTGTAATTGTTTGTGGAAAGGGTTACAAATTATGTCCTTCCTTTTCTTTTTACCTTTCGTTTTCCAGTTTAAGTAATAACTTACCTTTTCACTTTTTTTATAAATTTCAAATTTTACATGAAGTTTTCTCAAACTGATATGTTTATTTTTGTTTTTAAATACTCTTCTCACTTCTTAAAGTTTTTATCTCTCTGTAGTTGTCAAAGCCTGTCAGAAAACAGCTTATATGGGGTTTTCCCCCCCTTCTTTTCTTAGTTTTGGGTGCTAAAGCTGTTTTTTTTCTATTCATAATTAACAAATGTGTTAAAAGTCTTGTCAACTTTTCTGACAGATGTGAAAATCTGAATGGTTCCTGGCATGGATGTATTTTTCCCTCCTGAAGGGTTTTAATTTACTCATTCGTTCTCCCTTAATCAGGGAGCAAGATGATATGAGAGACAGGAGGAGTAGAAAACCTACAGCAAATTAAGAAATGTGTAAATGTACACTATCCTTCACTCAGGTGTTAAAAGCAAAAATGAAGAAAGCAGACTACTTGCTGACATTGCAAATCTAAGCTGAGCATTTATAAAAATCATTGATTTTGGGTGTGGTGCAAAAGTAGAGAAGAGGACTTTAGCAAAGTGAAGTGTGGGGTAACAGGTTCAGCTGGTCTCAATAGAGGCTTTGTACTGAGAAATGTTGAATATTGTAAAGATCTTTGCCAGTGCAAGTTAAAAAGCATTATTTTGAAATATGTGACAATATTTTAAACACACTTTAAAAAGGAGGTGCAACAGAGGTGCAACAAAATCTCTGTCTAAGAAAGGGATTCTTTATCAGTCCATCAAGTAAAGGGAAAGCAATCATGCAGAGACACTAGAGAAGTGATCAAGGGGTTTTCCATGGACAAGACAGATCTATTAAAAGAAGTGTCTATTTGAAATTCTTATGAAACATTGTAAGCCAAAATTGAGATTGCCTACATAATTAAAATTTGCTTTTCTGGTTCATATGAGCCTTGGATACAGTTTTCCAGGGGTAATCGCCTTCTTTCAGGATCCCCTTCCCTCTGCAAATTTCTCAGTCCACTTATGGAGCTTGCTGAAAAATCTTGGCCAAATTTTATCTTTTGTTTTTTCTGTTTTTGCCCATGGTGCCTATGCAGCAGTCATTACGAATATAGGATTTTGATTAAATCAGTCTGTTCAAACAAAAACTAAGCAAAGCAAACAAAGCTTTACAATTTGGGCAATAGTAACTGTTTCCTTGCTGCATGTCTGGGTTGCATTCTGCTATTTTCAGAAATGAGTAGCTTTTTGGAGAGACAGCAAATTTCCTGCAGGGTGCAAAGAATGGTTTCTCCTTTTTCTTTGCTGTGGTGGGCCTGACTAAAGTTAGAATATTTCTTTCTTACCTTCTGAGCATCGTCACATCATAGGGAACAGGAAAAAGGGTACCTCCCTTCCTTAATTGTGACATTATGTATTTTGGCTTGCTGGAGCTCTAAGGGGACCAAGATCAATTATGATATTTGTTTTCATGTCCCTTTTCTTTTCTGAGTCTCTTACTAGCTCCATTTACCTTCAGATTGTGTTCTGAGCCAGCTCATGTTGGTAACTTAGAAAAAAGTCTGTGAATACTAAAAGCAAATACTTGATTCCAAGTAGCACAGAGCAGGATGGCAGATTTGCTGGGGAGCTGCACTTAAGGACAATTCCATATACATTTCAGGAGTCCTACTTCAAACCAGCTGCAGTCAGGATTGTAGACTGAGGGACTATTAGCATTTGGAACACTTCTGATATTATTCCTGGAACACATCTTCAGATTTATTTTTGTCTGAAAGGAATCCAATTTGTTTACTCCTAGGCCTCTCCACAGAGTGACACGAGACACAGTACGTGGGTGACTGGGAAAGATGCTTCAGAAACGCTCTCTTGTTCTGGTAAAATATTTAAGTGGATGGATGCAGTGCAAACCACACTCTTCCGTTTTATCGCTTTAAACTGTCGTGTCTATTTCTCCAGTATGGAAACACTTCCCACCGAATTTATGGGGAAAATGAGCAGACAGTGAATTATTTAACACATGCAGAAGGACTTGGTTTCTTCTCTTGAGAAACTGCCAAACTGGTTTGAATTATGTTTTCTGAAAATCCACAGTCTGAAGCTGACACTGGCATAATCAGTTTCAGTCCATATGGTTGAGTTTGGTGAAATCAATGAGAGATGAACTGGTGAAATACTGGAATACTGAGCTGTCTTGCAGACACTTTTCTGTTTATCTGCTGGCCAAAATTCTGTGGAAAGGTTGTTTTTTGGAGCTGGATGGTCTTTAGCTGGTGAGCATATGTAGAGTCCGTATAATGTGGTCAGTACCATGGTTGCTTCAGGTATGATTGACCACAAAACAATAAGTAACAAGAATTATTAGAAATCAAAAATTTATGAGAATCACACAATCGTTAAGTTGGAAAAGACCTCCAAGATCTTCAAGTTCAACCCATGTACCCAAGTGCCATGTTCAGATGCCTTTTGAACATTTATTGTTCCTACTTGAAAATAAAGTAGTCTTAGTTCTAGGCCATGTCAGTGTATAAATTTCTCAACAGCACGAAGGGCACTGTACGGGACCAGAGATGGCAACATCAGGCAAAAAATTGAACAGATTTTGGAGATAAAACTAATTCCTCAGGCCACCTGGACTGATGTGTAATAACAGGTTAGGGGAAAAAGTACTGCCATGATTGAAACTTTATGGTTCCATAAATAAAATGGACCTCGTCCAGCAGACCAACATCATTGACAAATACTACATGCATTAAACATTTAGGAAAAAAGGTTCTGAAAAGGAAAAAAATGTAGTGACTCTACAGGGATGTGCCTCCCAGCAGTGTGAATTTCTTTATACTTCAGTACAATAGAAAAGGGACTGGCTGGTTATCAAGTGTATGAAGCATTTAGCACTTCCACTGGAATACCCAGAGGTTGTATCTGTGTGGGAACAAGAACTTAAAAGTAAAGTATTTGCTAGTGTAGCCTATGCCCATTTTGTAACACTGATTAGTACAATTAATCTGCCTTTGTGTTTGGAGGCTATGGGGAATTGTTGTTTAGATGGCCAAAGGACTAACAGCAACAACAACAAAAATAAAAGCACCAAAAGCCTTGTAGAACACATATTTGTAGG
Source organism: Aleadryas rufinucha (assembly GCA_013397815.1). Lineage (NCBI taxonomy): Eukaryota > Metazoa > Chordata > Aves > Passeriformes > Aleadryas > Aleadryas rufinucha. The sequence continues at coordinate 10,879 of VZTH01017854.1, read as the reverse complement.
AAGTGAAAAGGTTTTGATTAACAGTGAAATGTATTGTCTTTGAAATATATACATCTATTCATTATTTATATAAACATATGAATGCAGATACACTTACTCATTTGCATTTTTGGAGTATCTTCTATGTGGAGATTTCAGTTCTTCACTATAGTTTAGCAATAAATAACACCATTGTGAGCACCAGCATATTATTTATGTGTTTATTTTAGCAATGCCTAGAGATATCTTGCTATCAATCAAGACACACCCTTATTCCTTCTAAGGAGGCAAACCACTTCAGTTCTCTGTCATCCATAACATCATTTGCTTAAGTTATGACAAATGCTTGATCAAACTCAGCACCTGTGTAACAGCATTTGAGGTGCTTCACAAAAGAGACTATTGGGGAGAAAGCAGGAGAGCTCTTGTGTCAGAAAAAGAATGTTTTCCTCACTTTCCTATTCTAAAACTCAAATGTTCACAAACCATTTCTTCCAATAAATAAAATGGACCTTGAAGCATGGAAACTGAGCCACAAATTACTCATGTCTATGGTAATTAATATCATTCAAAAAGGAAATCTTGCTCATCATGGATATTATGGCACCGTTTTTTCTTCAAGGTACCAATTTCAGGTAGCACTGTCAACAGAACTCTAGGAAGTCTAAAGTCTGGCCAGTTTAAAAATGCAAAGGTAGAACCCTCCCTAAGCAAAGTGTCATAATCTCTTCAGCTTGACTTCTTTCAGCAGTGTTTCCAATGCATTTTCTCTGCATTTAATTTTTGCCTGAGCGTATACTTACTCTTCAGAAGCACGACAAGACAAAGAAATGCAAATGTATTATGTTTTTATTTGTAATGTCAGGAAAGGATAACAGACACATGAGGCCCATCTCTGATGCACAAGTTTTGTGTTCAAGGTTGTTGTTTCTTTAGTGCAACTGTGAAACTAAATGAGGGAACAGACTGTGTGCGCTGAACAAAATTAATTTACATTTAAATACTCCATTTATCAAAATATTTTTGCTTGTAAAAATTCACATTTTGTACCAAGTGTTGTAAATCTAGTTAACTGTAGATCTCAGACAATATATGACTATTTATTATAGAATATACTTGCCTACAGTTTGAGTTTTGAAAATCTATTGCAGTTACTTCCTTTTGCAAGGAGAAAAAAAATCCTTCTGTGTTAATGTTACTGCACATCCTGCATATGTCCACAACAGAAAAGTGAGAACCTTTGGCTACAAATAAACACTTTGCCAGTTCTCACAGTGATATATGTCAGTCATGTAAAATGTGATCAAATCACAGCCTCAATGCCATGTAGCTGTAGGCCTTTCTTGGAAGTCTGACTTCCTGCTTAAAATACTTCAGCAAAAATTTTGATTTCTAATTTTCAGTCTTTATTTTTCATTCATGACTCTGTAAAGAACTTGAAAAAATGTCAATTATGAAAAAGTGGGGCTTGGTGCAGATTCCTCATCACTTCTTATTGACTTTTAATGAAACTCCATCTGAGAGGGTGGATGTCTTACCTGAGGTGCAGCACTGTTGGTCTCTAAGCACTCACATGTACCTGGGGCCCACAGTAAACCAGTGCCATGGAAGAGGTGAGACATTTGGAGTAAAGAGTGATTTCTGGAAATAGATCTTCAAAAAAATGCTTTAAAAATAACAAAACCCCACACATTGTAAGACTTGCAACTCGTCAGACTGTGCTTCTTTACTCTTATCTTCATTGGCTTTGGCTTAAGACAAACTGTTGAAGTGCCAGTGCTTGAAATAGAAGATGTGGCCTATGCTTATACAATTTAAGAGTTTTGTTTGATTAGTTAGTACAAGTTTGTTCAACATATTAATACTGTGGACAAACTCAAAGGAATTAGTGACCTGCAGCCCGTTTCCCCTCACAATTGGAGTTTCTCTGTTTCCTGTTACTACTGTTACATGGAAGAACAGTAGATGGGTTTGCAGTGGGGTTTAAACATGACAAATCTAATGACTTCAAGGAAACGAAGAGTTTTTACAACCTAAGACTCTGAACTGGTGGGGTGAAATATCAAGCTGTTATCTAAGCCTTAAATCAGTCCAGAGAACTTGGAGGGGCACCTGATGGGTTCTGCAGAGAAACAATGGATCTCTAACTGATTTATGGCTTTTAAATATTAGAGCTTCCTTAGAATTTGCTCTGCTTCTTTCTTTTCTCTCTCTTTTCTTCTCCCTTCTTTTTATTTTGTCAAGTATGTCATGTATCAGTATCATTTTTAAATACAGTGTGAAGAATGAAGGTGAATTCCCTCCCCACCTCCTTGATTTTTTTTTTCCTTTTGTGGGAAAGGCTTTTGATTTTCTATTTTTTCTTCTAAGTTTATCTACTAAAGTGTCATCTGGAGGAATTCCACTTTAGATTATAACATACATTCAATTTAGAAGAGTCTGTATTGACAAAAACTTCCTGGTGCCATTTATCCTTATCTGCGATATTTAGTTATTAAATACACCTGGAGATTCAGTCTTAAACAACTGGTTTCCAGAGAGTGAAACAGTGTGAAGGCTGAAGTTTCCAATATTTTTCCTTAAACTACATGTCCCCCTTGCCCCCACCCATTTGGGGTTTTTTTATTATTCCCCCCAAACCATGTTTTGTTGGCTTACAGGGACAAAATGTTCAGAAATTAGATTAAAAAAAAAAAATTGAAACTTATTCTGGTAGTAATATCAAATAAATGTATAAATGTGGTGATTTCTGTTTCACAGTTCCTTTTTTGAAATCCCAGAACACATATCACAGATATGTGATAAGTTGAAAACATTATTTTTTTTTCTTCATTTAGGGAAAGTTTTAGACTGCTTTGCCTTAAAAAAAATCTGCTTATGATAATAAAGATTACTTCTCTTTTATCTCTTCAGTAAGCAGTAGAATCTGAAATGTGGGAAAGTTGAGAGTAATGAACAAATGTGTGCATCATGGATTAAATTATTTTCTAGTTAATACTTCCAGACAGGGATTTAACATGCCAAAACTATGCATTTTATCTTAGCACATGATGGATTTATCCCAAATTTTTGAATACAGAAAAATCTCCTGACTACAAATGCCCCATAATAGCTGATTAAGTCATTAAAATGTCCTGGAGATTTGTTTGAATCAACCCTGGACAAAGTACTCCTAGATATAAATATTATCCTAAAGCAGTTAGGAAAGCTTTATCCCAGTCTATGCCAAACACACTCAAGGTTGTCTTGGGCTGATAACTTGTCAAATAATATTAATTTTGTGTTTGTTTCTGCATTCTTGATTTAGTTGAGTTTTTTATATGTGATATATACTGTAGATGTCTCCTTAATAATTTTTGTTTGTTTTTCTACTAAAAGCTTCCTATTCAATTTTTTTTGAGGCAGAAGTATTTACATATTTATAAATGGAAGGGCCAAAAAATCACCAGTATTTGTGCATTATACTCATGCCCCCACTGTCCAGTTTTGGAGATGATATGCAATGGTAAGAATATGACATATGTTCTGTACATGAAAATCAATCTGTCTGCCATGTCCCAATCCTAATTTTCATAAACCTTCATGTGTTACTGAGCCTTGAAAGTCCTTTACTTATTGAAAACTAAGTTAATAGTGAATGCCCTTTTTTCTGATCAGCACTTTTTTATTAGGTTTAAACTTTGACCTGGCATGTTTAATAAAGACTGGCTGAGGATTGGTGGTTTCCTGACAGCAGTTGATTCTTGTTCTCATGATTACTCCTTTTTGACATGTATTTGAGTAGCCAGCCCCCCTCATAGATGGGCTGTATCAGTTTACAGGCTGTCTCTGTTCTACCTGGCTATTGAAAAGTCCATTGTTACCAGCTCAACCTCTATGAGAGGTTTTGCTCTATATTTTGCTATTGTAGACCAGATGTCTTCAAAGTGAAACAAAATGGTAAGAACCAATATTATTAAAAAGTAATCAAGCTGTCATTCCCTAAAAGTTACCAGACAGCTTGTGCAAGGCAGCATATCCTGTGCATTATTTAGAATAGGGAATTTATTGACAATTTAGGAATGCCATCAGTCTTCTGTGTCATTTGTTGGATACTGTTGTCATTTTTAAGAGCATTTGTTATATCGTGTTCTAGGCCTGGCTGCAAGTACAGATTTTTGGAATCCAGTGTGTAGGTGTGGATTTTCTCCTAAAATAATATATTCCAAATACTTAATATGGCTATTTTTGTCTAATGACTTAGCTTGCAGTTTCCTTATTGTACTTTTTTTCCCCCTTCCCTTACTTTGTGATCCTGCAAAGATATATTTTTTTCAGCTATCAGATAAAGGTCAAATTGTTTAACATTGCACTAGTAGATGCTGAAAGTTCTAAAGGGTCAAGTAAAGTCGTGGATTGGAGATGGTATTATAACATCATTATTTAAAATTGGTTAGTTATACATTATAAAAAGAAATAAGGTTGGCACTTCTGTCCATGTGGCCCAGGCCAAATGTAGTTCCCTTCATTTCCTCATATCTGTGCTTCTAAGTTTTCTTTCATTTCTGTAATTTTTATAGACATCCTTGTAAATCTAGAAGAGTCAAACCCATCAGTGGGTTTTATAAGTGTCTACATCATTTAAGAATTCAAACTTCATTTTGAACATCCTGAAGTATGTACAAGCATACACAAATTACACAGCGATTATAAATAAATATGGAAGAGTTTTCTTGGATTCTGAAAGAATTCAATAAATATGTGCCTGCCAGATTCGCTGAATTAGGGCTGTTTGTTCTAAGTTCTTTTTATCATCTCTCAACCAAAATATCACCCACGCCTATTGTACTTATCCTCTCTTCACCTTTATTATGAATAATTTAAGTGTTGCAATATCATTCTTCTTTAATTCAGGGCTTTGTATTTGCAGGAAAAATATGCAGCAGAAGATGTAAACTGATAGTATAAAATGTCCTAAAGAAATGAGAGGAGAAAAGACCTCACTGATTTTTCTTTTCATAACTTCTTTTTTTCTTTCTCATCAAGGACTTCCATATCCTCTTTATCACCTCTTCCTGCATGTTGCTTACTTATTGTGAATAAAACCTCTTCAGCTTTCTTTCAACAAAATAATTGTTCTAGTCACTTCTGTCTTTTCTATAACCCAATTCTCTATTATTTCACTTTGTCCTTGCCCACTTCCTTTATTTTTTTTTCTCCTCTCAGTGTAGCACCTGTTGACATATAAAATTCAAAGCTCGCTCTCTATCTTTCCAGTGTTAGTTTAGATTCTGTTCTGTAACCGATTTTTCTTACTGACCAGTGGGATGCCACACATTTTTCCAAGAGGACTCAGCCACCACAAAATTACAGTTGGTGTTTTCTAAAAGCACTGAAAGAAATTATCTAGACAGCTCTAGACACTCCTCTTATTTCATATGAGAAAGGAATAAATACCTTCCAGCACACCTGAACAGATGAACACTAGATCCTTGGTTTGTTCAGAGAGTTTGTGAATTAATGGCTCCTGTGGTAAACATTCTTTCTTCAGTAAATGTGGTGCAGGCAGAGAGTCTTGAGGCAACAATGAAAGTGATCAGTTTATTTTAAATCAGTATTCAACAAACTTTTGCTCTCATGCCTTTATTCCCCACTTTTATTTGCTATCCCCACAAAACCTTTTGTCTCTCGTAGCACCAGTCCAGCTGCCAGTTTGTCATTATTACTGAAAGCCTCAGCTCTTAGAAGACAGTGGTTTTGCTTTATTCTCTGTTCATGACTATGACCTTCTCCAAGATTTTTTCATCTATTTCATGTCCTTACCACAGATATGGATGAAAATCTAGTCTGTTTCTATTAGCAGGATGAATGGAATTGTTCTTCGGTTGTACCCAAGCACTTCTATATTAGATCAAATTGCTTCATGGTTAGACAGAATGTCTTTCAATTTTTCTCCCCTCTATCACTAGGATTGCAGAGAGCTCGTATACTGACAGAAGTTCTACTGAAGCTCCTAATTTTTTTTTCTAAAATTATTGCTTGTTGATGCCTAGGTTAATGAATAACACATTAATTTTTTTAGGTGAATTTGTGGCATTCAATTTCAAAAATGTCAGCATGGATTTAGGTGGGAGTTTATTACAGGAGTTATCCTTCAGCAGGTTGATAGCAGTCTGACTTAAAAACAGGTCTTCATGCTTTAGGCTTTTTGTATGACAGTTTTTCTAGAAGGGAGTATTTTTTGAGGACTTCCTAATGGAACTGCAATGTCGATATCAAATCTACATTAAATATATTATTTAATTAATAATATTAAGTTTTATAATTGTTTACAAGAAGACTGGCAATCTAAAGTCAGGCAACTTTGTCAGCTCCAATATATAATAGCAAGATCACAGTAAAAATGAATGACCCATGTAGGAAGCTCATTTTTTAATGAGTATTTTATGCATTTAATTTCCAAGGTCAGACTATGGCTATGATAGCAGCTTTTAAGGAAGGAAATTTGCTAATTTGGTGTGCATGGCAAGAGGCAGCAAAGGGCTTCAGAACTCTAACATTTTAAAAGATTTAGTGCAGAGAGCACTACAAAAAATAATTTATCATTGCGGTTGCTGTAGTTTGCCTTTCCACACGGTGGAAAGAACAGGGAGAAGAGAGGCATGAAACTGCTTCTAGCTTTGAGGTATGGAATTAATGGAGAGTTTATGCCTAGTCTGCTCCTGTGTAGTCAGTTCTTTACAGCAGCTAAAGTGAGCACATAAGAACAGGGCAGCAGTTGCTGTGAACGGATCATGGTCCTTGTTGAGCCTGAAATTTCTCATAAGCATGTTTTAAGAGTAGTGCATCTAAATCCAAGACTTCTGCATTCATATTAACTGAAACGCCCACACCTCTTATTTATATAAAGTGGTTTTTTCACTGTGTGTTAAATTAATTCTGTCTCTAGGGCTTTTTTTTTCCTCTGAAGAGATTCCCTCAGGTTTCACTTTGCTAAAACTTGTTATAGCTTACACATATATATATATGATTATACAGTCCAGGAGTTCATGTAAATTCCTACAGGCCTGTTGCTTATAAAATATTTGTTCCACTTTCTTCTCCATGGCAAGCATTCAAAAAAAATAAATATTTCAAAGTTTTGCAATGTTTAATATTAATAGAAAAAATCCTTTAAAAATCTTTAAATATCATGAAGGTTCTCTTATTTTGGTGAAATTTTTGTGACAGTTTTGGGGAGAAAGACTGTGTCTTTTGAGCCTTACTGTTATCATTCCTTTTAATTGTAGCTATGAAGAATTCTGAATATACGGGGACTTTCACCCATGTTATTTTTCCTAGTTAACTGACTAATGCACTTCAGCTTTCTGTTTCTTAAAATTCTGATGACTGAACACACTTCCTCTAACCTTAATACAAAGGCTAAAATGAGCCATAGATCATTTGAACCACGATTTACCCCTGGAAAGCTCTCATTGCTTTATACTCTTGAAGTATCTTGGGCATTTAGTCCCTGCTTTAGCCAGGGAATATCACTCAGAGTGTTCCCCCAGAGCCAGCAGGAGCGACTCCTGTCCTCATGATGCCCTGTAAATGTAAAGCCAGTAAGTGACTCCCTTCCTCATGATCAAACTGTAAAGCCATAATGGATTGGATAATGAATGGGAAAGCAGCCTTAGCAAGGTGTATATCTCAATATAAAATTTTTCTGTGTTGCATAATATGTGATTAGTTATGCTATCAGGCTTTCTTCTCTTTATTTAATGGAATATTAAATAAATAATCATAATAAATAATAAATTCCTTACTTCCGAGAAGGTGTGCATCCTGAATTCCAGGAGCATCTTTAACTTCCAGTTCTCTTTTCCATGGAGTAATATGAGAGTGTTGAAGTATGGACCTCATTGAAAACAGGTTCAGTCATGAAAAAGAGATGTGGTCATACTATTATAGAGTTTTTGGGCTGAAGTACAGCAAAACTCTGTTATTTCTATATTTAGTGCCCTTTCTTTCAAGGCATCCTCAATTCAGAGACTTAGAGCCTGTTGTCTACACCAGCCTTGTCTTTGAAAATGAGCTCAAATCTTCAAAGAAAGGTAAATGTTTTGCTTAAAATTAAAACCCAAAATCTGCTTGAAATCAGAATGTATTTTGATGATTTTGACAGTAAGAAGTGGAGACCTTTTGAGATTTACATAGTTATTTTGGCAAATTGGTAGTTGTGGAAGACATTGCAGTTGCTGTTTAGTTTTCTCACAGCTATTTCCTTCTTTTTATCTCAAAATAAAAACTTGGAAACAAGGTATAAAATCCTGCTAGAGAATGACATAATTACCAATTCTTTCATAAATAAATGATAAGAACAAAGCCTCAAATTAACATGAATAGCTGTTTCTTGGGTGGTTGTTTTTTTTTTTCTAAATAGTAACTCAGTAGAGGATATATATATTTATTTTTTTAATTTTTAAGTAAGAAAAACTGACAAGAAGTGTTACTTAGGGGAAATCACATCTGCCCTTGCATGGGATAGTAAAATATACATCCTTTACTACTTTTTTATGAAAAAATATGCAGGTTTAACATTTAGACATCTTAAGATTTCTGTTGCCCTTTTAGTTCTTTTCTATTACTTATAATTGTTTGGGGCATGTAAATGATATGGCATAGAACTGCACCCTTTCAGCACAACATTTTTAGTGGATTTTTCAAATTACTTTTGTGGGGCTCTGCAGAATAGTGTATAGATACATGACTGCTATTTGGGTAAGAGATTTGTCTTTTAAGATGAAAAAAATGAAATCCTCAAAATTAGCAGTATTTTTGTTATTGTCCTTGTAGGATTTGCCTTTCATGGCATGTGTGAAAGCACCCCTTAGGCTAATCACATAGAAGTGCTAAAAAAACCCACACTTGGAATAAAATTATAGTATCATGATTTCTTTCATAGCATTCCTTTTGGGGAAGGACAGAGAGGGGAAGATAGGGCAATTGGCCCACAGAGGAAAAAAGATCACTGTTATGAAAAAGGCTGACATGTTCCTTGTTTTTGTTTGCCTTTTTTACTTTAATGTGCTACAGGCCAGTAATAACATTATTGAATAACACCAAGGACACATTATCATCCACCTTCTACTTTTTATTTAACTGAACACATGTTCAAAGACAAATAATATCTGTTAGCTAAAAGTCTTGTTCGCAGAAGTGCTATCCCTTCACATTTATTCCAGGCCGAGTAAATCTGCCCTACAATTTTGTTAATGGCCACCTTTTTAAAAAGAAATAATAACCTCCCCCAAAAAATGTCACCACCACTCCCTCCCCTTCCCAAACCCTATTGATAGTCAACCAAACATGCAGAGAAAAATGCCAATTTCAGCGTCTCCTAATACGTTCTGTATTAGCACCCTTAGATGGGAATAGCTTGAAATTGCTTCAGGGGAGGCTCAGACTGGACAAGAGGAAACATTTCTTTAGAGAGAAAATAGTCAAACACTGGAACAGGCTTCCAGAGAGAGACATGGCCAATGCCCCAAGCCTGTCAATTTTTGAGGTTATTTTTTCCTGTTATGACAATTATACCAGTGAATCTTTTAAACTGAAAAACTGAATATTTTTAAATGAAACAAAACTGTGTCTAAAGCTTCTCTATTCAGTACTTCTTGTATATGAGATATTTTCTGGTAACAATAAAAAGTTGTCTCTGCTGACATGAAGGAAGAAATGGTCAGCTAAGAACAAATAATAAGCCTTAGTTAAAAGGGTTATAGCTATAATAAAAAACTATAAAGGCTGTGCCAGTTTAGTGTTAATGCTTACTTGGAAGAAAAGTGGTTTATTGATTGGAAATTTGTTGTAGGATTATCATTGTAGCTTCACTTTTATTGTTTTCTTGAAACACGTCTTTGCACATCCATGGTCATTTCATCGTCAATTAATTTAGGAAAAAGAAAAATGTTTGAAACAATGCTAAAGAAAATAATTTCTACAGTCGTCCAGGCATCCAGAAAATGTTATAAATATTAAATAAGCAGTAATACCTGGAAACTAAAACTAAACTGGAATGCAAGGATGGTCTCAAGATATGGGCAGATTTAATTCTCCAAACTTTTATATAATATCAGTCTGTGATTGTACTTTCAGAGATTTCAAAGCAATGCATGAAATGTAACTTCATTTTCTGGCTAGCATGACGACTCTTGGCTCATTAATGGAAACATGGAAAGTGAGAATTGAAGATATGTATGAAAATGAGGATCCAGTAGCACAGTCCATACTTACAGGGAGAATCATTGATCCTTCTGGCTTATCTGAGAGGTCCAGAAACAATTTTTTTGGAGATATTATTTTTAATGACCTATAAAGCCAGGTTTACAATAATTAAAATTTGTGGAAGGTCTCTGAAGGGCAGAGACAACTTCCTTCCAACTCTGAAAGTCACGATGAGGAAAAATGTAAATAAGGAATATTAAGACGGAAAACTTATGTAAGAACTAAAATGGATTAATTTGAATTTCTTTTTTAATTAGAGGAGAGAGGTATTTCTTCAATTCTGAAGTGTGGGGAGAATTGTGCAAACGCAGTCTTTCTGCTGAAAACCTGAATTCTGGCCAAGTAACTTAAACTGTATGTTTTATATTGATTGTTAAAGTCAGGAAAAATGAACATCACTGTTTTGGTACATATATTTTTGGTGATAGGCTAAATTTGAAGTTAATTTAGGATGAGATTCTCTGCAAATTTTCTTTGTGAAAATGTCTTGACTTTACCCTGGTGAGGGATAAGGTTAATTTTTTAAACTGTGAAAATATATGAAGAACAAGTAAAACATTATTAGACCAATTTGTAATAAATTTGAACATTATAAATTTGCACACACTTTGTGTATATAGCCAGAGTACATGCCACTTACATGTAAAATTAT
>VZTH01017852.1:52918-67325 GCA_013397815.1 Aleadryas rufinucha | reverse complement strand
ACAACACTGGAGCCTCCTTTGGTTAAGGAATAAGAACAATTTCTCTGGTAGCCTTCTTGTTGCAATACCATCATGTAAAAATAATCAATGCTGCAGTGTTACGTGCATGTTTAATTTATAATTCTGGAAATGAGGTAGAGCTCCTGCAGACAGTTGTTTATGGAGGTATTTCATCCAACTATGTATACATGGTATCCTGATTTGTGCATTTGTACCTTTTTTCTGGTACAACTCACCCCCTTCTAGATATTTAACCAGTCCAATTCCTCTGGTTTATCCTCCAGATGTTAAAAATTACTTCTATCCTCACTCACATTTTTTTTTCACTTTTCCAAGGTCCAAGGCTCTGGCTAAACCTCCATTAAAACAAGCAAACCTTGAGATCCCAAACTTCTCCCCCCATGGATGTGGACATTGGAAATCAAGGCTCAGAATTCTGCACCCTGCAGGAGAAGATGCTGGTGGAGGTTTTTGTGCAGTCTCTTGGTGGGACAATCACAGAAAATGCCAAAAAGCAACACTCTTGTACTCAAGAGGTGAAGTGGTGGCAATATTAGGAAATTAATTGGAAAGAAAAACAAATAATTGGAAAACTTTGTGACTTTCAGCTGTTTAACTCCGTTTTCTTGTGGACTACACCAATCACATCTCCCAGCAAAACTCCCAAGCCTCTGCTTGGTGGAATTCAGGGAAAGTTAGGGATGCTTTTAAGAAATAGAGCAGTGATTCAGCTGATTATTGCTGCCATAAACACGGCAGGCCTTGGGTGGCTGCTGTGCATGGGGCTGACAGCTCGATGAGCTCCTCTGGCCTAAAATAACAAAGCCATTACTGCCCTCCCTGCTGCTGCCAGACAAAGCAATAAAACATTTGATCATTTCATGGCCTGCCCAAAACTTACAGGTTATGGCCTTTTCAGGGAAAACGTTTGCAGTTTACTTGTGGTGACTGGATTTGTCTTTTCATACATGGAAAAAAACGTGCCAGATTGCTTGAACTAACTTTTGAATGTCTGTTTCCCAGTGTTGTGTTATTTCCTCTCTTCTGTTTTCATGGCATAGATGATGATGATGATGACGATGATGATGATGATGATTATTATTATTATTATTAGATGAAAAGTCCTTATTTAGGGCATTTTAAAGGATTAACTTTGGGTTGTAGATCTACTTTCAGGAAGGAATAACCTTCTTAATATGATGAACAATAAATACACTGTAAAAGAGCTTAGATCAGTAATTTTTTTGGAAAACCAAGTGGAAAATTTGGATTTTTGGAGAGTGACCTAAGGAAGAAAGGAGTGTAAGAGAACTGTCCGTTCCTCAAAGAAATAATGGTGTGAGCAGAGCCACCTTCAGTTACTCTGACATGTACTTAACCTTTGTAAATTCAGGTGTAATTTACATTCTTTGTTCCTATGGAAAGAGGGTTTCTGGCCAGAAAATCTCTTCTTAGTGTTAGAGTGGAAAAGCAATGAACAATCTCTCCTCTTGACTTTGGTGAGCTTATCTGGAGAGCCCAATTTGTGCCAAATGTCACTGCTCTGCAGAGATTTGGGTCAATTGAACACCAGGAGTGCAGAAAGCGCAGTTAAAGGTCCATCAAATGTGTTATCTGAAGCACAAGAGAAATGAGGAAATGCTTAAGTGGGTCTGACAATATTGAATGTTCCAATGGCAAATAACTTCCCACATTCCCGATGAACAGGGAGAAAGGAAAAGCTTTGATTTGGCTTCTGTTAGGAAAGGGAAATCCTCTGCCACAAGGGTTAGGATAATAAACTGTTAATAGAGATTACAACAATGCAAACACCTCCAAAGTATATCAGAAGTCGAGGAAAAAATTGATATTTTCTGAAAGATGGAAGGAAATAATGTTAGAGGTACAAAAAGTAGAATTGAACCTTCAGCTGCCCCTTCTGCCTCAGTGCACCGTGGCCTGCAAGGCTCAGCCCCTTTGTGTCACCTTCACCGTCACTCAGGGACATTTTAAACCAAACCAAACCCTCTGGATCTCAGTTTGAGAGGAAACCCTTGAATTCCACAGAAATTTGGATTCATTTGTGAACTTCATTGTTTATATCCACATCAAGGAGCTATTCCCAAACCACGATCTCCGACACAAAGTTCTTTAACACGTGGTTTATTTGTTAATATCCCACAGCTCTCAACATGTGGGAGCAAAGCAGCTTGGCAGGGTTGAACTTCAGAGGGTGCCTCCAACTGAGTTATTCCATGTTTTTCTAAATCTAAAATGTCCATTTTGGGCCTTTCCCATAGGAATGAAATCCAAAATTCTGTGCTGCCTGCTCCTGCACCAGCAGCAGCCAAAGTGGTTGATGAGGAGCTCTGGTTTTGGTGACACCAGGTGAATAAACATTCATTAGCAATTAAGGTGTGTGAAGCAAGCACTGATTCATTTGGAGAATGAGGCAGGATTGATGGGAACTATCCAGAGGTGGAAGGCTAATGGATTAACCTACATCAGCTCATCCAACCCCAGGACACCTCGTGTGAGTGTTTCTCTTCAGCTCTAGCAGGACACTGAAATCATTTTGATCGTTTTGATCTCAGATAAATAGGATGGAATTCCCAGTGGGTGTTTTAAGGATAATTTGTATGAATAAAGCCAATGGAGAGGTCTCATTTTATGTAGTCTGGATATCTAAGGAGGTTTGGGTACATCCCTTTATGATCCTTTCATTAGCATTTATCTATAGACTGAAATAATTGAAATATTTCTTCGTCTTGCTTGACTTTATTTAAGTATGGGTGTAAAGTACTAATTAGCAATTATTTATTAATGGTTTATTAAAGTAGTTCTAGTCTCACTGTGGTATTCTGTTATTAAGAACAGTTTGTCAGGAATTGTCAGGAAGTTCTTATTCAGACCTGGACCTTCCAGTTTTTCATTCCTGTGGATGATGTAGCTTTGTTTGAATAGATTTGCAAAGTCTTCTAAATAAGTAAATACTCTCTTCTTATCAACTTGGAATTCCCAGAATATGTGGTAAACGAATATTCCATGCCTGCATTCCTGTGGCCAAAACTTCCATTGGTGGATTTAAGATGCCTGAGCGATCTTTATTTTCCCTCTGGTCTCTTTGGTTCTTCATTCCAGCTCAGGACAAGCAGGAAAAGAGGGGTTTTTTTGAATTTTGAGTTCAGCAGCTTTAAAGTCACTGATCCTGCACAGACACAATTTACAAGGTACATTTCAAAGCCAGTTTACCCAAGTCTGGTCCTAAAGAAACTCATTTCTCACCCAGCTGGGAAGGAATTCTTGGTATTCCAGTTCTGAGGGCTTCATCTCCATCAGTGTTCTGTTGGAAAAGTTTCGTTGCTGACCAGCATTACGAAATGAGGTGGCCCCGGTGCTGTTGCTCAGATCCTTTAATTTGGATGTAATTACTCCAAATTATGGAGCGTTTCCCTGTCCTGACACATTCCAAGAGAACGAGTTTCCTTTCCAGCAGAGGTGTCTGGGATGAGGCAGGCACTGAGGGTGGGATGCTCTGCATTGCCAGAGGGAGCAGGAGATCCAGGAACTGGGATGTTCATTCCCAGGGCAGAGCTGGAGATCCAGGAACTGGGATGTTCATTCCCAGGGCAGAGCTGGAGATCCAGGAACTGGGATGTTCATTCCCAGAGCAGAGCAGGAGGTCCAGGAACTGGGATGTTCATTCCCAGAGCAGAGCAGGAGGTCCAGGAACTGGGATGTTCATTCCCAGGGCAGAGCAGAGAGCAGGGCTTGGATCAGCTGTTGGGAACAGTAATTGCTCAGTGAGAGTGTCATATAATTACTGTAATTAATGTATAACGTACATATTGTCTCTAGGTGTTGCTGGGCCTGCCTAGTTTATTCCTAGGGTTGGATAGTATTCCTGGTTTTCCTTTACACTTCACACCCAGTGAGGGAAAATGAAGATAATTGAGCTCTTCTGAAATTCCCGTGATTGAAAAACTCTGTTCTCTCTTTAAAACAAATGAAGTACCGGTGGAAAGGGGGAAGGGTGACTTTTAAAATGCAAAGTGTGGGCACAGAGCTTTACTTTTTAGCATTTCTTTTCCAACTTCCAAGGCAAATGTCATTATCTGTCCCTCTGAATTGTCCCCAGCCTGCTTTAGATAACACCCCATCTAATGATAATGGAGCTGGGCTGTTTCATTTACAACTCAACGAGTGAGCAAGGAGCAGTTTTCCTGTACAGATCTTAACAACTTTACAGCCCTTGGGAACTTCCAGGTTGCTGTAAAGGAAATATCAGGGCTGTTTGGATTTGTGAGGGGATGCTCCATTGGCAGCATGCCAGTCAAGGCAGGAGCAAAACTGCTGACAGGACAGGAGGGAATGTCTGATCCCTGTCAGCCCAATCTGATGGGATTTGGGCATGGCAAGAGGAAAATATCTTAACACTAAGAGGAGTATTACCATCTTTGCTGTGTGTTATGTATGAACTGAAATGTAGTGGAAAACTTCCTCCTGTTTGCAGAGCTACCTAACAGAAATCCCTGTGATAAATTACACAGCTTGTGCAGATATCCTTGCACTTAAATTTTCTAGAAAAATGTGAGTTTTAAAAAAAAATGTCTCTATATCAGCTCCCAAGTTATTCTTTGCTGCCAGCTGAAGAATCACTTGTGCAAGCGAGGACACATTGTAATAATAATTTATTCTGGTAGTAAACCTTCCAAGCAGGAAGACCTTTTGCATGCAAAACACATAAAACCCTGTAACTGAAAAGTGAGCATCAATATTTCATGTAACCTGGTGTCACTCCATTTCTCCATCCGTTCGACACAGAAACTTCAGGATATTGCCTTGGTGCTGTTCTTTTCTAATGAGGTTTTTGCATAGCCAGAACTCTGAATGCAGGAAGCATTTGGAGGTAAATTCAAGCTTTCTAACATGAACAGTTGCTTTCCATGGGTGTTTTGGTTCAGTCCTAGAGCAGAGAGCTGCCACCTCAACAGCAAAACACTTGAGCCGTGCTCGTCCCTGGGCAGTTCCACACGTGACATTCACTGTCCTCACTTTCCAAATTTCAGCTGCCACTTCCAAAGCATTATTGGCACAGGGAAAGCAAAGAGAGGCTGAAAATGTTGGATGGCACCTTACAAAGGAATAAAGGATCCTGGAAAAGTTACTGTTTGTCTTGGAGAAAATAATTGTGGCACATTAGTCTGCTTTAATTGCTGTGGTAATTTAAGTGACTTGTGTATCTTTGCTGTAATTATGGTGTCACTAAAGGTGCAAATCCTATAGAAAAATAAGTAAATAGTAAAGCAGCAGTTTGGGCAATTATGGAGATCTCATTGGAGAGCAGTGGGATATAATCAGGGCAAGTTTCTGACTTGTTTTGTGTTTGGTTTTGCTGTAGTGATTCAGGGTGCAAAGGGATTGTTCTGAGGAAGTGGAGCAGAAGTGCATCCACACCAGTCAGATAAAGGTGCTTGTAGCCCTGCTGGAGCAACCAGGAAACATAAACTGCTGTGAACTGAGTGATATATTCAATAATTTGAGGGATGGAGTTAACTGTTGAATGTGCATCAGCACACCAAAGGGAGGGAAAATGTAAGGAATTCTTTTTCCTTCCATGTGTGAGGGAGTTCATTCTCTCTGGAAGATGTTATAAGTTAATGAGTTATCACCTGACACTGATTTACCTTGAAGTTGTACATAATTTTATAGTATTCCAATCAGATAATGTTTAAACTTTCAGACAGGAGTTGCTATCTGTGGCTTCTTCAAAGACTCCGAGTATGAGCTGTGTCTTCCCTGGATGTGTTTTACCTGTATTCCAGGAATCACCACCAGAAAGGAACAAGGGTGAGTCACAATTATGGTTTTATGCCCACAGAGGGGCTGCTCTGGGATTTGGACATTTGAAAGAAGCATGTTCTGACTTTGCTCAGACTGAATCAAACTCCTGCTATTTTCCCCTCTGTGCCATTTGGATTTCAATGAGCAGGGCTAAAATGGAGACTTTATGGCAAACACACTGAAAGAAATAGAACTGACCTCGGTGCTCTCAGCCCTAATTGCCCCTAATTACACACCAAATGAGAAAATGGGGCAGTGGAATAAGATGCTGGAGTGAGACTCAGGAATTCCTGTGCTTTGCACATTTGCCACCATCAGATATTGTATTTCTGCTGAAAGGGAAGGGAAATAATTGCCTAAATGGAGGCGAAGGACTGGAGTGGAGAAAGCTGTAAAACAAGATAGCTGGGAAAATAAAAAAAAGGGCAACAGCACTTCTGATCCGGGGAAAGCTTCAGGTGTAGCAGAGTGGAGCTATTTAGATGGCAAATATCTAATGGATTAAAGTGTCCCTTTGAAAGCCGGGTGCTTTATCTCGCAGCACACACCTTCCACAGGCCTGTGAAAGCCTCCGAATGCAGATTCGGGGTTATCGTGGTGCTTCCAGCCTCAGCCAATTTGCCAAGGCATTGTTCCATCCATTCCATAAAGACTGGGAGCTCTCCTGCCACCAGTCACCGGTGCCTTGGACTGGCTGCGAGTCTGGGAGCAGGGGGCTGATGGATGCTGTGCAGGGGGACGTGTCACGCCTTGGGGACACTTTGCATTAAACACTTTCACCGTGTTTCCCCTGAGTTTTTATCAGCTTTTCCCTTTTTAGTTCCTTTCTTATTGCTTTTAGTGTTGCTTGCTCCTTGATTGACGAACAAAGAATCGGAGGTGCTTTAAATAATTTGTTGAAATGACATTTTGGTAGTCTCAGTTCTAAAACTCTGCATGGATTTCCATCCTCATGGCTCGTGCCTAACCAGGGCATCTTCCTGACCAAGGACTCCTAAAGGCAGCTGAAATAAATGTATGTATGTGTGATTATATAAATAATTGTGTACAAGTATTGAGGAGGTGTCACTCCTATGGCAGCTCTTCCAGTTAGGAACAGAACTGCCGAGGTGTTCAACCTTCCTGGTTTTCCGAGAGAGGGAGAGCCCCAACCTCTTCTGTTGCTGGGATCTTCCTACCCTGCATCTGAAATTCAGTGTTCTGTTAAGTCTTCCTTCTTCCTCTCCTTCAGTGGAAACCCAGAATTTTACAAATGTTGTACAGAACTAAAAAGAAAATAATTAAAAATTAAAAAGTGAATGGATGTTGATTTTTTGGATGGGAAAAATTAGTTTAAAACTTGTTTGATCCCGAGTTTAACCCTTTTCTTTGGAGCACTCTCCTCATTATAATTGCAATAATCACCAGGTAGTGATATTGATTTGACAATATCTCAATTTTTTGACTCAGAGAGTAAAGCTTCAATTATGCAATTAAGCGTCTATCACATTATTGCTTCAACCTGGTACAAATACCAGACAACCATTGTATTTTAAATTAGGTGCAGTACATTTTTTTCCAACAAAAAAGGATCAAAAATCCCTTCTATCCATGAGTCATCATTGTCACCAACTGCCCTTTGCTCTATTATTATTCTATGTTTTAATGGTATTACATAACCCTCTTCATCAAATTTTTGGGACATTAAAGTCTATCTCAGACATTTTTGTTCCACAATATTATTTTTTCTTTCTTATTTTTCACCTTTATCTCCACCTGAGCACTCAAGGCCAGCTCATTTTTGATCATCCTGAGATGTTTCTTTGTGGGTGAATAATAATTATCTCTGTCAATATTATCACACCAGTTCTGGCATTTATTATTATTTTATCATTGAGATTACCTTCCATTCCTCTGGGACCTGTTCCACCAGCTTCAATTCTTCCAAATCACACAGAAAAATGTTTCCTTTAATGAGGTGCTTAATTTATACTAATTTAGATCCAACAGTCTGTAACAGCATCCCTCCATCATTCCTTTCATTGGCTTTCCCATTTCCTTCCCAATAAATCTGGATGTTGTGAAGTTTTAGATTGCTCTGGTAATGACTTCACTTTAATTTCCCAATTTATTGATTAATTTTAGTGTTAATTTGGGAAATTATATGTGTATTAGCAACTGCAATGAAATCCTTTATGCAGGTCTGGTAAACTTTCTAGGCAGCACAAGGTCACTCTGGCAGTCCAGTGTTCCTTCCTTGGAGTGGGTGCTGCCTTGGGAATTCTGTGGAGTTAGTAAACAATTCCTTCCTTATCCATGTTTCCTTAAGAAGGCAGTTCAATATTAGCTGTAAGGATAAATATTTTCCAAGGTTCTGCAGAGCTCCTGCTGTTGAGTTGGGAATTGAAGGAGTATTTCATGGGGAGTTCCTTGCTGGTCACTGTGAAATTCATTACCAACACATCTTTAGCATAATCCATGATTTTCCTGTTTGCCCAGAAATTCCTGTCTCCAAGCTTGGCTCCTAAACTCTTACCATCAAAGTTATCCTGCTCTTAGGAAAAAACACTATCATTGTTCTCCATGGCCACTCCTGCATCCTGTGGAGGCATCAATTTTAGGCTGCAAAAATGTGGGATTGAGGTTTTTCCCTTGATTTTGCTGGTTCCCTGCTCCTGCCTTTCCACTGTCTGCCCTCCCTTTTTCTGGAGTCTCTTCTGCTGCTCCTGGGGGACACCTCAGTGTCCATTTCTCTGCTGATCAGGGCTATTCAGTCCCCCCTGTGCACCTTGGGGTCACTCAAGCTGTAAAATCATTTCTCTGCAGGCTGGACAGGGAGCTTTGCTCTGCCAGCAGCCTCGAAAGAGCAGAGAATTGCCTGATTCACGTAGTTTTCTACCCCAGACTGATTCCCAAGGTATTTTCCTCTGTATTTCATGATATTCAGTATTAAGAAGAGCTTGAATCAAGGATTTTGATGTTCAAAGGAGAGGAGTTTGGGTGACAGAGCAGTTTAGAGTGGAAATAAAATGGGCACAAATGCTGGGGGAGTTGTCATGTGGAGAGTGTAAACACCTCTTAAGGACGAGGTAAATAAATTACCACAAGCTAAATATTAATGAGATAGAGCAATGCCAAAATTTCTGGTGACAGAGATGTTAAAGAACCTCACATGAGCTTCAAGACATAAAATCTTCTGGTTAATGAATGATGGTGTTAACACCTCAGGGTGTAGAGGGAAAGCATCTCTGTGTCTTCCTTGAACATGGAAAACCTGCTGATTTTTGAGCTGCTTTTAAGAATTTTCAGCTCCTGTGCCTTGATGGGGGTTTTGTGTGTTTGATGTGACAAAGTCAGCCCAGCAAAGCCTCCACACCACGGACCTTTGCATTGCTTGATGCTTCAGCTCTGACCTCACTCAGGCCTGGGAGCCTGCAGAGGAAAACCCAGTGGGCTGAAGAACACGATCCCATTTTGTGATGTGGACATGAGCAAGAGGGGGAACGAGCAGCAGCCTCCTGCTGAGCACAGCGGACCTTCAGCGAGGAGAAAACAGCTCAGAGGCGGTCAAGGCAGCCTGATTTACACCAGGGAGGGCTGAGGGTTGTCTGGGGTGGGTGTGGGTACAGCTCCCTCTGCGCTGGTGCCTGCAGAGGGTGTGAGGAACAACACCCACACAGCAGCACTCACAGCCCTGCTGGCCCCCCAGGCTCTGTCCAAAGTCTGGCACTGTCTGATGCTTTCATTCCCACTCCCCCTTGAATCACAAGTGACTGTAAAAATATCATTGAAAACTCCCAAACAAACAAATCTTCCAGCTGTTGTGTCTGGAGAGAAAACCTTGGAACCAGTACGATCAGAATCTGTGAGAATTTGTGTAGAACAGAGGCATCTAATGGCGTGGTTTAACATTTTCTCATGGAGGATTGGAATCCTTCATCCCAGTGATGCAAAAATTACCCCTGGGTGCAGGTTTAGAGGTCACTAGAAGTTGAAATTTCGTGGAGGTGTCAGTGGTAACGAAGGTCAAGGCTGTGAACTTTGAGTTTTCCCATATTTTGGGTGGTGCTGGGATGAGCTGCTGGGTTCTGCCTCAGGAGTGTCCCTTGCCCGGACCAGCCCTGCTGGACAGCTCTCCCTGAATTACCACACAAAATCAGTGTAAGGAAATTACCTTCTTGGCACCGATGTTGTTCACACCTCTCAGTTGTTATTACAAATATCTGAATATTAAACATGCACCCCAAGCTCCTAAGCCTTTAATCCTTTTGTTTTCCTGCTACAGCCATCTATTATTTTTCACTGGTACGAAATGCAAAGCTGAGTAATATCCAGCAGTATCATGTCTAAATAAGCAAAAAGCTGGCAAGGAATCAAGAGATATTAAAGGAGGCTTTGCTTTGTTTCCTGCTCAGGAGCAGCAAGGAATGCAGGAATTGGCTGGAGGACCATCTGCAGCAAGGACAGGGAAAGTCATGGGAGCAGCAGAAAAGCTCTGACAGAAAAACTGCAGAGGGTCAAAGCCCTGATTTCATTAAGCAGCTCCTTTCAGAATTATCTTTTCCTCTCTGTAAAAGCTGGGACATAATCTGTCATTTCAGCTTTTGTTCAAGAAAAACTTGAAAAGCCCCAATGGAATAGGTTAGGAATGGTGGATGATGAAGTTAGGACTTAATAAGGTGCATTTTGAGTGTTAGTTATTAACTGGAGGGTTTTGTTCCTTTTAGGTTGTTGTCATTATTGCAGCTCTGTAATTTCACCTTAAAATACTTTCTTTTAATTCTTATTATTGTAATTATTAATCTAGATATTAACCTTCATATAAAAAGAACCCCTAAAATTTCTCGTCTTTCTGGTTGTAAAAATATGCATATTTACAAGCCAAGAAAGTAAGAGTCTCCAATTTATTGGGGTTTTTTTGTTAACTAGCATTACAAAATCCATCAAAGGCTATTTTGGACCTGCCTGATGTATGACTCCAGGATCTTTGGAGCTGGCAGACTCCCGGGCTTCCTGATGGTCTGTGCATATGTGTCTCCAAACTGGCATGAAGAGGTGTTTGTGTCAATATTTATTTTATGTTAGTGAGCCTTTGGACAGCCCAAATACAGAGGGGTGATTTGGGCTCTTAAATCCAAGGCTCTCGTTTGCCCATATTTGAATTATTGAAGAGTATCTGCTTTAGTTAAGCACACCACATGTGAATTTACCCATTTCTAGAAGGCACAAAATTAATGACGTGCCTTGGGAGGTTTAAGACTTCTCCCTGGTTTTAAGGAACCAAAGGAGAAGGAAGGACAGTCTTTTTAAAGGGATTTAAAACTTGATACATCCTTTTTTAACCAGTTCTTCAACTTTTCACCAATTAGGTTTCATATGAAGCAATACCTATTTTTTTATTGAAAACTTTATTCAAATTTAACTCAGATATTAACCTTGATATGTCCCCATTCAGAAAACGTCTCTGATGTTCCTAGGTCTGCTAGCAGGAGTGAAAATTCCTTTCTGCTGGTACATTCCAGGCAGGAAGGAACATGGAAAAAAAATCACATAAAGCTGAAGAAGTTGAGAAAAGAAAGATTTGAGAGTAAAACCTGACAGTGTTTCCCAGCAAAAAGACCCCAAAAGCAGCACCCACAGAGGGCACGGTCTGAAAAATCAACAGATTGTGAATTCAGGTATTTGAGGAGGAAGGATAATTACTAATGAATTCAACTTCTTTCTGCTTGTTTGGGATTTTTTTCAGCTTTGCTGTGGTTGGTGTTTCCATCCAACTGCAAATGAAGAATTCCTTTCTCTCCGTTTTGCCCAAAGCAGAGCTGGGAGGATGCAGCTGAGAGTCACTTTCAACTCGGTGCACTGTCAGGAGCCAGCAATTAGCTGGAAGCAAGAATTAATTGTCCTTTTCTCCTTCATTTCCAGGCAGTGAACTCCATCTTGGAGTGAACATTGTCAGCTACAAACGCCAGGTTCAAATCTCTCACTCGTAGGACACTTTCCGTTTTGGAATATCCCTGATGTTCTCTCGGTTCAGCTTAAAAAAATCAAAAAGCAGCTGATAGATTTTGATCAAGTAATAATGTCAGGCACATTTTGATATTTCCACATATTTATGCATGAATGGCCAAAGGAAAAATATTCTTTTTTTTTTCATGCAATCTTGTAATTTCTTTGTCAGCTGAGAAGGTAGATAATAAATATTGGCAATACATAAGACTTGGCTCTGCTAAGAGCTACCCTTGCTATCTTGAGCAGCAGCAGTTATTAATTTTCAGACATAATCAAGTGATTTATATTCATGATTATGGTTCAAACCATCCTGACACTTGTTCCTTCCACATCAGACGCCTTCTCGCTTCGTGCTTTCTGTGTTCAGCAGCGATTAAAATAAGAATGAGAGGGTTTGGGGTTTTTTAGGACTATTGTTATAATGTTTCTCCTCTGATTTCAGGTCTTACCCACTGAGTCATCACCTGAGCAGTGTGCTCTGCACTGACTTTCAGTAATAATTGTATTTTAGAGATTTCCAGCAAGTCATTTCCTCATTTGCACTGAGAACTGCAAAATTTATTCCTCTTTCTATACACCACAGATCCATTGGAATTCTTATCTTTGTAATCATTATCATGATCACTGGTGTCTAATTATCACTGGTCTCTAATCTGACCTCATAAAAATTCATAAATAACACTGGCACTCAATTTTAATGTTCATTACCTCTGCCATACTTTGTTGGATCAAAAGTGATATTGGAATAAGGATAAAGATCCACTGTTTAGAGGAAAAGAAACATATTTATCTACAAGAAATGGTTTCTGTGCAATGTCTATTTGCATTTCTTTCAGAAGAACTGCACATACTTTGAAAATGAACTTCAAATATGTTCTGCTTTTCCACTGCAGCAAAATGACTCAGTTGATATTATTTCTCTGTCTGTTTGGTAAACAAAATCAAAATATTTTGGTTGTCAATTACTATAAAATGAAAACTGCTTTTGTCTGAGACAGAGCTCACAGCATCTGATCTTGAATCGTGATGTGCTTTTGGAAAATGACACAACATGGGATGAATCCAAATTCATTCTCTCCAGAGTCTCTCTGGGGGAAAATCTGTTTTCAGTGCGTTGGTGAGGGTTCACAGCTCCTTGTTTTGCTCAGTTGAGTGTCTGGAGGAGACTCCAGGGCTCTGAAAACAGCTCAGCCTTTTTTCTTGCTTGGATGTGACCCGAGCTACCTTGGAGAGCTCCCAGTTTGGCGAGCTGGGATTGCAGGGTGGGTTCAGCCATGCAAATGTGGAATGTGGGGATTGCAGGAGTGTGCTCCCACTGGATCTGTGCCAGATGTCCTTCCACAACACCAATTATGCTCCTGGCTGGACTGGTAACTGCAAACAGATCCTTATAGGAATGAAGGACTGAAATTTAACTGTAACATATTAAATATTTGATACCAAAACAGTGGAAAAACACATCTTGTGAAACTGTAGAAAAAGTACAAGGTATTTTTATTTCTATTTCCATGGCCCCTTAGCTGAAACCCCAATTATCAGCACAGTGGACTGAATTAATACAACCAGGGAGCTCACTCTGCCCAGCTAACGAGCTTTGCAAGTTGTGTGTGATTTAATTAAAAATGGACCTGTTCAAAGCAAAGAGATAAATGCCTCTTCTTAAATTACTGCATTTTTAACAGTACCTAATTTCCTAGATTGCTTTCCTGTGCCATTCTCTCCAGCCTAGCCTGTACCCCTGGGCTTCTAACAATTCTTCTTCCCAGCTTTCTGTCAGAAAGGAATCAGCTCTGAATTCCTGGAAACCAAAGCAGGAGCCAGCGGAGACCAGCTCTTCAGCTCTTCTCTTAATGGAGTTCTCATTGTTTTTATGGCCTCTCAGTGTCCCTGACCGAGGAGCCTTCCCTCTTCCTCCTCCTTGGAGTTCAATATTCCGCCTTGCCCTGAAAGCCTGGTGGTTGACCTCCTTTGTGGAGTAATGAAAACACACTCAGCTGGGAAACCTGCTGGGAAACCCTCCCCGGAGAGCTTTGTGTTCCCTGCTTTTGTGCTCTGGAGTGGCAGGGAAAGCGTTCCCCGGGTGATGGATAACAGAGGTTTGTGGCACAGCCAATCCAGGGAAGCACTTAAGCAAATGGTTTTATTGATGGCAGGGAGATTGTTAAATGGAACCCACGGAATCGGCTGCGCTGGGCCCAGAGCTTTCCTGGAACAGTTACACGGTATAAATAAACTTTGGAAAATAAATATCCATCAAACAACCCCCTCAGGCTTCCCTAACCATTATCAGCCTCATAATCCACACCAAACCATTATTTTTGTCTCAACAGACACTCATAAAGCAGCATATTCAGCAATTCTTAGCAATGTTTCCAGAGCTTACTTGGACATGGGCATCGCTCCCATGGAAAGGAGGGGTGGGATTGGTTTGGAAACTCTGCCTGTTGTGTCCCTGAGTTCCTGGGAGGGGTGGGAATGATCTGAGGGGAGATGGATGGATGGATGGATGGATGGATGGATGGATGGATGGATGGAGGGATGGACAGACAAGGATGGGTGGATGGAGGGATGGAGGGATGGATAGGGATGGATGGAT
>VZTH01017852.1:0-52846 GCA_013397815.1 Aleadryas rufinucha | reverse complement strand
GGGGGATGGATGGATGGAAGGATGGATGGACAGGGATGGACAGATGGATGGAAGGACGGATGAGTGAATGGATGGATGGATGGATGGACAGAGATGGATGGATGGATGGACAGATGGAAGGATGGTTGGATGGACAGGGATGGACAGATGGATGGAAGGATGGATGAGTGAATGGATGGATGGACAGGGATGGACAGATGGAAGGATGGACGGACAGACAGCGATGGATGAAGGGATGGATGGAGGGATGGATGGAGGGATGGATGGAGGGATGGATGGATGCAGGAGAGCCCCAGTGCTCTGTGTGTGTCATTGATTTCCTTTCCTTTAAGTGCCGAGTGAGGAAAAGGGGCCCATCCCCTCTGTGCTCCAACAGGAAACATTCCACATTTCTCATTCCTGGGCTCCACAGGCAGAGCTGAGGGATGGAGGAATTGGAGTAAATTTGGGAGCAGTACAAAAAATACAAGTGGCACTTCTCAACCATTTCTTTATTCTTGAAGCATCACTTGTAAATGCTTTTATAATATGAATTGAAAGTTTTCCCTTGGAAAATACAGATTTAATGTTAAAATCCCACCTCTCATTTGTGAGAAAAAGACAAAACCCAGTTAGGTGTGAAGGATTCATGTTAAGGTTATGACTGAAGCCTCTTTGCTATAAAATTTTAACATTTCTGCGTTAATCTTTCATCTTTTTCATTTCATTTTTTGGACATTTATTAGCAGTATCCCATGAAATCTGTTTATATTGATTTAAGACTAATATTTTATAGTTAATTCCAATAAAAATATTAACGGTCATAAATTTGATTCTCCCCTGCAATGAATTCAGCAGCTCCTTCCCTCATTTGGGAATGTTTAATGACTTCTTGTGGGGATTAAAGCAGAAATAATAGAGGAAGAATGTGAGGGTTTCACGAAGGTTAAAGTAACAAAGATATGGAAAAAAGAAGAGATTAAAAGAAACCAGTCATGCAACTGGATGAGCTGATCGGCGTTTTATGGCTGCTTTTCCCTCCTTTGCAGAATCTGATGCTTCATATTGAAGCAAAATATTATTAATTAACCAGCAGTTCCTTGGCTGCAATAATCCCAGTGTTTAGTCCAAAGAGTGTCTGCAATCTGCCTGCAATTCTGGCTGTGCCTGCCATTGGCCCGGGGCTTTGCAAACACAGCTGAGAACTGATAGCAGCAGCTCTTAAAGCCCCAGGGCTGATGTTGAACCCCACAGTCAGGAGCAGCAGATGAAGGAACCACAGAAGCTTTAAGGTATGGCACTTGTTTTATTGCTGCCGAGGTTCTGGAGAAGTTTGCCTCACTGGGGAGTGCTCATCACACAACAGAACTTAGATTTATCTATTATAAATATTTATTTATATTTACTTATTTATTACTCATAACGTTTTAGGGTTTGGAGGGAGGCCATGAGAAGAAAGGACTGAAATTCATTGAGATAGGAGGTTCTGATGACAAGAACTTGAATGAAATCCTACTTTTCAGAAAAATAATCATTAGGTTTTTTAAGTTTCAGGGTGATATCGTCTGGGGCAACACAACAAAAGGGGTTTTTAGGTGTGGGTGGAGGGAGAGTGATGGGTTAAAAATGGCTGCAGGAGCATACAGTGATTTAACCTGTTATTTCACACACAAAGTAGATTATTCTGAAGTATTTTTCACTCCTGTGGGTCATCACTAAAACATGTAAAAGCGTTCTGATGTGCCAGTGCAATGCCCATGTGCTCCCACGCTTTCTCAATGAAACAGACCCAATTTCTCTGTATTTGAGGCTGTTTTATGAGGTTAAATGCTCTTAACCACCAGTTAAATGCAGTGGTAGCTGCCAGTGTGTATTGATCTGGATGCTGAGATTAGTTTTAATCAGTTTTAATCAGTTTGATTACCGGTGTACAGCTCAGTGTTGATGGTTCTGAGTTGTTCTTTCGGCCAGCACAGCCCCCTTGGCTCAGCACACTTTGCTCACTAAAAAAATTGAAAAGGAATTTGAGAAAACCTCGTGTTTTCCACACCTTTTTAAGGCACTGACTCCTTTGACTTATTTCCCACGTTTCAGTTGTGATTTCAGCAGCAGCCATTGTGCCATGATTGTACACATTCTGTTCTCCCACTACACAAATAAGCAATTTACCTCTGCCTTGCCTTCCCCACGTGTCCTGGACATGCCCTCAGAGTTTATTCAAGTTTTTCTCAGGTATATTTTTAACAAATCAAGTTCCTCCCTTGTAAAAAAAAAATTAGACTTGTGGTTGATCTGAAGGAGAAAAGAAAGCTTAATAAAGGGAAAAGGGGGAAAGAAGATTTTATTGGTTTTCTGTTTCAGGAATTTTAGTAACCTGTAGGAAACTCCATGGTTAATCTCAGGAGTAAATTGTTCTGTGTTAAGTGATTTGCAGGGAGGAAAATACATTTCTCAGCGTCATAATTTCATAATCTGCACTGGGTGAATTATCCTGAACTGGAAATTTATTGCACGTGGTCTTTAAGTAGTGCTTTATTTAGGCTCAAAACCTGAATAATTTATAAATGTTGCTAATTTAATAAATTGGAAACGTAATTTATAGCTGTTCCTTGTGTTTTACTTTGACTGATGGAGTTTTTTTCTGGGTTTCCAGATGGGCAGGAAGTTCAGTGGGCTGGAGATCAGCCTGATTGTCCTCTTCTCCCTGGTGACAGTGATCCTCTGCGTGCTCATTGGGCTGCTGGCCACGGGGCAACCCGGAGTGAAATCTCCAGGTAAGCACTTCCCGTGGCTGCTGGGGGAGCAAATCCCTGAGTGGGATCTGCTCAGCTCTGACTCAGGGTCCCTGCTCTGCTCTTATCATTATCCAAAGGTGAATCGTGGTCAGAGCTTCCTATGGATGATACAGTCAAAGTCACCAGTTATTAATGTAATAAATGGTGTGACTCAGGATTTATTGTCATGGAAAAGTTTTTATCTCTCCTTCCCATGACTGGACTTTCTTTAGGAATGTAGAGCTCAGATAATTGCAATTTTTTTGGAGTATAGAGCAAGGTGGAAAAAAAAGTCTCCTTGATCCTTTCTCTGTGTGGGAGCAGCCAAATTGTGTGGAACATACACTATAACCCTAAAATCCAACAGTGTTTCTTGCTAATTGGTGCATCAGAAACCCCTTGTGTTCCAGGGATGTGATACAGAGCACCTGCTTCACTTCCAGTCCCATTTTGTGTGAGTAATTCCATTCACACACAGGGACTGAAGCAAAAAGCTTGGAGCTGAAAATGGCAGAAAAATAAAAATTATTGCTTACACAAAGCAAACACCTCAGTGTTTAGTAAAACTGCCCATCCAGACCAATATCTGCGTGGTTTTTTCCTGTTCCTGTCATGAGCAGGAGTTTCCCTGAGCAAAAAGCACAAGTGCAGATGATGCAAAGAGGCAAATCTGGGGGAGTGTGTGTCCATCTCAGCCCAGGGCACAGCCCTGCACTTCACAGTTCCAGACACAAACAGTTCCCAAATACAGAAAGTAACCTTCAGAGTTCCCTTTAATCAGCTGAAGCTGCTCACCTTAAATTCAGTCCCACAAATGTGAAATCTAAAGGAGCATCTTAATGGAGCTTTAAGGTGCTTTTCCCTGATGCCCCAATTCCAGCTCCCGTGGAAAACTGTGGCTCAGGGGAAGGAACACCATGACAACCCAGTTTAAGAAAGGAAAGTTCTTCCAATTTTTAGTTCTGAACGTATTTTCACCCGAAGCAGAGCACATTGACCCACAGGAGTCGCTGAAAAGTGGATTAATGAAATAAAATTATCAAAATTACCTATTTGTTCAAAAATTTAAAGTGAAGTTCTCATATCTGAAGTAATTGTAAAAGGTAAAAATAAATTACCAAAGGCAAAAATAAATCATTTTCCAAAGGTAACAATAAATCACAGAAGCAATGGTTCATAGTGATTTGAAGCCATGTTGTTGTTTGAGGTTCGGGATGGTGAGAAGCAGCCAGCAGAAGCAGGTGCTGAGTTCAGAGGGAATCAAGTTATTCCTGCAGTTTGGATTTCCTGGTAATAACCCATTCCTTTATTTCCCTGGCAGATTTTTACCCACAATGCCAGACGATACCAGCAGCAGAGAGGATTGACTGCATCCCGGATCAGTTAGCAACAAAGGTCTGGAAACATTCTGGAAAATATTAGAAAATCGATTTCACCCCCATCCTGTGTATTTATAAAAATGTAATTTATCTCTACTAGGTTGGATATTTTCTTAATCTTTTTAAAATCTGTGATTGCCCCAACCTTTGTGAAGGAGTTCAACTCCTGTACCACCAGTTCAGCCTATTGACAGGTCTGATTTCTGTGGTGTGGGGAGAGGTGGCAACAAAATTGGTCAGACATCAAACAGCTAAAAGAATCACTTTTGAATTTTAACAACTTTTTCTGAACGGTTTCAAAAAACTGGCATTTATAATAAATCAGAAATGATGGGCTTTACTGAGATGTGCAATTTCAAAGTGTACAAGATGTGGTCATGACTTCCTTTCACAACCAGTTTGGATCCCAGGGTCTTCCTCTCCTGGTTGGGGTGCCTGAGAGAGCAGAGTATGGAAAAGAGCTTTTGGCTTAAGAATCACTGAGATAAAATTCCCAGTGGAAAGCATCACCTCAGGTTGGATGAGGCTTGGAGCAGCCTGGGATGGTGGAAGGTTCCCTGCCCATGGCAGGGGTGGAATGAGATGAGCTTTGAGGCCCCTTCCAACCCAACCCATTCCATGATTTTATGATGCCCTTTACTTTTCAGTGCTTTCACATTGAGAACCATTCTGTCATAACTAGTCATGAAAGATTATTATTATAATAATTTATGTTTTTTCATCTTTATTATGGATACTCTTGTTTTCTGGTGGAAGCTGGTGGATGCCTGGCATCTTCCTCTGGTTGAGGAGAGCAGCTTAGGATTAAAAACCAGTGTGGGTTATTTCTGTCATTCACAGAGGTATAAAAATTGCTCACCAGCTGTCTGAACCTCTGAGGAAATTCCCATCTAATTCCAGAGCTGGCTGTTGTTAAAGCCTCTCATGCCATGAGTTTTGTTATGATTTGTAGTTCAATAAAGTCCTGCAGGGGACAGGTTAGGAAAGGTTCAAATCACAGCCTGTTCCTCGCCTCCTCAGGTTCCTTCCCTGCCCCAGGAACGGGCACAGCACTGCAGGAGAAGCCATGCAGATCATTTAAATCTGTAATTACTGCCTTTGAAGCAGTCACCCCACGTTAAGTGCTGCACTCCTCAAGCAGGGAGGGAAACCGTGGTGCTCTGGTGGCTGCTGCAAGGCTGCTGGTAGGAAAGAATTAAAAACAATCAAATCATAGCTCCCAGCAGAAAAGTCAATGCAGATTGCAGCACTGAGGGTGCCTGATCTGGAGTTTGGGGTGAAAGAAATGATTCCTGAGTGTTAGTGAAGACCAGGCAGCAGATTTCACAGGGTTAGAGATAAATATCCCCTTCACTCTGTGCTGTGAGGGGCAGAGTCCCGTCCCAGCGATTCCTTTCACTCCTGTGTGCATTTTTCCCTGGAAGTGATTTGGTTGTGTCAGGCTACACAAATGCAGCAACCTGAAAAACTTCAGGTGCCTGCACAGAATAACATCACTCTTCTGCAGTGGCTTGTGCTAATGGTTTTCAGAATAAACTGCAGCTTAGAAAAAATGTGATTTCTCTAAGCTGATCTAGAAGGTTTAGTGTCTGCCTCGATTTCCTTAGTCACTGAAGATGTCCAGGGTGAAGCTGGAAAATGAGTAGGATTGCAGAAAATGGGAGTAAATAGAAGAAAGAAAATGAAAGAGAGAACAAGAAAGGAAGGAGGAAAGAAAAAGGAAGAGGAAGGGAGGAAGAAATTAAGAAAAGAGAAAGGAAGGAAAGAAGGAAAGAAAGAAAATAAATAGATATTTTTTATCTGATCATAGGATTGGTGAGGATAGAGATGCTGAAAGAAGGAAGATATTTAGTAGCTATTCACTGCTGTGGACCATTGCCAGGAGGCCTGATCAGACAGGCAGAACACACCAGGAAAACACGAATTCCTCTGAGCAGAGCCCCTGTAGGCCAGGCTGACACCTCTGCAAGCTCATGGAAGGGAGCACTGTTGGTTTGATTTTGGGTTTTGTGCTTTTCTTCCCGAAGTACCCTGCTGGGAGAGGTCTGTGTGGATGCACAGAAGAGCACATTTTAGTTCAGCACGTGGCCAAGCTCTTCTTGGAGTCCTTGGTGCTGAGTTCATGCTGTACCTGTGTGTAAAGGGTTTCCTCATATCCAGGGCTGTTCCTAATTAAGCTTTGGCTTTCCTGGCTGTTGGTATCTATTGTGCTGCTTTTACAGCTCACAGGCTGGGATCCCATCTTTATTTATAGCAGGTGATTGCTTTTACAACAGGCTCCCCAGTGTCTGCAGTGAACTCTGCTCCTTTCCCTGTGCCAGGCCTAACCAGTCCTGAACTCCTGTGTTTTCTTCCTTGTGCAGAAAGCTCAATATGCCACCAAAATACAAACCCTCCAGGGTAACATCCAGCTGGAAAAATATCACTGGACTGTGAAGTAACCGCTGGAAATGGTTGAGAAAGGAAATGGTTGAGAAGTATTCAGGAGAAATGGGTGGCGGAAATAAAAAGATGCTTAGGAAGCTGGGAATGTGGATGCTTGAACTGCCAGGTTTTAGGAAAATCAGTTCAGTTTATTCTGCTTTTTATGGGGTGGTCACTGGTCTTGGAAGGGATAAGAGGATGGAGGTAGCAAATCTGTTCTTATATATTTAGGATGTTCCCCTATATTTGAAGGAAATGAAGTCAGGGACTAGAGCTGTGATCTCTGCAGTCTCGGAGGGCTTGGTGCTTCCTCTCCTTTACTCTGCAGTAGTTTATAGATGGGAAATGGGGAGTTCTGGTGGGATCTGGGAAGGTGGGAAGTGAGCCTGGGTTTTTCACAGCCTTACAAAGGCTGACACCGATTTATCAAAGGGGGAGAAATGAGTGCCTACATCTCTCCTCCAACTGCTTTTTGCTTGGAACCTGATGGAAATGACAGCAAATGTTTTCTGATGGGGTAAATCCATTACAAAGAGACAAACATTTACCTGTTTGGTGAATCTGGGGCTTATTTAGGGTGGTTTTGAGCAGTTTCTGTGCTCTGTAAAACCACTATCAAATAAATGCACTGAGACTCCCCAAGCCAGTGGCTTTGTGAGCTCCCTCAGTGCTTCCTTCAGCACCTGCCTGATTGCTGGGCTGGAGCTGCCTTATCTTTTATGTCTTCAGAGCCTCTGAAATTAATTTGACTTTCACTGACCAGGTTGGGCTCTCTAACCCCAAAACAAGGACAGCAGCAACGAAGGTTTTGGATCATGTCCACCTATTTCAAGCTGCAAGATATTTTAAATATTTATCACAAACACCAGAAGCATTTGAGCACAATCAGATGAAGGCAGAAAGAGCTTCTGGTAGTGGGCAGGTGGAAAGTGAAGTCTTGAAGGTGTCCCTGTTGGATTTGGATACCTGAGGTTACTGATGGACATTGCCCTTCGCCCTGAGTGAGAGTGGTTTTACCACTCCCCTTTTCCCTGAGTAATGAATGGGGTTTTAAGGAGAGAAAATGGGTGGAAACTGAATGATAAATTGCCCAAATCTTATCTCCAAACATAAACCTCACACACACAGCACGTGAGCAAGTTAATTCCTTACAGCAAAGCAAAGGACTTTCAGCTTTTTAGTGAATGGGAGTGTAAAGGTTGGTGCCACTACACTGAGACAGAGGCTTGAAACAATGGTTTATTAAAAAAAAAACAAAAAAATCCTTATCTCTATTTGAGGTTATGCAGAAACGATCTGAATATTTCTGATACTGGAAAGTTACATTAAAATGTAGCTATTATACACAATGTTCAATTATGCATGTGTAGATGTTTATTAGATGTTAATCCCACTATAAATTTCACCCCCTCTCCAGTGTGTGACTTTTGGTCAGACTCTGCTCTATCTGTCACAGCTCAAATGTTTCAATCATTCTTTTTAAGTGTTCATTTTACCTGTGGGTCTTGTGGTTTGAAAGAAAGAATGCATGTCCAATAAGCAAGTTTACTCTGAACCCAGACAAAAATCCTCTTTAGTGAGTTCTGTGCCACTGAGTTCACTCAATAGAGCTTTTCAAAGAAGGACTCGACCCGAGCGCAGAAATTATGAAGGTTTCTGGTGTTTGGGGTGAAATGCCCCCCGTGTGCCCTTTAACTGGTTTAGTATGGATTTATTTGTGTAAGCCCAGCTGATGTGTGCCCCTCCTGTCCCTGCTCAGAGCACCTGCTCCCTCCGTGGCTGCTGCTGGAGCCCCCAGAGCGACACCAGCGTGCCCTGGTGCTTCTTCTCCCCCAACCACGGCTATGAGGTGCAGGGCTCCAAGAGATCCACCCAGGCAGGTGAGCTCTGGGCTGGGCCCCCCCAGTTCTCACCCCCTGATGTCCCATTCCACACAACACCTCGTGTTTGTCTCCCGAGGGTTTGAGGCCACGTTGCAAAGGCTGCCATCCCCTTCCCTCTTCGGGAGCGACATCCACACGGTGCTGCTCACGGGAGAGTATCAGACACCCAACCGCTTCCGATTCAAGGTCAGTCTGTGTCCTGCTCTGCTTCAAGGTCCATTTGCTCTGCAAGACGTGAGGTTGGCTGTGCAGGGAGTGTAGGATTGATCCTCTGGAGCACTCTCATGATTCCCACTGAAGTCCTTTTGGTGTCCTCCCTGCTGGTGCAGTGCCTGGGGTTCACAGGCACTTGGCACAGTCGGAGCTCTGCATGAAAAATCACCGAGACCTTTGAAAAGCTCAGCTTTTCTATTATCTGCCATTTGTCCTCATCACAGGGAGATTTGGGGGATAAATGTATTTACTTATTTTTTATTTATGGCCCAGTCACGTCTCTCAATCATTTTGACACGCAACATCAGCTTGTCCAATGATTTGTGTTTTCCATGGAAAGCCTAAGCCTGTGCCATGGGTGTGGGGTATCAGGGGTCTGTAGGATGGAGAACCTTCTGTGGGAGACTTTGTGCTGTGGTGGGTTCCTGGGGAGCCAGGGAAACACAGAGCCAAATATTCTGAGGAAAATGGCTGAAAGTGAGTAATCAAACTCAGAAGTGAAGGACAATAAAACCAGAAGAGGAAACTGGGATTCAGGTGGAAATACCTGAGTCAGAGCTACGTGTAAATGCTGTAAAAATATTTGAATTGGGGATTAATTTGTGAAGGGCCAACACTTGTGTTGTATAAAAACGTGCAGATCACTGACCCCAATACACAACGATTCGAGGTCCCTCACGAGCACGTGCGGCCGTTCACGGGGTCCATGGCCTCCGGCCTCAAGTACGAGGTGGAGCTGAAGCAGAACCCCTTCGGCATCGTGGTGACCAGAGCAAGCAACGGCAAAGTGCTGTAAGTCGTGCTGGGGCTCCCTCAGTGACACTGAGGGCTCTGTGAAAGCTGGGGGTGCCACCTGGGAGGTGTCCTCTTGGACACAGGGTCTGCTTCTCCTCTCTTGGCTGATGGACGTCCCTCGAGGACTCTTGGGATGCCTTTGGGAACAAAGGCTGTGAGATGGGAGGCTCTGTCTGAAAGCTTTCAGGTGTGGCTCTCTGCTCACTTTCCCCCAGTGCAGGGGAAATCTCCACAGCTACTTTGTCCCATCAATTCGGGCAGTTTTTATTGTCTGAGGGGCTCTTTGCCAATGCTTCAAACCATGTGGGAAAGCTCCTCGTTGCACCTTTATCTTCTTTACTACAATCGTGGTGAGGCCCTGAATCACCAAAACCAGGCTGCCCTTTAGACCTGTGATATCCAAGGAGAGCTGGTGGTGTAAGGCTGTGCGTAAAATACTCAATGAACATTGAATTCTCTCATCCCATTGACATTCTAAAAATAAATAAACCACACCTGCTGACCCACAGCTCTCCAAGTGCCCTCAGAGAGGGGAAGTGCCAGGATGAAGGTGCTCATTAAACCAGCCAGGAATGATTCCCTGTCACAGGGCTGGGCCACTTGGATTAGCGAGGCTTCGAGTTTAATTAATTAAGGGTTCCTTTTTGCTCTTATTTGTATTGTTTTCTTGCCTGGAATGCTCTGTAATGATTGATTTGCAATTATAGAGGGCACAGGAGATGGACTTGGCAGTCAGCAGTGCCTGACTGATTAAACAGGTACAGGGAGGGGGGTGAGACACCTGTGGCACCATGACGAAACAATTCTCTGGAATATTGTCTGTATTTTCCTGAGACTTTTGTCTAATTTCATAAAAATGGTTGCATTTGGGTCTCTAAAGAAAAAATAACAGTGATGTTGGACTCTGAGTTTGAGTATCTCAAAGGAAGCTGTTGCTACCATGGGCAGCCCCTCAGAGATAAATCCCTGACAAATTCGTTTGCACAAGATCACTGATTTTCCCCAACTTTTAAACAGCCCAATAAAAGAGACCTCTTTATAAAAGAAAAAGTGGGAACCAATGTATTATGACAGTTCATTACCAAAATCCTGATTATTCTGATAAAGTCTGAGACCTTCCATCATCATTTTTTTCCACTTGAGGCCACAAAAGAGATTTCTGATTCCATCAACCATTGCAAGCAAACCTGGAGGATCAGGGTGGAGCCCTGACTCTGCCATCCAGCTCCAGCTAAAAGGAGCAGAAACAGTTCCTGCAACAATTCTTGGTAAAATCCTTCCTTTTTTCTCCTTTTTCTTTTGCACTTTTCCACCAGGTTTGACACGACCATCGGCCCCCTGCTGTACTCTGACCAGTTCCTGCAGCTCTCCATCAAACTGCCCAGCAGCAACATCTACGGCGTGGGGGAGCACGTGCACAAGCAGTACAGGCACGATGTCAACTGGAAAACCTGGCCCATCTTCAGCAGGGACATTGGCCCCTCTGCAGTAGGTTTGGGGTTATTTCCCCCCACTCTTTGCAGTTCTGGAACCCAAACCTCTCGGGCAGTGAGCACATTCGTGTATCCCCCGAGTTTTCCCTACGGGTTTTTCAGGCGCTGCACGTTGTTACTGAAATCTCCGTGGTGCTGGTGGGTGCTCCCTGATTTTTGTGTTGGTGTGCAGTGGAAAACCAGTGGATAAACCTTAGTAGATGAGTCTTCAGCTTCTACTGATAATCAGAATGAATAACATGCTCATAAATAACATGTCCTAATGCTTTGCTGTGTGCAGGGTTCAGTTCAGATGGCCCAGGCTGATTCAGCAACACCCTTGGAGCTCAAATTATGGAAAAATTCTCCTTAGCAGCTGCCTCTTTCCAAGATAAAATGTGTCTGTCAGCTGTTATTTGTTTCTATAGTTTTCTGGCTGTCCCTTTATGAAGCAATTTCTGTGACACCCATTTTTTGATGATTGTAAGGTTATTTTCACCATTACCTCAGCTTCATAAAGCAGCTCCCTGCTTTGAGAGAGAACTTTTGTCCCACTGCAGTGGGGGCTGTGCTGACAGAAAACTGAGGGTGAGATGAATGTAT
The DNA here is from genome assembly GCA_013397815.1 of Aleadryas rufinucha. Lineage (NCBI taxonomy): Eukaryota > Metazoa > Chordata > Aves > Passeriformes > Aleadryas > Aleadryas rufinucha. The sequence goes on along the minus strand of VZTH01017852.1, from coordinate 41,324 downwards.
GTAGTTAATTAATAATCTGGAATTTGTACCCATTGCCTTGAGATTCCTTCTCGTTCTTTTCTCTGGTTTGAAGATAGTTCTTAACTGAATGGCTCCACTGAGTGTAGACTCATTAACTTAAAATAACAATGAACAGCACCAAGTTAGGCTGCTTTCAAATTGTTCAGGTTCTGTCCCTTGTTCATTTGAACTGAATTTGCTTGTTCAGGAGAAAAAGCACAACTATTGCAACAACTGTTAGCATTTCTAAGGGGTTATGTTGCTAATAATAACAACAGAAATAAAAAAAAAAATAGCAAGGAAATGAAAAAGCAGCAAGGCACTCTCCTATTTCCATAGATTAGACATCAAAATTATTGCCTTGCAGGATGAATAAAAATATAGATTAGATGTAAAATCTAATCTATGGTGAAAGGGGATGGAAGCACCTCTCAAGTTCTCCTTGATGAGCACATTTATTGCCCAGAAACAGAGCTGCAATATCTGCCAGCTTTCCTGGAAAGCCCTCAGATCTGTTATCTATTTATTGGGGAAACTCTGTTTTAATGGAAAATAAAGGAGAATAATGGCAGGAAAGAGAAAACAAAACTGCAGGGAAGTGTCAGGACTTAAATTTTTGTTGTTTGCTCTATTTTGAGACATTTCAAGTTCTACCCATGATATACTTTGAAATATTCCAGAACAGATCCTGTTATTAGATGTTAATCAGCTTGCCTGTTCTCTTTATTACTTTAGGCAATGAATAACTTATATGGAGTCCAAACTTTCTTCCTGTGTTTGGAAGACAACACTGGAGCCTCCTTTGGTGTTTTCCTGATGAACAGCAATGCCATGGGTAAGAAACCTTTCTCTGTGGCTCTGAGCAGTGCAGTTAAAATCCTTTTGAAATCTGTGGGATTGTGATCAAAACTGAGCTGATGCAGATGTCCCTTTTTAAAAACACCCCCAGATACCTGAGGCATCATTACCCTGTGTTTAATAATATTTCACATGCATAATACAAACAGTGAGTAGCTCCCAGTTAACTGGAGGATTTTGATGGAAATCTGAGGGTCAGGAACTTATCCAAGGTCTGTACAGGTCTGCACTGGAATAAAGGATTAAGTCTGTAGTGAAAAACACTTGGAAGTAAATGTCCCGTAGTCCCTTCTGATAAACATATTTATATTTACAGAGCTCTGCACATCTTGAGGCTGGAAAGTTGCACTCAAAATTAAAAGATAGAAGGTTGAACCATTGGATTTCTTCTGATTCTCTTCTCTGCAGGATGTAAAGGAATGGAAATAGGGGAACATAAAGAGTTGTCTGATTTCCCTCTCCTTGCAAGTTCCATTAATGTTTTTGGGTTCTTCAGGCATTTTGTGATTTTTTTACTTCAGTAAACTCTCCAATCATCAATTAGAAAATGGCAAAGTTATTTCAGAATTTCCTGTCCTTCAGAGCTGTTTCTGTGCACTGTTGTCTGGCAGAGTTCGTGGTGCAGCCTGCTCCAGCTGTGACCTACAGAACCATCGGGGGCATCCTGGATTTCTACGTCTTCCTGGGGGACACTCCAGAGCAAGTTGTCCAGGAGTACCTGCAGGTACTTTACCCACAGGGATTATGCACTGAACAGACTTTTTTAAAGTGTTTGGGATTTATTTTATCATTTTTTTCCTCTGGATGCTGCAGAGGAGACCATGCTCGAGGCCCAAGGGCTCCAAAATGCATTAATCTGTAATTTACACCGTGGTCATTAGGGCTGGAGATGGTCTCTAGAATAATTTATGTTTCCTTGCTCCTGTCATAAGGACAAATTCCTGTTCCTATGGCAGCATTATGGGATAGAGAGTGTGTTTATAGGAAGTCTGGATTTTATGACCATAAAATATCACTGGGTGTCCTTTGCACTTCTTGAGATCTGCTCTGGTTCCAGCGACACTTTAAAAAACGGGCATTGTCCCAAAACGCTGGTAGTTCCTAAATTAAATAAACAATGGGGGAAAATACTGTGTTTGGGGGTGGGCTGCTCATTCAGTGTGCGTCATTCCAGTAGATTTGAGGAATGTGGGTGCAGGGAAAGGGGGTGAGGCGACACAGGGCGTCCAACAGCACGCGGGATTCTTGCTGTGCCCTCGCAGCTCGTGGGACTGCCAGCGCTGCCCTCCTACTGGAGCCTGGGATTCCAGCTCAGCCGCTATGGTTACAGCTCCCTGGACGAGGTGAAGGAAGTCGTGGAGAGGAACAGGGCTGTTGGGCTGCCCTACGTGAGTATGGGACGGGGGAGGACACCGAGATCCTACAACTGGTTGGTTCTCCATCGCTTTGGATCAGGAGATGTGTGGTGCCGGAGGTTTTTGTTCATTTTGGTGTTAGACCCATTATCAGAAAGTGGGATGGTGGAGGGGTTAACTGCAGTGGGATATATTCAAGCACTTCATTGTAGTAATTTTTCTTTTATTCTTTCCAACTCTGCCCATTTTTCTTCTCATGAAATTTTTTTTTTTATTGTCCTGTGGGCAGTTATGGAACCATATATTATTCTTAATTGACATTCACAGGCAAAGTACAATTAAGTTTTAAAATCAGATTTTAGGGGACATGAACCTGATGTCCTCAATAGAATAAAAATACCCTGACATTAAGCTAATATTTGGGAAGAAAAGGGACTAATAAAAAGCTTTACCTATCACTTCTCCTGGAAAAGCTGAAATCCCTTCTCTTTCAGGATACCCAAGTCATTGACATTGATTATATGGAGGGAAGGAAAGATTTTACTTATGACAAAGTGAAGTTTAAAGACCTCCCTGAATTTGCAGCTTATTTGCATGACTATGGACAAAAATATGTCATCATATTGGTAAGCATTTAATTACTCCTTTTTTCCCTTGTAAACACTTTCATTACAGTTATTTATTATTATTCTTTACTTATTCTATGTAATTATTGCATTTATAGCCTGTAATAATTGCTAGAATATCCTGATTTCTTCTCTTTGTTGTTTTCTGATTTCTTTAGGATCCTGCTATCAGCACCCAAAATCTAGTTGATGGAAGTCCCTACGGAAGCTATGTCAGGGGAACAGAGAGAAAAGTCTGGGTTAATGAATCAGATGGAACAACAACACTGGTTGGGGAGGTAAGTGGGGTTTTACACATTTGAACTTGATCTGTTATCACTGTTAGGATTTAATTAAGCTCAGGCACTTATCTACCAGTGAGAGCAAAGTTTGCATGGTCTCTTGTAGATGATGATAATTCTCAACCTTTCTTAACTTTTCCTCAGTTTTTTTTACATTGAAAAGGTATTTTTCATTAATTTTACATTGAAATTAATTTTTAAAAAAATATTAATTTTTTAAAAGATAAATGGAATTAAAATTGCAATTAAAATTCCATTTGTTCACATTAACCCTACATTTTGTTTACATTAACACTAAATTTCGTTTTACATTAAAGAGTAATTTGAAGGCCCAAGGGACATTTCATCAGCCAGCTCCCATTTATTTCCAGTAGCTACTGAAGAGCCTGATCCCCCATTATCCTTTTAATTTATAATCTTAATTTCTATTGAGAATTCTCTCAAGCTGTGTTCCCTGTAGGACTTACAAGAAAAGCAATTGAAAATTCAAAGTTAAGAAATTCAAACTCCTTGTGTTCTTCAAGGTCCCATCCAACCTGAGCAGGTCTATGATCATATGAACCCTTTCTATTCTCACTCAAAGTGTAATTAATCCTTTCCCTTTGAATATTCCAGGTGTGGCCAGGGGAAACTGTGTTCCCAGACTTCACCAACCCCGAATGCACGAGCTGGTGGGCAGATGAGTGCAAATTGTTCCATGACACGGTGCCCTATGATGGACTCTGGATTGTGAGTCATTCACAGCTTTCATTTTCATTTTTATTTTTAAAACATAGATGATAGATAAAAACTATTTTTATCATAGATAAAAACTTATTACATTGAGTTTTTATTGGATTGAAAGGTATTTTTACAATCAGATGTTGAAGAATAGCTACTAATAATTCCTTAAAGGATAACAGAATAGGATGGAAGACTTTTTTAGAGAAAAAGGAATTAAGCCAACTTCATTACATCCTGCATCTTTTCTTTCCAGGACATGAACGAAGTGAGCAACTTCGTTCAAGGCTCAAAACGTGGTTGTGCACCGAATGACTTAAACTACCCTCCTTACACTCCCCGTAAGTCCAGCTGCTTTAATCAGAGTAATAAAACATCAAATAAAATTTTAACTGCCTTCAAGGATGCAACATGATTTTAGTGTAGCTCTCATGGGTGAGGTTCGGACACTCCTATTGATAAAAAATAATATTTTATATGCTTGTATTTGTTTACTTCAGGTGTGGTTTATAGAACTGCCTCTTTTCTCTTGTCAAATAATTACTGGATATTGTCATAGCCTTAATTATGTCTGATAATGTAATGATCCTCTTGCACTGTCAGTAGTTTGAGATATTTGCAGAACTAAAAAGGAGTTCATAGTTTGTGTTAATAGTAGGTTTAAATAACCTTTGCCAGTGTGTTGTCAGACGGTGATTCAGGGATTCAGAGCTCAGTTCTCAGTTCCTTGCACGGGTGCAAAGCTCAGGAGCAGAGATTTCACAGAGCAAAGATGAACCAAACCAAGAGCCAAGAGCAGCATTTCGGGTTTGGAGTGATTAAACTGCCTGAGTGCAAAAATAAAGAGGAAAAAGGGGCTTGGATATCATAAGCATTAAAGATTGGAAATATTAATAATAAAAATGTACCTTAACAGTGCTATTTGTATTCCTTCCTTCAAGGTATTCTGGACAGACTCATGTATTCCAAGACGATTTGCCTGGATGCAGTGCAGAACTGGGGGAAGCAGTATGATGTCCACAGTCTCTATGGATATTCCATGATCTTATCCAGTAAGAAGTAAGGAATGCATCATAAAATCTTGCAGAAAGGTTTCAGAGCAGTGCATGACCTGCATTTGCCAAAGCACCATGAGACTTGACTGCTAAAGGAACGAGATTCCTGGGAAATGCTGCGTTATATTTGAGCCAATTTAGCCAAGGCAAAATCCAGAGCCTGGGGTCGGTAGGAAAAGCCACAAATTGATTGCCAGAGCTGTGTAAAAAGATTGTTTAAAATTAATATCTTGAACTTTGCTAAAATACACCTGCGAAAGGGTCCCTGTACCTGTGATGAATAATCAGTGCACATCAGTATAAATCTGCTTTACACAGAATTATCGATGTCTGAGTTGTCTTTTCCCCTGTGTAATTCCAGTCTCATTTCCTTTTCAGAGCCATTGAGAAGGTGTTTCCTGGAAAGAGAAGCTTCCTCATTTCGAGGTCTACTTTTATGGGATCGGGAAAGCACACGGGACACTGGCTGGGGGATAACGCAGCAACGTGGGATCACCTGAGATGGGCAATCCCTGGAATGCTGGAGTTTAACCTCTTTGGAATTCCTTATGTAGGACATCCGTTTGTGCCATCCTTTCAAAACAGATCACAGATTATCTAACCAAGCACTCTCTAAAGGACCACTTACAGTGACACCTCAAAATTAACCCTTTTTAGGAATCTCCTTTGAATAATTCTTTTCTGTTGTCCATTTTTGATTTAGGCCATTTATTTTGATTTTTGTGGCTGTGGTGACATAAATGTGGGTAACAAACTTATTCTCTTTTATATCCCAATCCATCTCTTATCTTAGTAATTTTTAAACACTAATGAGGGATGTGAAACTCTTCCTGGTTTTCGTATCATTTCAAATTAGAGACATCCATTTAGAAGGGAAATAGCCAAATTCCTTTTTGTGATTTAAATTGGAATGCCTTTGAAGCATATTATCACCAAAGAGGAAGGTAAAGATTTGGAAGAACCAGAATGATGGGCAGAGCTAGTGAGGTGTCAGTTTAATTTTTTGAACAGCATAGCTGGATTTGGAAGGAGAAAGTTACAAATCTGTTGTACCTTTTGAGGTACAGAATACTGTATATCCAACTCATTCTGATTTTTATTTTTTGGGGGTTTTTTTTGAAAGATTGGAGCAGATATTTGTGGTTTCAATGACAACACCACAGAAGAACTCTGCAGAAGATGGATGCAAGTGGGAGCATTTTACCCATTCTCCAGGAACCACAACTATGAAGGTTTAGCAGTAAGTTGTGCTTTCTGTTCAAAACTGCTTTGTGTTGCACAACCCCATTTCCTTTAATATCGCTTCTAATCATCACTATCACTGACCAGTCTGAAAACAGAACTGTCTTTATGAAATCTTAGATGTGAGAGGTTGGGTTTCATAAGGGTTAATTGAGAATACACTTATTTGGCAACGGTTTTATGAACATTTATTTGGTTGTTCCTGCCACCAAGGAACACCGAGGTCAGTGTGAGCCACCAGGCCAACTTCTGGGAGCCCCTTGGCACGAACCTGACTGCCAGGATGAAATCTGGAGTAACCCTGGTGGACACGGAGGGATGGGCAGTGCAAACAGCACGGAGGGACAGGACATCAGGTCACAGCACCAGAAGGGAGAACCCAGTGCAGAGCTGCCCCACTCAACCCCACCCTCTCTGAAACAGCTTTTCACACGCTTGGCGAAGCCTTTTTGAAAACTTGGAGATAACAATAGTGGATATTTGTTTCCAGTCTCAAGATCCAGCTGTGTTTGGAGCCAACTCCTTGCTGGTGAACAGCTCCAAGCATTACCTGAACATTCGCTACACTCTGCTGCCCTACCTGTACACGCTGCTCTACAAAGCTCACACCCAAGGGGACACGGTCGTGAGGCCACTGCTACACGAGTGAGTTTGGGAGTTTTATAACCAGTGAGAAAATCTGACACATTTAATATGGATAGGGGACTTTCTGAACCTCTGTCCTGTGAAAATGCACATTGGGATAGCTGTAGATGACTTCCCCATGAAATCCCATTTTGGTGTAATCAGGAGGTGGTTTTTACATATCCTTTAGTCATGATTGTGGACAATCAGTACCCTGAAACCATGGGATTGCTGCTGATATAAATCACAAAAAACCCCAACTTCTGCTTTCTCCTTCACCTGTACCCAGGTTCTACTCTGATGAAACAACATGGAACATCGACAGGCAGTTCCTGTGGGGGCCTGGGCTGCTGATTTCCCCTGTTCTTGAGCCGGTAGGTTTGGATATTTTGGGATCTGTCTTGCAACCATGGGCCCTGTTGAGTCACTAGCTCCCTCTCCTTCCAGTGAGAGAGCCCACAGCATGCTTTTATCCCTGCTGAAATGGAAAATCTTGCAGTTAAATCCCACTCCTGTTTTCCAGTCCTTTATGGAGTCAAAGACATCTGGTCTGATATTCTGCTTTGCCTCATGCTCACATCATCTCTGAATTTCCTTTGGAGTCAGCTTCACTTGCTGCATTTCAGCTTCTCTTGTGGTGCAACAAGAAAACAAAAAGATTGTGGCTTATTCTGTGGCAGAATCTTGTAAATAATGATTTCTCCTGCCAGCAGCACGTTTGCCATGGAGAAACATAAAACATTTGTTAAATACAGAAAGGGAAAGCGAGAATCTGCAAGGTGCCAGCCCCAAAAAATGTGGAGATAAAGAAGATAGAGAGATGCTCGTGGATGTGATCTGGTTCACTGGGTTTGAGGCACTGTGACTTTGGGTGGCTTTCAATGAGCTGCCACTTTGCAGGGCAGCAATTCAGTTACAGCCCAGCAGCTTTGCAGAAACTGTGCTTGGATTGCCCTTCCTCCTGTCTGGGCACCATCCTCAACACCAGGAAAGCAAACAGCAAAGAGTGGAAGTATCAATGATTTTCCCACGGTGGACTTTAGCTTTATGGGAAAATTGAGCTTATTTGATGAAGTTGAATAATGAAAGTTGTTTCTTCATCCACTTTTAGGGTGTGGAGTACACTCGTGTGTACTTTCCTGATGCACCATGGTACGAGTATGAGACGGTAAGGAAATGCAGGGGGTATTATGGGATATTACATCATTTTCTAAATAGGAACGTGATGAAATAGGATCATCAGCCCTGCTTTGGGGACAGAGACCCGAAGTAAAGCCTTTGGGGTTACTTGGGAGACAAGGCATGAAGGGTGGTGGGATAAGCACAAGAACTGGCACCTCAAGAAAGGGCTCAGATTATGACATTAAATCATATCAATATGCAATTACTTTACCTCTATGTGCCCATTAACCCACAGATATTTACATAACTAAAGCCTTTTTTAATAAGGAATGATTTGATGAAACTCAAGAAAACACTCCCAGCAGTGGGTAACACAAAATTCCTGTTCTCTGTTCCATTCTGGAAGGGTGAACCAATCATTCTGAGGAAACTTTGGTACGATTTACAAACCCCAGCGGAAAAAATGGGGCTGCACCTGAGAGGAGGATACATTTTCCCTACTCAGCAACCAGGCAGCACCACAGTGGCAAGGTAGGCTCCCAAACTGAATGTTTTTACTCTTTTTTTTTTTTGCCCCACAACTGGGCTGAGGACTTCTAGGTTACAAATGAGCAACAACCCATTGTATTTAGGATTTTCACCTTGAAATGTGGGAGTTGCTGGGAGACAAACCTCCCTTCCACACCTTCACTGATGAGTTGTGGGTTTATTTGCATAAGAATTCGTAAACTCACTGGGTATTTTAAGCCATTTGCACGGAAATAAAAGGCAACCAAGGGTTAAGCTGAGGCAGTTCTCCAAGGCTTGTGACCCTGCTGGGTGTCACGTTCTTACCTGAACATGGAGGAGGTAGTAAGGCCATTTCAATGTTTGTTTTACACACAAATACCCCTTTCCACAGCCGCAAGAATCCAATGGGACTCATAATTGCCCTGGATATCAACAATGAAGCTTCTGGGGATTTGTTCTGGGATGATGGAGAATCTACAGGTGAGCAGTCATCAACAGTGAAATAAACGTGATTAATAAAGATTTAATATGCTCAAATCTCAATGTTCCTGCTGAAAAGATGATGTTGTAACACACTACTGCTACTTGCTCATAAATCAAAAGGTTTTCATCACTTTTGAGTAGAAAACTTTAACTATTATTAATGTAAGAATAAAGTAGTAGCTTAATTCAACACAAGTAAAGAAAAAAGACACAAGGCTCTACTTTAAGGTCAAACCTCTACTTTAAGGTCAAACCTCTGGTTTTCAGGAGAAATCTTTAGATTGTCAGGAGGTGACAGAGTTTTCCCATAGGATTTAGGCAAACCACTGCCCATCCAGGGAGGTATCTGAACATCAGCATTGGAAAACTGCACATTACCCTCATGCAACTCCGTTTTCTTGTGGACTACACCAATCATATCTCCCAGCAAAACTCCCAAGCCTCTGCTTGGTGGAATTCAGGGAAAGTTAGGGATGCTTTTANAAAGATTTAATATGCTCAAATCTCAATGTTCCTGCTGAAAAGATGATGTTGTAACACACTACTGCTACTTGCTCATAAATCAAAAGGTTTTCATCACTTTTGAGTAGAAAACTTTAACTATTATTAATGTAAGAATAAAGTAGTAGCTTAATTCAACACAAGTAAAGAAAAAAGACACAAGGCTCTACTTTAAGGTCAAACCTCTACTTTAAGGTCAAACCTCTGGTTTTCAGGAGAAATCTTTAGATTGTCAGGAGGTGACAGAGTTTTCCCATGGGATTTAGGCAAACCACTGCCCATCCAGGGAGGTATCTGAACATCAGCATTGGAAAACTGCACATTACCCTCATGCAACTCCGTTTTCTTGTGGACTACACCAATCATATCTCCCAGCAAAACTCCCAAGCCTCTGCTTGGTGGAATTTAGGGAAAGTTAGGGATGCTTTTAAGAAATAGAGCAGTGATTCAGCTGATTATTGCTGCCATAAACACGGCAGGCCTTGGGTGGCTGCTGTGCATGGGGGTGACAGCTCGATGAGCTCCTCTGGCCTAAAATAACAAAGCCATTACTGCCCTCCCTGCTGCTGCCAGACAAAGCAATAAAACATTTGATCATTTCATGGCCTGCCCAAAACTTAAAGGTTGCAGTTTTTCAGGGGAGCCATTTACAATTTGCTTGTGGTGACAGGATTTGTATGTGGAAAAAACTGCCGGATTGACCACAATTTGTACCTTTTTCCTGGTCATGTGTTATTTCCTCTCGTATTGTTCCATGGCATTTATCATTATTATCATCATCATCATCATCACCATTATTTTTGTATGAAGAACCCTTATTTAGGGTGTTTTAAAGGATTAGTTTCGACCCAAACTTTTATATTTAAGACAAACTGAGAAGAAATAACAGTAGAATAAAAACCACGACATTTTAGAAGAGCTGATTTCAATGAATATTTGCACAAAAAAATTAGATCTCCTGGGAGACTGGCCAAAGGAAAAAGAAAAAGGGACATTTTGGTTCCTCAAAGAAACATTAGTAAATATTTGAGGTGCTTAGTGCAGCTTTGAATGCAGTACTAATAATTAACAGTTTATTGCTCTCTAGCAGTGGCACAGCCCTATTTTAATTTTATTCTTTTCTGCACTCCAGGTGTAACTTTTTTCTTTACCTTTTAGGTACAATTGAGAATAAAGCCTACATTTACTATGAGTTTAAAGTTTCTGACGTAAGTATTTTATTTTAAATGATCTTATTTTCATTTCTGATTTTTATCCAGTGTCTTTCAAGAACATTGTTTTCTCTCTTTATTCCCCTGTAAGATTTGCTGGAAAACAAAATATTTGCCAAAGCCAAGAGGAATCATGTTCAAAGTACTCTCATTTAACTGGGATGAAATCTGCTGGGTTTTTTTCTCCTAGTAAATAAGAGTATCTAAATAACTCCTATTTGTTTTCACATCATAAACTCAGCAGCAATGTTTGCTGAACAAGAGAGCTCTAAAGCATAAGAGGCATTTAAAACAGAGTCAAAAAGGAGGAGAATGGAGCGTTTGTGATTCTCAGAATAGCAGGAAAGTAAAAAATATGTATTTTTATACTGTGAAAATGTGGCTGAATGTCTCCAGAGAGTGAGGAAGATCCACAACTTGCCTGAACCCTCAGAAACTGTATCAGAGTTCAGTTTTATTGTGTTGATTATTTTGAGCTGAAACTGCCTTTGCAGGGTTAATTTCCACCAGGGTGGAGTCCTGAGAGTGTTTCTATCCAATACTGACAGTAACTATCACATAACAAGGATTGCATAACAGCATGATAACAAATTACATGTACAATAATAATAATAATGATGATAATAATAATACTAATATCTGGTAAAGGTATTCATTCCTTTGCCATGATGAAAGAGCATAAACCAAGCAAGAGAACGCAGAGGAACATGAGTGAAGCACGTGAATTAATTCTATTTTAAAATCATAATTAATCAAAGAATCATTTGTAGATAAGAAACCCCTGTCACTGTTGGAGTTTGAAACTCCTGTAGCCAAATCATCACTTGACTGTGACGACATTGAATTAAAAATTAACCCAAATGCTCCCATGGAGAGCAATAAGGAAGTTCTACCCACGTGTAACAGCCATGGTGCAGTTCCCCTGCTCAGACTCTTAATCTAAAAATAACTAATGAAAGGGAATAGGAAGTGGTATTTTTATATCAAGAGAAGTGAGTAAGGACCTTTGGTTGTTGGACCCCAGCGAGATCCCAGACAGGTGGAGTTCATCTGCCTTGTCCCAGACACAGCCCAGCCTTTCCTTATTTCCCAAGCAAGGAAAAAAAGCTGAAACACAACTCTGAAGATTATTTTATACATGGTAGAAAAGCTTTATAATGATAACAACAAGCAGAGCACTAATTAATATGTGAGGAGAAAGATGTTGGCTTATTTGTGCTCCAGTGTGCAAATCTTCATAGAAAAAAAATGTTAAATCGGGAGGATTTTTGACAGATTTTTAAAATAAGAATATGACCATTATATTATTTTTCAGAATGTTCTACAAATGACTGCTACACACAGCAATTACACTGATCCAAACAACCTGAAATTTGAGGAAATCAAGGTTTTGGGATTGTCCCAGGAAATGACATTAGTTTCTGTGTCTCAGAACAACGTTGTGCAAGATTATCCCATTAATATCAACTATGATCCTAAGAGAAAGGTAAAGCAATAACAGGAAAATGGAAAGTAAACATATTTAAAATTGCATCACCTTTATTTTGTGTATTGCAAAGGACAGCACTCAGTGCCAATGTTGTTTCAATGAAATACAATGTGAATTTTATTACAGAATAAAAGTACAATTGCATTCAACTCTGCTGCATAAAAGTGCATCTAAGTTATGCTCTCAGTGCAGCAGGCAGTTTAGTTATGCAGTTGTTCCTGGATTTATTCCTGTTTGCTTTCAAGGAAGCTGTGGGATTAATTCAATTTTTTTAGAGTCTTAATTTTTCAGATTTTATCTGTAAAAATATCAGTTGTGTGTGTTTGTAGAAGTGAGACTGTGTCAAATCTCATAAGATGGGGTTTTGTGAATTTTCAATTTTGAAGTGTATTATTCTTGAGGACCAGCACCTCTTCTGAAGGGAAGCTGGATGGGATGTGGCATTTCATAACTGTTAATTGTTTAATGCTTTTAAGGTTGCTGTTATAACAGGACTTCAGCTTGAACTGGGAAAATCTTACACAATCGAATGGACTGTAAATGTGTCTATCAAAGAAAGGTTTGATTGTTATCCCAACCCTGATCCAACAAAAGAAAAATGTGAACAACTTGGCTGTTCCTGGGAAGTAAGTCATTATTTCTCTAAGCTAATTAGACAAAAATATTTCAGAATAAAAGGTTTTCCTTTGTGGTTGTTACAGAATAAATGTAGTCTGGGAGATTTGTCAGGTTTAAATAAAATGGGGGCACAGGCCTCAGCTGGCCTCCACTGGTGGGTTTTATTTACCTCACCAGCTGACAACCATGGAAATTCTACCAAACCATATCAGAAGTTGGGGGAAAATGTGGTATTTTTTTGAAAGATGGAAGGAAATAATGTTAGAGGTACGAAAAAGTAGAATTGCATCTTCAGCTGCCCCTTCTGCCTCAGTGGCACCGTGGCCTGCAAGGCTCAGCCCCTTTGTGTCACCTTCACCGTCACTCAGGGACATTTTAAACCAAACCAACCCCTCTGGATCTCAGTTTGAGAGGGAACCCTTGAATTCCACAAAAAACTTGGATTCATTTGTGAACTTCATTGTTTATATCCACACCAAGGAGCTATTTCCAAACCATAGTCCCTGACATAAAATTCTTTAACACATGCTTTTATGTATTAATATTAATTAATAAACATGTGGGAGCAACGTGGCCTGGCAGGGTTGAACTTCAGAGGGTGCCTCCAACTAAATTATTCCATGCTCTTCTAAATATAAAATGTCCATTTTGGGCCTTTCCTTTAGGAATGAAATCCAGAATTCTGTGCTGGCTGCTCCTGCACCAGCACCCACTGAAGCTGTTGATGAACTGCTCTGGTTTTGTTGCACTATTAAAAGTATTTTTTGTAATTGTGGACATTTGGAAATGTCAGGAGATCTCAGAAGAGTAGGATGCAATTTTCACTGGATATATTAAGGATAATTTGTGTGAATAAAGCCAGTGGAAAGATCTGCTCTGATGCTGCCTGAGTATGAAATGGGTTTTGGGCACATCCCCTTGAAGGCGGCCAGAGAGTAATGGGATTAAAAGGGAGGGAGCTTTAGGAATTTCCACAAGCCAAGATTAAACCATGCTGAGGGATTGATCTGAAGATCACAGAGATGGAGAAATTAAATCCATCTTCATTGCACGAGGATTCAGTTTCCTGACTGAACTATTTGTACAGCCTTCACTGGATGGCTTTATCATACCTGAGTCAGTGCAGAGATTATTCTGTATTATTTCTTTATTCAGGATTCCATTAATTTTCCCCCCAAATTCTACATTTGACAGAGATCTGATAAAAACAGGATTCCATGCTAAAAATTCCAGCTGGCTCACTAACCTGAGGCTCCTTTCTGTTTGCACTAGGAGGTATCAGAGCAGGGTGTTCCTTCCTGCTATTACAGCTCCAACAACCCTTACTCCATCGAGAGTGTGAATTATTCCCCCACTGGAATCACAGCCACCCTCAGCTTGGACAGTGCCAAGGTCAGGGCTAACGAGGCTTCCACGGCCCCAATCAGCACCCTAGGCCTGGAGGTGAAATATCATCTCAACAACATGCTGCAGTTTAAGGTAATGCCATCCCAGAATTCCTAGAATGTTTTATTTATGGAAATTCAAAGGGCTTTCTATAGCCAAGTTTGTATTTCACAGACAGCAGCAGCCTTGTGTAAATATGTTTCTCCTTCTAAGCAATTATTATTGCTCTTAGCTGGCATCTCTCTTCGTCCTAGAATCCTAACACTCAATTTCACAAAGAAATCACATGAATCAAAGGTGTAATGTCAGTGTATAGGTGTAATGTCAACCAGGAACTTTGAAGCTGAAAATATTTTGTTAATATGCAGGTAAATTTATCTGTGAGTGCTATCATGACTCTACAGTTTATTTTTACATCCATTATTCTACTTCATTCTAAAATATTCCATACACTTTTTAACTGCAATTTATTGCCATGTGTTTAATAATAACAAGCCAAGTGGTCAGACTTCAAACCCTAACTTTTTTCAACTTTCAGAATACAGAAAATATTAAAAAGGATCGCTACAAGTTGAGTAAAAGATGAACCACAAAATGATTTACCACACTTACAAAGTATACATATCTATATTTTAAAATAAGTATGTACTTTAAATTCATACAGATAATTAGATGAGCCATTCCTGATCCCAAATAAATCTTTAAGTTTTGTTGGTTGGGATTTTTTCCCCCCCAACAAAATCCCGTGAAAGAACTGGTCCAAGAATATGCATTTGGAAGAAAACACTCATCACAGCAGGAGTTTTAAAAGTGATATCAGATTCAGATTTCAAACAACTGTCTTGTTGAAACAAACTGATTTTTTGCGTCACAGATCTATGATTACCAAAACCCACGATACGAGGTCCCGGTGCCCCTGAACCTCCCCAGCTCCCCCACGACCACGAGCCAGGACCGGCTCTACGAGGTGGCGCTCCAGATCAAACCCTTCGGGATCCAAATCCGCCGCAAAAGCACGGGGACAGTCATGTGAGCCACTGTCACTTTTCCTTACTTTATTTCTCACGGCTTTGGTAGCTCTTTTCCAGCCAAACCTTCTCCCTGTGCGCGTGTTGGAGTGAGGAACGCTGGCAGCTCTGGAGGCTGTTCCTTGTGTGCTTCCCAAGTTTCTGGCAGGCACAGTGGTTTTCTGCATTTCCTAAAATATTCTTTAGGTGACCACAGCACTGCTCATTAAGGGTTGGCCATTTGGGTCAGTTCTGGGGAATGGTTAGGAAAAAAAAAAAATAGAAGGAAGTGGTGTCCCAACTAACTTGAGATGGATTTTGGTAACATGACAAATGAGTCTGGCATGAGCTTCATTTTTCCCTTGATTAAGTCAGAGCTCAAAATCAGAGAACAATGACATTGGCAGCTGCATGTGTTATGTTTTTTATTGAAAAAAACCAATTTTATTTAATTTCTTAAAGTACTCAAAACTTAGTTGAAAGTTGAGTTCCTTCTTACCAACCAGAATAATAATTCAACCTGCAATCGAAGCTCCTGGAACAATGGAATTCTCTGGCAGAGCCCAGCAGGCTGCAGTTTGGTTTCTAACTGGAAAGATGCTGATTTATAACAAACGTGACCTGTGAATGGAATTTCAGTGTAATCTGCACAGAAAGCTCAGTGAACTGTAAAAAGCACTTTATTTACTCTATTCCATGTGATTCCAGTGCTGGGTCTGGGAGGAAAATAGGACTGCAGTGTCCTGAAACACATTTTCTCACTAAATTGCCAAAATACGATGCAACTTGCAGTTCTTGATGCCTGTTTGTAATTTCTCTCTGAGAGACACAGAGGACTTCGTGTCCCTAAACTCTTCAGCAATTTTTAGACACCCCCAATTCAAGTGCTCTAAGATTTCTTGATAACTTCCAACAGTTTTAGTCCACTTTTACTGAAGAGCGAGACTTCCAGAGAAAAAGAGTGGCCTAAAACAAAGCGTCCGCCAGGAATACAGCACTGAGCACACTCCATCCTTATTTTCCCTTTCCTCTTCCCGTTCCAGCTGGGATTCAGGCCTGCCCACCTTCACCTTCAGCGACATGTTCATTCAGATTTCCACCCGCTTGGCATCCCAGTACATCTACGGGCTCGGGGAAGCCGAGCACCCCACGTTCCGCCACGACATGAACTGGCACACCTGGGGAATGTTCACCAGGGACCAGCCTCCAGCTGTAAGTAGGCAAAGAAGAAGAAGAAAATGTGACGTTTTGGACCAATGAATGCAGAAATATTTGGCAGGACTTTAAAATCCACTGGATGTCTGCTGGTACTGGGCATTGGCTCTGACCATGTTTATCGTAATTTGTAATTTGCATGGTGTCTCCATGGCAAAGGTCTTCTGTAAACCCATTATTTGTGACCTGCAAGAATGATGGGAGGAGCTCAGGTCCTCAGTCAGATGTTGGGAGGTGACAAATGGCTTAGGAGTAATAGCACGTTCCTCCTTTTTTTATTCCTCTCAGCTCATTGTTTTGAAAATCAGACATGAGTCAGAATAATTCCTATTGCTTGGGGATTAATTTAGTACTTAAAGAGGTAAAGCAGAAGTCTTATCTCTGTTTATTTCTCTTATTTCCTACAAGACAGCAAATTTCCAATTATCAGGGAATGGCCAATGAAATATCAGCAGCTAATTATAGCTCTAACTTCCAGTTCAGGTTTGAATATATTTTGAGATAATAAAATATAAAAGAATGTCACCAGTACCTCCTGAGCACGTAGACACCTGGTCCTGTTTGCAAAGCAGGGAAAGCTTTGTCCTGAGGAAGCACCTTCTCATTAGTGAAATTTACGTGCAGCAATACCTTTGCTTTCCTTCCTGCCTGAGCAGTCTGGACAAGACTGACAAATTGTGAAGTTCAAAGTGACCTTCTGCATGTCTGTTTTGTGGTTAGGTAGGGTTTAGGTGTATAAATTTAAAGTTTATTTGCAATGTTTGGCAATTGTCTTGCCTTTCATTGAATTTATTACTAGATGTTAATAAGGGAATGCTTGCAATGTTTCCCCAGTAAAATGTATTTTATTTTATTTGCAGTACAAGATGAACTCCTATGGTTATCACCCATTTTATATGGCTCTTGAAGAAGATGGCAATGCCCACGGAGTTTTCTTGCTTAACAGCAATGCGATGGGTAAGAAACCCTTTACTTTATTTCATAGAATCATGAAATGGTCTGGGTTGGAAGGGGCATTAAAGCTCCTCCAGGTCCACCCCCAGGGACACCTTCCACTGTCCCAGGCTGCTCCAAGCCCCGTCCAGCCTGGCCTTGGACACTTCCAGGGATCATGGGGCAGCCACAGCTTCTCTGGGCAACCTCAGGGCCTCACCCCGCTCACAGGGAACAATTGCTTCCCAACATCCCATCTAAACCTCCCCTCTGCCAGTTTGAAGCCATTCCCTGTCATCTGGCCCCTCCAGAACTTTGTAAATTGTCTCTCTCCATCCTTTTCTCACTCCTTTCCCTCCATTTCCAGACGTGACTTTCCAGCCCACCCCTGCCCTGACCTACCGCACCACCGGAGGAATTCTCGACTTCTACATGGTCTTGGGCCCAACCCCTGAACTCGTGGTTCAGGAATACACTGAAGTAGGAGCCTGACTAATGCTGGGCTTTGGTGGGGGGGGGTTGGCTTGGTTCCTCTTCACCTCCTCACCACAAACATCCCTTCCCACTTGCAGCTGGTCGGGCGCCCGGTCATGCCAGCCTACTGGTCCTTGGGCTTCCAGCTGTGCCGCTACGGATACGCCAGCGACTCGGACATCGCCCAGCTGGTGGAGGAAATGAAGGCAGCTCAGATTCCCTACGTACGTTGGGAGCAAGTAACATCTGAGCTTTTGGCCCCGTAGCATTGACTGGGACCATTTAAACACTAAACCAGAAACCAACCAAAAAAACCCCGCTGGGGTAGAGAAGAGCGGGTTTTGTTCCGCAGACTCCGGGCTGTGTTAAAAGTTGCTTAATTTTATCATTCACACCAAAGAATGACAGGAAGGAGCAGTGATCAACAAGAAAAAGAAGGAGGGAAAAGAATGAAGCAGCATAATTTTGTTGCTGTAACGCTCTGTGTCATGTCAGCTGTGATTTGGCCCAGGTTGTTGTTGGGATAGTTGGAATAGCACAGAGATCTAACAAAATTATGCTATAAATTGAATTTGGCTTCATTTTAAATATCTTAATGTCAATGTTTCAATACAGAACAGCTGTTTTCACTGTTTCCTTATAGATTTGGAAATATATGTGCAGTTTGTATACATACAAATGGAAAAACCCAGTTTTTCCCTCTATCATGTATCAATTCCTACCCTCAGATCAGATGCAGCAGTGAAAGGTTTGTTTCAAACTTGCTGATAGATTGTGTAATATTCATTTAACAACTTCAGCCTGAAGTTACCACTGCTTCCAGCTTTACACATCAAAAGTTCTATATTTTACTTATTTTGGCAGATTTTCAATATTTGGCAAAAAGGGGAGAAAATAATTTAATATTAATTGGGTTTTTTTGAACTGCAGGATGTCCAATATTCAGATATTGACTACATGGAGAGGCAAACGGACTTCACCATTAGCCCACACTTTGCTGGACTACCGGCTCTGATCAAGAAAATCAAAGCAGAAGGAATGAGATTCATCATTATCCTGGTCAGTTTGGAATATTGCTTTTAAATTCCAGTACAGCATCACAAAATGGAGAATATATTCAACTGGAGTTTTGAACATAAGGGTAAAATTGTTTTTAATTGTAGGATCCAGCCATTTCTGGGAATGAAACCAATTATCCTCCCTTCTCCAGAGGTGTGGAAAATGATGTCTTCATAAAACGGCCAGATAGCGATGAAATTTTATATTCCAAGGTACTGTCCAGGGAAGAGTATTTAAACCTGTGTGTTGTTGATGCACAGTTTGGATTCAGTGTGGTTTGATTATCTGAAATATTCTTTGTCCTCTTAGGTCTGGTCTTTTCTTCCCAATGTCCAAATCAACGAGTCACTGCCTCATGAAACACAAGTAGAGGTAAATACTGACATGGTTTGGTTCTGGATTCAAATATAGACATTAATTAATGGAATTAATTAATGAAAACAGCAGCAAACTCGTTGATAAATCTCATGGGAGGAATAAGTTGCAGCAACTGGCAGAGCCATCCTAAGAGCCAAAAAATTAGTGAACAAGTAACGATTTTTTTGTCCTTTTTAATTTTTTTTTTAATTCCAATATTTTTACTATGGGATACCTTCAGTCCCCTTACCTGACTCATTTTCCTTCTGATTTTGCAGCTCTATGCAGCACATTCTGCTTTCCCAGACTACTTCCGCAATTCCACGGTGGAGTGGTGGAAGAGGGAAATCCTGGAGGTCTACAACAATCCCAATGAGGAGAGAAGCCTCAAGTTTGATGGGCTGTGGATTGTAAGTGCAGAAATCTGATTTCTGGATTGTTTTTCTCTGCCAGACATGGGTGGAGAGGGCCCCAGTTCCCAGTATCTGCACTGCTCTGGCAGAAGTACCCCATGTTAAATTCTCATTGAGGAAATGTTGGACTTGACCATCTTGGAGGCTGTTCCCTTGCAACAAAGACTCACTGGATCACAGAGTATTTGGGATCAGAAGAGATCTTAAAAATCTTCTATTCCCACGCTTTGCCAGGGGCAGGGACACCTTCCACTGTCCCAGGCTGCTCCAAGCCCCATCCAACCTGGCCTTGGACACTTCCAGGGATCCAGGGGCAGCCACAGCTTCTCTGGGCACCCTGTGCCAGGGCCTCCCCACCCTCCCAGGGAACAATTCCTGCCCAATATCCCATCTAACCTTGCCCTCCTTCAGCTCCATTCCCCCTTTTTCTGTCACTCCATGCCCCCATGGAAAGTCCCTTTCCTGCATTTTTGTCAGCCCCTTTATGGAACATGGGATGTCCAACTGAGACTGCAGCTGCAGGGGCTCCTGAGGAACCTTGCAACGCTGCTTGTGTGTAATTCAGAATTTATGGTGTTCTGTAGCAAGCTATGGGGTTTTTCTCTGTGTTTTTAGGATATGAATGAACCAGCAGCTTTTGTGAATGGTGCCGTGGATGGCTGTAGGAACGACCTCCTAAATAATCCTCCCTATATGCCTTGTAAGTCTGATCACTCCTTAAAACAGTTTTAGGTTTTTCTGGTTCCTACATAAATTCTTACCCGGTGCATGGGGTGTAAAAGCCTAAATAAAGATGGGTTTATAAACCCACAGCTCCTCACTGAACATGGCCCTTTATTTCTGAGATTATGGGCACACGAGCCCAGATATTTCAGCAGGAGCTGTGCAGCACTTTGTAAAAATAAAGTTCTTTCCAGCTCCTCGCTGCATATGGATTTTGGTCCCTATTTCGTGTCTAAGTGCTTTGCTTGAGGCACGGCAGAGAATTGAGCTCTCTGTTTTGCAGTTTTCTCAGATGAATAATGCAATTAATTAAAAATTTAGAAAATATCCGTGTGTCTCCTCTCATTACCATTTATGTGAGCAGTCAAATGCTTGAAATGCTTCGCTTTCTTAGCTCGGCTTTCCTCAAGTGCTGGTGTAAAGTAGTACTAATTAGGAATTATTTATTAATGGTTTATTAGCATACTCTCGCTGCTTACTGTTGTGTTCAGGTTTCATGAGTGGTTTCTCAGGACTTTCCAGGAAATTAATATTCAGACACAGATCATACCCCCACCACATTCATTTTTCTGTTTATGTGGTTGGTGTGACAGTCTTTAAAAAGATTTGAAGTATTTTCTGACATACTGTGATTATTCTTTGAGCCTCTATAGTAAGAGCAGCTGTAACTGAACTATTAAAACATTCACAGACCCAGATACCTACAGAGGAATATTGGAAATATTCCATTTTGGAAAAGCTATTTTTATAATTATAAATAAATAAGTGACAGTATAAAGAGACTGCATGCCTAACAGATTATGAAAATTAAGGAAAAGTAACTCAAATGATTAATACATGCTTATTATTAATAATAAATATATTCCTTCCCTTTCCACAAGATTTGGGATCCAGGTCAGCAGGATTATCCTACAAAAGTCCATGCATGGAAGCTCAACAATACCTCGCAGATGGGACCCCAGTCAGGCACTACGATGTCCACAACCTTTATGGATGGTCCCAAACCAAGCCCACCCTGGAGTAAGTGCTTTGCATATTCCATGCTGGCTCCAAAATATGTTCCAAATGAACATTCCCTGTCTATGTTCCTATGGCCAAAATTGTCACTGGTTATCGCCGATGGCGATATGAGAGAGGGCCTCCTCNGATTTTTCACTCTGGGACATCACCACAAACTGCTCTGACATTCAGTTCAAACCATTTTAGATTCAAAAGTTTCCCAAAGAGTTGGCAGCTTCCTCCATGGATAGAGGTCAAAATACACCCTGTCCAGGGGGGTCACACGGCTCAGAACAGGCAGAGGAATGTCCTCTGCACTTTGAGTATCAGCAACTGGTTAATTTAAGATGCCTGAGCGATCTTTCTTTTCACTCTGATCAACCTGGCTCTTCAACCCAGCTCCAAGTGGAGTTGGATGCTCCAAGGGCTGGGCAGCTCCTGAAGTTATTCCAGTCGGGAATTTCCCCTGTGGTGCAGGAAGGGTGGTGGGACTGGAGCTGCAGGAGAAGGTGAGGGGGGTCTGTGCAGGGCTGAGCTGGAGCTGTGCTGCCATGGTTCCACTGCAATAAATCCCTTCTGCACATGGAATTAAAACATCACGTCCTTACTGTTTCTAGGTGTCGCTGGGACTGCCTGGTTTACTCCAGGCTGGTTCTGGTTTTCCTCACATTTCACATCCAGTGAGGGAAAATGGAAGAGAGTTTTTCAATCGTGTGCATTTCAGAAGGGCTCAATTATGTTCTCTATTTAAAATGCAGTGAAAAGGGAGAACGGTGACTTTTAAAATGCAAAGTATTGAGCGCAAAGCTTTACTTTTAGCATTTCTTTTCCAACTTCCAAGGCAAATGTCATTATCTGTCCCTCTGAATTGTCCCCAGCCTGCTTTAGATAACACCCCATCTAATGATAATGGAGCTGGGCTGTTTCATTTACAATTCAACCAGTGAGCAAGGCACCGATTTTCTGTACAGGTCTTAACGACCTTAAAGCCCTTGGTAACTTTGATATTACCATAAAGAGAGAAAATACCAGGGCTGTTTGGATTTGTGAGGATGCTCCGTTGGCGGCGTGCCAGTGCAGCCCTGCCAGCCAAGGCAGGGGTGAAATTGCTGACAGGACAGGAGGGAATGTCTGATCCCTGTGCTGTCAGCTGGCTGTCACGGGATCTGGGCATCACAAAATGTGGTGGGTTGGGCCCTGCCTGAGCTCCAGGTGCCACCAAAGCCCCTCCAGCTCTCCCCTCCTCGGCTGGGAAGAGGAGAGAAAGTCTAAAGAAAGATTTATGGCTTGAGATAAGGACAGGGAGAGATCACTCCCCAGTTAAGGGCAAAACAGCTCAATTGTGGAAAATAGTTTAATTTATAACCAATCAAATCAGAGAGGATAATGACAATGGAAACTAAATCTTAATTCCCCCCAGTCCTCACTTTTTCCCTGATTCCTTCCTTCATTTCTACCTGCTCCCCAGCAGAGGCAGAGGGGACACGGCACAGGGGTTGCAGTCAGTCCAGCGCACGCTGCCTCTGCTGCTCTTTCCTCCCCCCTCTCTTCCCCTCCTCCTCTCTCCACGGGTCCACAGCTTCCTGCCAGGATCCAGCTCCAGGACAGGCATCCCACGGGATCACAACCTCCCTTGGGCATCCTCCTGCTCCGGTGTGGTTTCCTCCAGGGGCTGCAGGTGCATCTCTGCTCCCCCATGGAGCTCCCTGTGCTGTAAGGGAGCCCCAGCTCCAGACCTTGGAGCATCTCCTGATCCTTCTGCACTGACCTGAGGTCTGCAGGGTGGCTGCTCCCCCACATCCTGATCCCTCTCTCCAGCTCCAGTTGCCGCTGGAAGCAACATTTTCCCTTTTTTATTCCTGTTATCCCAAAGTCACTCAGTGCTGCTGATGGGCTCAGCCAGGGGCAGGTCCCTTACTCGGCTCTATGAGAAACGAGGAAGCTTCAGGAAGTTTCTCACTGGAGCCACCCCTGCAGCTCCCCTGTTGCCAAAACCTTGCTGTGCAAACCAGTGGAGTAGATAAGGATTTGATAGGAAAAGGAATATTGCCGTAGTTTCTGTGTGTTAAGTATGAAGTGAAATATTCCCCTCTCTTTTGCGAGGCACTGCAACAGAAATCACTACAATAAATCTCACAGCTCACTCAGATATTCTCATGTTGGAAATTTATAGGAAATGTTATCTACAAAATATATATATACATATATTTGAGTCCCAAATTTATTCTTTGGCAGTAACTGAAGGGGTACTTGTGAAACTGCAGAAATGTAATAATTTATTTTGATACTAAACCATCCAAACAGAAAGATTATTTGCACACAAAACTCACAAAAGACTGTTACTGAAAAGTGAACATCAGTATTTTATGTAACCTGGTGTCACTTCAGTTCTCCATCCATTAAACACAGAAACTTCAGGATATTGCCTTGGTGCTGTTCTTTTCTAATGAGGTTTTTGCATAGCCAGAACCCTTATTAGTGAGTAGAGGAACTGTTTGGAGGTAAATTCAGCCTTTGTGACCTGAATAATTGTTTGTCATGGGTAAAGCTTTGGAGCTGCAGGCCTGAGCCTTCAGTCACAGAACACTCAGGGAAAGTAAAGAGAATTAAAATGTTGGGCAGTGTGTTGCAAAGGAAAAGTTACTGTTTGTCTTGGAGAAAATAATTGTGGCACATTAGTCTGCTTTAATTGCTGTGGTAATTTAAGTGACTTGTGTATCTTTGCTGTAATTATGGTGTCACTAAAGGTGCAAATCCTATAGAAAAATAAGTAAATAGTGCCTTATTGAAGCACCAGTTTGGGCAATTATGGTGCAGCTCACATTGGAGAGCAGTGGGATTTAATCAGGGCAATTTACTGATTAATATTCCTATTGATATCCTGTCACCTTGGTCTTTCTGAAGAGACTAAAGATAATTTTTCTTTTATTCCAGCCCCTTTTAGTCAACTCAATTTATCCTGAGAGGTCCAATATTCCTGTTTACCCGTTTCCACTATTGTGAGCCTTTTGGTTCGATTTTTGCTAAATTATTTTCAACTGTTGCTTCAAATTTTTGTGTACATTAAGGAAGGAATGATGTGCCCTGAACACATTGTGGAGCCCTTGGAAAATGGTTGCTATGTCCCTGTGCTACGTCCCTATCTTCCCACACAGGAGTGAGCCTGAGCTGGAAAAATGTATTTTAATCCTTCTTTGTTTGCCAGTTCTCCTTGCAGCTGCAACTTGGCCGTTGGCTTGGGATTGTGTATGGATCATACTGAATTGCCCCAAAAAGCACGAATGGATTGGATGTATATAATGCAGCCCTTCTCTATGATTATATAAACCCATATATTTCTTTTCAGAGGCTCTTGTGCAATAAATTCTCACTCAATATTTCTCCTGTAACTTGTTTCTCTGTCTGCTTTCCACCCAGGGCTCTGCAGAGCATCACCAAGGAGCGCGGGATCGTCATCACCCGTTCCACGTACCCCAGCAGCGGGAGGTGGTCGGGGCACTGGCTGGGGGACAACACAGCAGCCTGGGACCAGCTGCACAAATCTATTGTTGGTACGTGGCAGGAAAAGGGGCTGCATTCCCAGGAACACCGAGTTGTGGAATGGTTTGGGTTGGGAAGGACCTCAAAGCTCCTCCAGTTCCACCCCTGCCATGGCAGGGACACCTTCCACAGACCAGGATGCTCCAAGCTGTATCCAACCCTTCTCTTTCACTTCCTTGCTTTCTGTGTTCCTGGGATTTTAGCTGTAAAAAATTGGTTCAGCAAACAGAATTTGTGGTCAATTCCTTTTTTTCCTTCTTACTTCCTTTAGCACCATGTGCTGGGAACCCCTTTAATTCCCTTGGGACCAGACCCCTCCGTGCCCTGTGTCCTGCCACTCATTTTTTCTCTTTGCTCCTGTCCACCCACATCCCATCCCTTTCTGCAGTAGGAAAACACCACACACTAGAGAAATTGTGGGGCTTTTATTTTTTTTTTCCCTCTTCTGGTCCAGCAGTACAATCAGCATTTGTCTGTGTAACCACAATGTAAAAAAACCCAGCCAGTAACACCGATTTATTTCTCTTTTCAGGCATGCTGGAGTTCAGCCTCTTTGGAATATCTTATGTAAGCTAATGAGTTATTAACTTACATTTAATTACCCTGATGCTGGGCATGATAATACAGTTTTCCATCTGGGTTATTCTGAACATTTCAGACAGGAGCTGATATCTGTGGCTTCTTCCAAGACGCGGAGTACGAGATGTGCCTCCGCTGGATGCAGCTGGGTGCATTTTACCCATTTTCGAGGAATCACAACGGGAAAGGAACAAGGGTGAGTGGCAATATTTGAATAGCTGTTAACACCTGGGCCCTTGCAACACACGGGCAAAACCAGCCAGAACAATGCACAACTGGCCTGGCACAAAATCACCCCACATTCCAAGTAAAATGGAGAAGAAAAGAACACTTTCAGCTCTTTATCAAGTGAAAATTGTCATTATTTCTATGCTGGCTCTGCTGTAAGCCTGCCCCTCACCTGGGAGGTTTTATGCCCACAGAGGGGCTGCTCTGGGATTTGGACATTTGAAAGAAGCATGTTCTGACTTTGCTCAGACTGAATCAAACTCCTGCTATTTTCCCCTCTGTGCCATTTGGATTTCAATGAGCTACAGCAGGGCTAAAATGGAGATTTTATGGCAAACACACTGAAAGAAATAGAACTGACCTCGGTGCTCTCAGCCCTAATTGCCCCTAATTCCACAACAAATGAGAAAATGGGGCAGTGGAATAAGACGCTGGAGTGAGACTCAGGAATTTCTGTGCTTTGTACATTTGCCACCATCAGATATTGTATTTCTGCTGAAAGGAAAGGGAAATAATTGCCTAAATGGAGGCGAAGGACTGGGGTGGAGAAAGCTGTAAAACAAGATAACTGGGAAAATAAAAAAAAGGGCAACAGCACTTCTGATCCGGGGAAAGCTTCAGGTGTAGCAGAGTGGAGCTATTTAGATGGCAAATATCTAATGGATTGAAGTGTCCCTTTGAAAGCCGGGTGCTTTATCTCGCAGCACACACCTTCCACAGGCCTGTGAAAGCCTCCAAATGCAGATTCGGGGTTATCGTGGTGCTTCCAGCCTCAGCCAATTTGCCAAGGCATTGTTCCATCCATTCCATAAAGACTGGGAGCTCTCCTGCCACCAGTCACCGGTGCCTCGGACTGGCTGCGAGTCTGGGAGCAGGGGGCTGATGGATGCTGTGCAGGGGGACGTGTCACGCCTTGGGGACACTGCATTAAACACTTTCACCGTGTTTCCCCTGAGTTTTTATCAGCTTTCCTCCTTCTAGTTCCCTCTTGGGGCTGACACTGACAGCCACTGTTTTCACTCGCTCCTGAGCTGAAGAATAAATAACTGAAGATGCTCGGCTTCGGAGGAGAGATTTCTTTGGTTTCTCTCACCACGCTGATTTTCTTTTCAGCTTTCCCGGGCAGTCCAATCCACCTCCTCTAACACCACTCTCTTCTCCTTCAGAGGCAAGATCCTGCTGCCTGGGATGAGGCATTTCAGGACGTTTCCAGGAATGTGCTGAACATCAGATACACCCTGTTACCTTATCTCTACACCTTACTGCACGACGCCCACGCCCACGGCAGCACCGTGGTCCGGCCCCTTCTCCACGAGTAAGTGCAATTCCCCTGCTCTCCCGACCAGGAATTCCCATTAAAACCCCTTTAGTTGTGACCCCCCTAACAACAGAGTTTTCTCTTAGTTACAGCATTTTCCCCTTCAATTAAAAAACCAAGTCTTGGCTGGGAAAAACTGAGTTTTTTGCATGTGGTGATTGGCTTTTTTCAGAGAAACTCAGAAAATAATGGCTCAAATTGGACAGACTGGGACAGATTTTCTAAGATCTTGTTATTGTAATAATAAACACAAGACCTTCAGAGTTTTGTCGTCTCAACGTACTGAAAAGCAAAACAAATAGAAAAAAACTCTAAAGCTAAGCACTCGCTTTTCTCTAGTGAGTGTCACATCAGGATCTTTGTGCATTCCTGGCAACCATTAATTGACCTCTGAATTATTAACGGCAGTAACGAGGAAACAGATCCTAGGAAGAGTGGGTTCAATCACTGACAGAGGTGCCTGCAAGGAGGAGCACCTGGGGGAAGCTCAGCTCTCGCTGTCTCACCCTGGCAGGTTTGTGGAAGACAGAGAAACGTGGGACATCGACCAGCAGTTCCTGTGGGGTCCTGCCCTGCTCATCAGCCCCGTGATGAAACTGGTGAGGTTTCAGGCACCCCTTGTTAAAAGTCGTTTTAGCTAAGCTCTGCTTGTTGATTCAAGGTGCCTAAAATTTGTGTGTTTAACTGCAGAACAATCGAAATGTGGAGGCTTATTTCCCCAATGCCCGCTGGTATGATTACTACACAGTAAGTCATCCTAAAAAAATTGTATTTTAAAACTTATATTTTAGCCTGTATTTTCTGTCTTTCCACAGTGCTGAGCGTGGCAGGGAGGTGGGAACACTCTCCTGCCTAATTTGCATTTAATACAAGTTCTTAGAAACATAAAATCTACTCAGCTGATTTAAAAAAATATTAAAAATCCTCGATTCCTTTATAATAATGTATAATAACATGACCAGAGTTATGATAAATGAAAAGGTGAAGTAATACCTTTAATTTAGAGTTCTTTTCACTTTTTGTAACCCTCGAACAATACACAGAAGGTTTTTGTAATGGAATGCTCTAATAAAGAAAGAAGAAACAGGTTTAGCTGCTTAATTTTTCCCAGAAAATAATGAAAGATTTGGTAACAGGAAGAGCAAGATCAAAGCTCCCTTCATTAATCACAGGTTTGTGTTTCACTGCTGTCACCCACGGTCAGGCCAGGCTTTTACAGGGCCAAAATTTCAGGATTTCTCTTATTCATAGTTACTCCTGCAGTAACAACTCCTAATTAACCTGTCTAGAGAAATATTACCACTTCATTCTGAAGGAAAACCCTGTAAAAATTCTTTTTTTTTGTACACAGGAGGCAGACACTGGCTTTAGGGGACAACTCCAGAATTTACCAGCTCCTTTGGAGCATATCAACCTGCATATCCGAGGTGGATACATCCTGCCCTGGCAGAGACCTGGTATTACAACAGTTTACAGGTAGGAACAAGAGAAAATTTCAAATTTAATTCATCTTTTCGGGGTTTCTTTTCTTCCTAATGCTCTCCTTTAACAGAATGGGGTGGGAAGATGGCTGTGGGAGGTCACTTGGGTGGCACACAACGTTTCTGTGAAGAAATCACCCTTTGGGAAATATGGAATGAGGTCAGCTGAGGGAACTGAGGGACAATTGTGTCTTCCACAGCCGGAAAAACGCGATGGGACTCACGGTGGCCCTGGATGACGCTCTGTTTGCAGAAGGACACCTTTATTGGGATGATGGGGTTCGCATTGGTACGTCCGGGGCTTCTCACCTCCCTAAAACCCTTTTTTTTTTTGCTGTGGGAATGGCTGGAGTCTGCCAAGAGAGGCTCCATCCCTGGAGATACTCAAAGCCCAAATTCCAGCAGACAAAACCAAACCCAAGGATGTGAATTAGGGAGAGAAGAAACAAAGTGTGGGGTGTCCGAGGAGGAGCAGGGGGAAGAGGTGGGCTTGGGGCAAAGCCACCCCATTCCTGGGGGACAGATCTGAATCCACCTTCAGAGGCAAAACTGGAATTAAACCTGCAGATCAACATTACAGAAACATGATTCTTCCTGATTTAAGCCACACCACGCTGTGATTTATAGAATTAATGTGTTATACAAATGAAATCGTGCCCTGGACCTGAGGCAGTGCAGATAACGAAGATTCATCCCCAAACTTATGGGAAGCATGACCATAAATCATGTGAGAGCCTTCACTAATTTCCTCAACATGGCTAAATTTGAATGGTCTGCAGGTAAGAGATGCTGAGGTGTCATTTACCCTCCCCAGCCCACCCAGAGTGCTTTACCCCTGCAGTAACAACGAGCTCCGGCCCGAGATTCCCGTAAGGAATGCAGGAAATGTGCTTTGCATGATGTGGGGGCAGTTTGCAGGAGACTGGGGCTGGATCTGGAGCTGCTGCACACACACACTGTCAGCACTGGGATCCAGAAATCACGGCCACGTTTAGGGAATCTGATGATAAATGGGATTTCCGTGGATTACGAGGAGCGTCTCGCACGGTGCCGCTCTCGGGAGCGTGGCAAGGCAGGAGCCTCGATGCCCGGGTGTCAGCCCTGCTCTGGGGGCAGGCACAGCTGAATTACAGGGCTGGGAAAATAACATCAGCGATTCCAGACAGGCAGCAGCCTCTGTCGTGGTCAGGGGTCACCTGTAATTGCACACTGAATGGAGGGGGATGTGGGAAGTGACTCTTCAGTGACAAACAGAAACATTTTTCTCCTCACCTAAACTCCCCTGGATCTTCCCAGTGCTGCTTCTTTGCCTGCTTTTGTATCTCACCTCTAAAGTGTTCTCCTTTTGTCCTCGCTTAAACTTTAAATACACTGAAAATATTTTATGTCTAACAGCATTTATCCTCTGG
Source organism: Aleadryas rufinucha (assembly GCA_013397815.1). Classification (NCBI taxonomy): domain Eukaryota; kingdom Metazoa; phylum Chordata; class Aves; order Passeriformes; genus Aleadryas; species Aleadryas rufinucha. Next base: position 11,508 of record VZTH01017852.1, on the reverse strand, counting down.
AAATGCACAACTTCTCTTTATTTACTTATAAATACATCTCTTGTATTTGTAAATTGTCTACGGACACGATCCTTGAGCTGAAATTTTGATGATGTGTTAAATAAGGTGGGTAGCAAAGACATTTTATTCCTTTTAATTTCTTGTATTCTTTCTTTACAACAGATGCATATGAAGATGGTGTTTACCTGCTAACATCATTTACTGCTAATCAGGTAATGACACATTAGCTCATATGTATTTAATAGTCACTTTTGGGTGATTTTATTGTATTTTTAACTATGGGTATTTTAATTTGGGTCTTCCTAATGTCTACATATGCCAACCTTACATTAAACTGTGCTCACAGTTGATTAGACTACAAGAAATGTGATTAAACTGTGTTAGGAATGAATTCAGGAGTGATTCTGGAGTGTATTGCGAAGTGCAATTGTCAGATTTCACTTCTTACCATAACCATTGAATATCTGCAAATAAATTATACTTTAATTATAGGGACTTTTGGTTTAAAAGAAAAGCTCTTTCTATTGTAGCAGAAAACACACTTTCTTATTTCATTACTTTCCAGTGTGCCACAATGTCTTCTAATTTTATCCACACTGTTCTTTCTTCTCATTTAATTCTGTCTTTGTCAAATAAAAGGGTGTTAATTGCTAAGGCAGAGTTTGTTTTGCTAACACTCAGTATTTGCAGTTGTAAGGAGATTATAAAATAAATGCACCTTTCCCTGCTCCCACAAAAACTTGGTAAGGAAAAGCCTAATTAAAGAGGTCTTGAATCAACCAACAATGAAAAACACTCATCCTCTGAGCACTAAATACGTGGGATTATGTCACAGCACATTTGTGTGGGATCTGGGCACCTCCTAAAGAAATCCATAATCCACTTAAAATCGCAGTAACTGCACGAGAGGGGGCCTGTGAGTGCTGAGGGAGGTGATGGGGAGGAAGGAGCTGTTCTGGGAGGGCAGCAAGGGGAAAGAGCAGGGCCTGGAGCAGCTCTCCCAGAACATGGAAGGTGAGACAGGGGCAGGGAAGGAGGGCTTTGTCCTGCAGCACTTGGCTGAGAATTTCTTGTTGCTTCACTCCTCACATCAATCAGCTGAGTGGCAATTAAAGATCTGCAGAGCCCTGGATTTGGCCAGGTTAACAAAGTGAAGAAAAGCTTTCAGTATTTGAAAAATAAAAAGCAACACACAGGTTTTAGGGAAAAAAAATTGACCAAAAAAAACCTGGAGTGAGGACAGCAAATGGAGAGCTCAAGTGGATTTCATAGAATCTCAGACTGGTTTGGGTTGGGAGGGACATTAAAAATTATCTCATTCCACCCCCTGCCATGGGCAGGGACACCTTCCACCATCCCAGGCTGCTCCAAGTCCCATCCAGCCTGGCCATGGACACAGCCAGGGATCCAGGGGCAGCCACAGCTTCTCTGGATTTGTCCCAGGCTAATCCCAACCTCTGATATTTGTATTTCCCTCTTCCTTTCAGACCATTTTGGAGATCAGAGTTCTGCATCAGAATTACACTGACCCAAACAACCTGATGTTTACTGACATCAAAGTCCTGGGGGTGCCCACCAGTGTCCAGCAGGTGACAGTGTCACAGAATGGGGGGCCAATCCAATCACCCCACGTCTTGGCCTACGACATGAACAAGAAGGTGAGATCTGCTTGAAGGGTTAAAAAAGGCTTCCCACCTGAATTTGTGCTCTTAAACCTGCAGAGATTCAGCTGTAATGCCATATTTAAAATATTTCTATATTTAGCATATTTAAAATATTCGTGTATTTACCACACTTTAAATATTTGAATATTTATCTATTTAGCATATTTAAATATTTATATATTCACCATATTTAAAATAGACCACATTTCAGCAAGATGCATGAGCTGCCATCAGACAATGGTTCTGCAATTCAGCATTCTCTCATGTTTTAGTTCTTCCTCTCCTTCAATGGAGAGCCAGAACTATGGAATTGTTGTACATAACAAAACAAAAAAAAAAGTTAAAAAGTTAAAAATATAAAAGAAAATGGAGATGTTTCATTCTGCTGTTGACTTTTTGATGGAAAAAAAAAATCATATGCACTGTTGAATTACAGTATAGTCCAAGTTTTGCTGCCTTTAAAAAATTCCTTTATTTTTAAAATAAAAGGAACCTCAGTTCTCAAAGAGCCTGTGGATGAAGGAGGGGATCAGAGAGTCATGGTCAGACTCCCAAATCTGTGCTGGTTAAACTGTTTATGGAGATACAAACACAAACGGGGGAAAAAAAAGAGGAATAAATTCCTGTAGTTTCAATGAGAAGCCAATATCTCCCTGGGACACAGAAAACACCAGGGATCTCCAGGGCTGAGTCACTAAATGTGCGTTTTGTGTGTTTTATTCCCAGCTCCTGACAATCACCCAGCTCCAGCTGCAACTGGGCCAGAGCTACACCCTGCAATGGAGCTAAACTGGAAAAGAACATCGGCCACACCACTGGATTTTCTCATCCTTTTAAAACCTTTCCATTTTTCAATTTTTACCATAAAACCACACCAGAATAATCAGTTCATACCCAGGTATTTTGGGCATAAGTACCTGGATATGTGCCAGCAGTGGCACTTTGGGAAAGCTTCATCTTTCAGAGCTGAGAACTGAAGGGAAAACTCTGTTTTTTCAGAGTAGAATTCCTGTCTGATTTTGTATCTAATACATTTTGTAAAAAAGATGCAGTTGATGTTACCTAAGTGGATCTGAAGGCATAATTTTGCCCATATTTAAATTCCATCTTAATTTAAATCACACCCCTGCAACTCACTACTATGGAGAAGAACTTAAGGCCAGCTAAAGTAAAAGCAAATGTTTTCAGATGACTTAGCATGATGATTTAGCATGAAATAATATTTCAAGTTTTTGATCTATAAAATACTCAGGTACTTGAAAAAAATAATTTGAAGTTGAGGGGGTTTTGTATGACTTCAGCCTGGTATTTGTGTTTCCCCTGTTTTAACCTGATGTTGTAAAACTAAACCTGAAGTTTCAAGGTTAATTAATGAGTCTTGGTCTCTGTTTGTTTATTTCACTGAAAGAAATGTTGTTGTTGTTGTGTTTTTACCATAATAATAATTAATGTTAAAGCCTCTTTTTATCCCAAGAGTGCAGCACATGAACTAAAGAGACTGGGAAAACACATTTACAATTAAATTTGATGGGAACAAACTGCTGTCAGAGGTAGTGGCCATCTCCAGTGATGGTGCTTTACATCCATTTAAAGGATTGTTCTTTGCTTTAAAATTTTGGGGTTAAAAAACTCAATAACCAACAATCTCCTACGTGGATTAATGCAATTAGAGGAGTGAATTTATTGAAACTTCACTGTGAAATGAAATTGGCAAAGAAAAGGATGATTTAGGAATAATTTTACATTTTATATTTTGACAATTAAACTTCCCTGCTTCTCCAGCTGCAAGCAGCTGTGAGGCTGTGCCCCTTTGCTGCAGAGTTTTCACCTTATGTTCCACACTTTGCACTCTCTCATCTGACATTTCAAACATTAGGGACAGCCAAAGGCTTCCAAAAAAACAATTTTTCCTTATTTATCTGGGGAACCTCATTTTTGTCTTTTTTTTCAGCTTTGAGAGGCTTCCAAAAAAAAGAATTTTTTCTTATTTATTTGGGGAACCTCATTCTTGTGTTTTTCAGCTTTGAGAGGCCCAGCACAATGCCTGAATCCCAAGTTTCAGCCCCAGGGGAAGGTTTTACTGCATCCCCAGGATGACAATTCCTGAGGAACTCAGCCAGGCTGAGAAATCCCAGCTTCAAACTCACTGGGCCACCCCTGGGGTTGCTCCCTCTGGAGTCTCCCATCCCACATTCCCTCAGCCACGCTGGATCCAGCCCAGATGTGTCCCATTGAAGGAAATCCCACGAAAATCCTGTTTCCAACAGAATTAAACCTCCTGCTCGTGCTGAGATGGGATTTTTTAACTCTCACTCTCCTCAGAGTTTGACTTCCCAGCACTTAACTTGTAAAACAACAACACCCAGAGGTTCCACACAATCCTGCTGCACACCCCCACCAGAAAATCCCCACTGAAGGCACAAAGTCTTCCCTGAAAGCCACAAAGTTCTGCATTCCACATCTTTTTTTTCTGAGCTTTATTTTTCGGGACTACTGGAATTCTGTTGGAGCTGCTGCAGTTTGACAGCAGCTGAGGAGAAGTGCCTGCTTATGGCAGCTCAGAGGGAAACCACCACTAATTGTGGTGTGGGGAGGAAATGCTGGAAAATCAGCTCTCATTCCATCAGTGTCATTCCAAAGGGTTCCCAAGTGCTGCCTGCACTGAAAGGCTCCTCCTGGACACAAAGTGTGGGAGGGATGGGATGGGGTGGAGTAGCTGCGCAGAACAGAAGTTATTGTGCTAAAGAGGCACTGATGGGCCCAGCATTTCAATTCCACTCATGGAACAGACAAAACCTTGTCACACTTGGCTGTGCTTGTGTTAATGAAGCTGCCACACACGCACAGATAATTGGATTTTTCCTCGGAGCTGGAAGGAGCAGCTGGATGGCAACATCTGGCAGCACGGCTGGAGCGTGGTGGGCTGGGAAAAGAGGGTTGGGCACCTTTGGGGATCCCTCCCTTCCTCATTTCCTCCCTTCCTCCCTCCCTCCTTTTATACAAAAAAATCACTTTTGTTATTTTTTTCCTCTCAGCTGAGGAACTTCTGGGTTTTTTTTTCATCTAAACCAGGAAATCTTTGATAACCAAGAGTTTGGAAGTTCCTCTTTACATCTCCTGTGATTCCAAGGATTAAGCCGAGCTTGGTGGTGCTTTCAATTACCAATACAAACACAGTGCAATATGAAATTTTGAATTATGATTATTTGCAACTGAAATGTTCAAAATTAATCCAATGCAATGCACTCAAATTAGCCCATGTGGAAAGCTGAAGTGTTTAAACACACATTTGGTGTGTGCTATATACACATATATAATTCACAAGTGCAGGGTTAAGTGTACACACTTAAACACACACTATGTGTATTACTTAAATTATTAATATTTTAAATTCTATTATGGAAAATAAGGGGTTTTTTCCCCTTTATTATATGGTTGCTCTCACATTCAGAGTCATTTCAGTTGAATGTTTAATGCATATGAGGCATTATGCACATTATAATAATTATGGAATAAGAGATTCAGAAATGCTCCCTTGACCAGTAGGTCCCTTTTAATCATCTCAGGAGACCTTTCAGGCAGATGCAGAGCCCCAATTCCCTCCCCCTGATATAAACCCTCTGCTCAGGGTCAGCCCAGAAAGCAACTGATACTGAAATATTCCATCTCTTTTCAAAAATGGATAGAATTAGCATTGAATACCCAGTGCAGGAAAGGCAAATGAAAGTGACATTCAAGCAGAATATCCAAAAAGTACCTGTTCAAAACATTATTTGCCATTAAGTGAGTCTTGAAAGCACCACAGGGATGGAGGAGAGTGAAAAATTTGATCTGGAGGAGGCCCTCCAGATCCGTGGTTTTCTTTGCCAGCATGGGAAGAGCTGGGAGAACCTTCTGTGTAAAAGAGAAAATACTCAACACCTTTGTGGATTTGGATATCCAGACCAGCTCATCAGGACTCAGCAGCTGGAATTAAATCAGGTGTGTCCAGGAGCTGATGTAACAGCTTTCAAAGCCCTGTATCCATGGATAAAAATATCCTCATGCCTGGTTTTTGGAGAATCATGGAATGGTTTGGGTTGGGAGGGACCTTAAAGCTCATCCCATTCCACCCCTGCCATGGCAGGAACACCTTCCACTATCCCAGGGTGCTCCAAGCCCCATCCAACCTGGCCTTGGGATCTTGGTTTTGATAGCTGGACAAAAGTCTAGGACTGAGGAGTTTGGGATTTGGGTTGAATCCGAAAGAGCTGCTGCCTAAAAACGACAGAATTTGCAGGTTTGTGTTATTTTCTCCTGAATTTGAATGTTCTGGAGAGTGACAAACTCTGATGGGTTTAAACAAAGCCAGCACAAGGAAACCTGCAAAGAGTGGGGCTCTGCTTCAAGTCCAACTTCTTGTTACTCCTTTCACTAATAGATTTAATTCTATTAGTGATTATTTTTAACAGATTAACGAGAAATTAAAAGCAGATCTTATCAGTATTTACACTTTCAGGTAAGTATTTAATATATACTCTCTGTAGTGACACCTCCTCTCCTCAGAACAGCACAATTCCAGACACCCCTTTCAACAACAGCCACAGAATCTCCTCTCTCTCCCGTTCTGATCCACACAACTCTCCTCCCACATTTCTCTCATATCCAATAATGAAAGAAAACAGAATTTCCTGCTCTGCATACCCAACCTCTCCCATTCCTCTTTGCTGTGCAACATTCCCATCCATGTTCCAGTGCAGGGATGCTGGGAAGGGCATTTTGTTGTTTTCCATCCAGGCAGCTTCTGCTTCCTCCACAAGCTTCCATCTGACTCCTTCCATGAAATCCCTCTCCCCGTTGAACTCCTGTCCCCCTCAGCTCCCCCTTTCCCATTTTCCTGCCACCTTTGGCTCTGCTCAGTGCTCTGAGCTGTGACCAGCCTGGAGAAAATGCTTTTCCAGGCTCTGCTATTCCATCTCTACCTTAGAACAGGAAATATTTCCATGCCACCTCTGCTTGTCACAATCCTAAACAGATCCCATCGGTTCTGCCCTCTACCCTTAACAACCAGAAACACCTTGGAGTGAAAACAGAGATATCCCATCCTTTGGAGAGCCTAATCCCTTCCCACAGATCTTTCCAAGCAGTAAAAACAAAGTTTGCCTGACTTTGAGAACTTCCCCACAGCACAAAAGCTTTTTCCAAGGGTTTTAATTGAAGCCAAGCACCTATTTAGGTTACGACGTCCTATATTTAACTTGAATGGAATAATTTCTTTTCTTGTATTTAACCTTTGATCAGCTGCCTACCTTTGAACTCTGGATCTCGACCCCCTCCTTGTTATCCTTGTCCCACTTCTCCTGGAGCTCTTGCATAACCTCAGAAATCAAAATCAGATTCTCTCTTTGCTGAAATAACTTTTATTTTTTTTCTTCACAGGCACGGCTTCGCTTTGTTCTTTTGTTTCTTCATGTAACCACCACGGAGATCTGGAATACAAAAATGAAGATGTCTGTACAGTTTTAAATAAAATTCAGCACTGGGGGAACGTGTGGTTGCACAAACAATAATAATTAAAGAAAACAAAGCATAAATTAAAAAATAACATGTTAAAAATCCTGATATGGTCTGAATTTTCCTCTTTTTTTTTAATAAGACTTAGAATGTTCTAAACTGTAACATTACCTCCTTTCAGGTTCTTGTATTCAGTGATTTCTTGCTTCTGAGTGATGCAGGCAAAAATCTTCTTTATTATTATTTGTTTCCAAATGAATTCCAGAGAGAGAAGTGAATTTCTGCATTCTGAGTGCACAGACAAACAAACTCTCATCAACCCCCTTGTCCCCAAATAGTTTCAAACTTCCCAGATCTAAGTGATTTATAAACCCTGTGGCACTCGGAGGCTTGGGGCACATCCAAAGGTTGTTTTTTCCCTTCTTTCCTTTTTCCTTTGAAAGGTCCTTTCATCCCACATCCCACCCCACTCCTTCCACTGTCATATCCCAGATGGAAAGTAAATATTTTCTTACCTAGTGACACAGAGCAAGGAATCAAACTGCTTTTAGCGAGACCAGCTCAAAGCAGATCCCACACTGGGCAGTAGCAGCACCTCTGCATTTCCTCAGCATTCCCTGGAGCTGGATTTTCCCACAGGGTTTATGCCAGGCATCACTGAAACACCTGGAATTACATGGATCAAACCACCAGATGAGAATTCCCACACCTTTTCCAGCCAGATTATTCTGACTGTTTCTCGGAGTTTGCTGCTTCTCCTCTGTACCCTGAAAACTTTGTTCAGCCCAGCATTCCCATTGCTGGACATAACTTAATCCCCTCTTGTGCTGACTGCCCACAAGCTGAAATTTTGGATATTTCTCCACACATTTTTATGCTTTCCTGCCTTTCAAGAATTGAGTGTGGCCACCAGGCTGTCACTGGCAGTGTCCCATGCACAACCAGAGCCTTTTTGAGTCCCTTCCTACCCCAAATATTCCATGATTTAAACCCTCAGTACCTAGAAAATAGAACCATTCATTAATATCTTACAAGAATAATTTTGGGTCGGGCTTTTGCCTCTCATAATGAATTTTAATGCACTTCTTATGGAGTCTTCCATTAGAGCTCTGCAGAGGTAATTCAGATTTTCCTTTTATTCAGTATTTCCTCGCAAGGGAATAACAAAAGCTGGAGTTCTCCACTTCCCGTGAGATAACTCCAGTGAGATTTCTTGTATTTATTGCTTCTAGATGTCAGGCAGGGAATTCACTTCCCACCATTCCATAAAGATGCTTTATGAGAATACAAATACATATATGGGTCAAAATGAAATGATTTTTTTCCTTAAATAAAGGGGGAGCAAAACTAAAAAGAAGCTTTTTAAATAATGACAAAGCAGTGAAAATGTCAAATTTCAGGTTATGTATGTCCAACATTCAAAGTTCCATACTGGGGAATGAATCAGAACATTTTTGTTGTTGCTGGAACAGCAACAGGAACAGCACCTGAGAGAGGAAATATTTTCATCTGCTGGAAATGTGGCTTTCACCCTCATCTATAGCACCACCCTACAGAGGATGTGTTTGTTATGGTAAATATTTACATTTGCAGTCATCCATTTCCATATCCTGCAGAACTGATTATGTCAAAGGAAAATATGTGGTTACTTGACAAAAAATCCCACTTTTCATTTTTCTTTCCTTTTCCTCATTTCTTTTCTTTTTATATTAAAAAATAATACATACTTTACGTAATATAAAACATAATATATTGTAATATTCCTGCATCTTTGAAGAATATAATTTTCATACTATGGAGACTCTGTAAAAAGTCACGATGTCCAGAGATTGTTTTTATCCAGATTTGTTTTTATGGATATTCATGCTTCATTTACATATTCCCATATGTTCACCTGTGTAGGATGGATATACCCAGTCTGCTTCCTTCATGTTTGTGAGATAACTTTAAATAACAATGAAAATCCCTAAATAACATATAAATCCACCTATTAAAAATATAGATGTAAATAGCACACGTGCTATTTATATTTATCAAGGTTGAAAGGCTACATTCTGAATATTTGAGTAATTACCTTCTAGAATGAGGACAAAAGAAATGCTTATTTTTCTGCAGCGTGATTTTTTATAATTTTTAAAACCATTTTTGAATTTTTTTAATATAAAATACCCCTGAAAACCCTCAGTTGTTTGCAGTATCCTGTAAAAGTAAAAGTAGCAGCTGTGACTTATCACAAAATGGGTATGAGAACATTTTCAGGTGCTCACCAGAGGTAGCACTGAGTACCTGCTGCAGCTGAAAATGTCATTGTGCTGCAGCAAATCCACAGAATTTTCCACCCAAACAGCAGCAGGAAATGTTTTACATGGAGAGGAAAAAGCCACGTTAGTCCCTCAGTCCCTTCAGTGCAAGGATCACACTTCTGCTCTTATTTACTTTATAGGTACCTTATAAATATTTAATTTGAGCAGGCCCATGGAACACAACGAGCCCTGAGCACAAGGTGACCCAGGGGTTTCACCTGCAGGGACAATTAAAGGGTTTATTGCCATCCTACTGGAGAGCAGAGGCAAGAAAATAAGGAATTGGAGACTCAGAAATGTTGGAAAAGACTTTTCAAATCATCAGGTCCAACCCTGACCCGGCAGCACCCCCACGCTCCCACTGAACCACGTCCCCCAAGTGCCACATCCACAGATTTTGGGAACAATTCCAGAGATGAGGACTGAACAATTCCAGGGACTCCACCACTGCCCTGAGCAGCCCCTTCAATGCTTTACAACCCTTTCCAGGAAAGGAATTTTCCCTGATATCCAACTAAACNAGGAATTTTCCCTAATTTCCAATCTAAACCTCCCCTGGCCCAGCCTGAGGCCGTTCCCTCTCCTCCTGTTCCTGCTCCCTGGGATAAGCTCCCAAACCCCCCCCGGCTGCCCCCTCCTGTCAGGGAGCTGTGCAGAGCCACAAGGTCCCCCGTGATCCCCCTTTTCTCCAGGCTGAGCCCCTTTCCCAGCTCCCTCAGCTGCTCCTGATGTTCCAGACCCTTTCCCAACCCCATTCCCTTCCCTGGCCACGCTCCAGCACGAGATGAGAGACGAGGAGGGACAGCCCATTTGGAGCTTCTCCAAATCCCAAACTCTACATCCCCAACCCCCAAGATTCCTCTACATCCCTAAATCCCCACAGCTCCCGAGCAGCTGGGAGGGATGAGGCTGGGAAGGTGCATCCCCCTAAGGCCACGAGCAAGGGAGCAGCACCAAGAGCTGCAAATGAGGGGGGAAAAAAAAGTTTGCTTGTAGTATGAGACAAACACAAAAACTGGGAAAANGAAAAAAAAAAAAAGAAAAAAAAGAAGAACATTGTTGTTGAAACCAAAGAATTTCAACTTCCCAGCCTCCTTTATTGTTGTCAACTTCACAACTTTCCAAAGCCTAACAGCATCACTTCAAAAGCACTTGGTCTGAACGAACGCCAGACAACGAAAGAACATCCTTTAAGAGTATTTCCAGAGACATAAAAACCCCCAGCAAGCTCCCACAAGCGACACTTCTGACAAACACCGCTCCCAAAAAACACCCAAAAAAACCCCGGGCGCGGAACCGAAGCCGCCGGCGAGAGCGACACTTTCCCTCCCTGCTGCTAATTGACAACTTGGGATACAAAACCACGAGAAGAGGCACTTTCTGCTGCTGCTCCTGTGCCTGGAGCCTGTCAGGGAGCTGGGATCAGCCCCAGTTTGATCTCAGGCAGCGCACGGAGCCCGCAGGGGGAGCGGGAGGGATGCGTCCGCGAGGGCTGGCACCGAGTGCGGCGAGAGGCCACCAAGGTGTGCTCAAAGGCCTGTCAGGGGCAGCCAGGGAGGCTGAAAAGGCAGAAATTTCGGTATTTTTAGCGCTCTCTGGCTTCTTAATTAACAGCATAGCAGGGATGAATCCATTACGGACAAGCAGGGAATAAATTCAGGGCGGGAAGTTGGGAGGGTGAGATGTTGGCGTCGCTCAGCCACTCCAAGGACTCCGGATTCAGGACAGGGTAATTTAGAGCTAAACCACCTCCAGGAGTTCTGTTTGGAGAAAAATCCAGAAATTCTGGCTAAAAAAATGTCCAAGGCCAGGCTGGCAGGAGCTCTGAGCTTCAAGGTTCCTTCCAGCCCAAACCACTCCATGATGCTGTGATTCTGCTGACTCGTCGGGTTTAAATACATCCTAAATTGGTTTTAGTAATAAATCCTCAATTTTCTCCTAAAAATGGGGGATTTTCCTTTACCTCAGCATTGTGAGACCAGTAATTATTTGATATTCTTGCTATGGAGCTCTCTTCCTATATATTATCTCTATATATTTTTATATAT